>LR999456.1:12100955-12507573 GCA_905216605.1 Arabidopsis arenosa
CTTGTAGTTAAAGCATAACATTTGGTCGAACAGAAGCATAGCATTTTTGGACAATCATGAATCATGATCTATAGATTACTAGTTTTCTTACTGACATCATTTATGTACATAGCTTAAAAGACAAAAAAAAAAATTAAGATTTGGAAAATGAAAACCTTATACTTCTCTCGTATACTTTTTTGATGTATAATTCTTAAAAAATCAATGCACTCGCCAGTGGCCAATATTTTATGGATTCTTGTATAAAATGCCACGTTTTTGGAAAAACTTACGAAAAATGCCATTTTTTGAATAGTTCACGGATTTTACCATTTTTCAACATTTAAAAATGTATGTATTTACGTTTTTTTGTAAAAATACGTACTTTATACCAAATACTAAACCCTAAGAACAAATAGAACCGACTAAACCCAAACATAACGAGTAACACGCATGTTAAATCATTTTTTTGAAGCCTAAAAAATGGCAAAATCTGTAAACTATTCAAAAAATGGCAAAATCCATAAATGCTATTTTGAAAAATGGCATTTTTCGTAATTGATTCAATATTTTAACACCAGTTCTATGTTCGGAAATCATAATTTTATTAAAACTGTAACAAAACAAGAATAAAGCATTATATACTTATATTTTTATATAAGTCGTGCTTGCATTTATGAATATTCGATGGACCCATATCAATGCTCAAGTTATTAATTATTTATTGAGTTTTGAGGATTGAGTTTAATAATTATCATGGGATAATCAACAGATTACAAAGACTTTATTGTCTTGCGTTAACTATATTTCAGGTAATCTAAACAGAAGTAAATTTGTAAGAAATAAAAAATAATCCAAGTTTGTGAAGAGATATATAGATGGTCGAATAAGAAAAAAAAAGTTATGCAAATAGTAAGTTGAAAACTCTAAAAAGGGTGTTAGCAACAAGAATAAACACTTCACATTAAAACTATCCGTAGAAGCTTGAAGATTATTTTAAGGATTTCGGATATTAGTTTGGATATTGGTTTGAGATTTCTCCGATTTAAACAAAAAAAAACAATGAATAATTTTTTAACAATGAATAATTTTTTATTGTTTAACAATGAATAATTTTTTATTCTTGTTTAACAATGAATAATTTTTTATGTGACTGAATTTCTAAGTCGACAAAATAATTGTTAAGGAAACCATAATATTCTTGTTGATTATAAATCAAAACATATACTGTATACGTTTTACATTTCTGTTTTTAGTTTGGATAAGCAATTCGATCTTTGACGAATTAACATATTTTTTAACATCAAATTTTATTTTATTAATTTGAAACAGCGATTATATAGTTATTTTCCATACATACATATATAACCAAAAATGATTAATGTTTATGAAGAATATTAAAACCGAATAAGTAAAACCAAACGCCGTTTTTTCCCGTAAATAAGTCTTATTCGCTAATAAATTATCAAATTTGTTAATTTCTTCGTTCATCTTCTTCCTTAGTATGTGACATGATTGTCTTGTTTGGCTATATGACATGATTGTCTTGTTTGACTATCTTCTTGTTTAACAAATTAACATTTAATTTGCTAAAACAAAAATTAATTTTTTTTTCTAAGATTAACAATAACATTATAATAATTTAAACTGTTTATTTTATTTTAAACTTTTAAGGTCGTGCATTTTTTCTCGACAAGTCCGAATCTTATAATTTGACTTTAGAATTTTAAACAATAGTTGACAAAAAAAGATTATTAACTATATTTTGATATTGATGCTCGAACATTGAATATCCCACACATTCACCAAATATTATAGAGTTAATAGATCCTGAAAATAAAGTATTAGATATAATCCAAATTTTTATATAGAATTATCGTCAAACACCTACATTGAATTTTTAAAAAGATATGTGAACCCAAATTGTTTAAACAAAATTATTCATATATGTATATAACTTTTTTGTTTTTTTTTGGGGCAACGTTGTGGGATGTCAATTTATGCCGACTCAATTATGGTTAGGTTTTTATTTTCTGGTTTAAATTTGGTAATAATTCTGAGAGTGAAAGGAGTCTCCTTTTTGTCTCTTTCTGTCTCTTTCTGTCTCCGTTTTGAGTTTTTATCAAAACATTTTACTTTACCGATTTGCTCTCTCTTCTCTCTCTCTTTCTCAAATCTCTTTCCTTGATTTTTCTTGGAGACAACGGATCCAAAATCGACGACACTCTCAAACTAAATCCATGGAGATTTTCCAGATTCCGATTCAGTTTCTCCTTCTTTAACAAATCTCATCAGGTAAAAAGTTTCACTTTTTCTTTCTGGGTTTCTTCTTCTCTTACTGTATCCGCCATTGTCTTAGTCAAATTTCGTCTCTTTACGATTCTTAGATTTGCCCACCAAGTGTTTGTTGAAATTCCCAAGAGAGAGTGGAATCTAAAGATGAAGGATTTTCCTTCTTGCTTTGGTGAAAATGGTGTTCAAGTAGCGGATTCATCGTCTTCTAACTCCGGGAAAAATGCTCAGAATTTGGTTACTTGTATCTACCAGTGTCGAATTCGTGGAAGAAATTGTTTGATCACTGTGACATGGACTAAGAATCTGATGGGTCAAAGTGTAACCGTTGGTGTTGATGATTCTTGTAACCAAAGTTTGTGTAAAGTCGAGATTAAGCCGTGGTTGTTCACTAAACGGAAAGGGTCTAAGAGTTTAGAGGCCTATTCGTGTAATATCGATGTTTTTTGGGATCTTTCGTCTGCGAAATTCGGATCAGGTCCTGAAGCTTTGGGAGGATTCTATGTTGGTGTTGTTGTAGACAAAGAAATGGTTTTGCTTCTTGGTGATATGAAAAAAGAAGCTTTTAAGAAGACGAATGCTTCGCCTTCGTCTTTAGGTGCTGTGTTTATTGCTAAGAAAGAGCATGTTTTTGGTAAGAGAGTGTTTGCAACGAAAGCTCAGCTTTGTGCGGATGGGAAAATTCATGATCTGTTGATTGAATGTGACACGAGTGTCACTGATCCTTGTCTTGTTGTTCGTGTGGATGGAAAGACGTTGTTGCAGGTGAAGCGGCTTAAGTGGAAGTTTCGTGGTAACGATACGATAATTGTTAATAGAATGGCTGTGGAAGTTCTATGGGATGTTCATAGTTGGCTCTTTGGGTTGCCTCCAGCGGGTAACGCCGTATTCATGTTCAGGACTTGTCAATCTACTGAGAAGAGCTTGTCTTTCTCAGAGGACATGACAACAACAAACTCCAAGTCTCAAAGTTTTGGTTTTTCGTTGATTCTGTACGCTTGGAAGAACGAGTAGAACAAAAAAAAAAGAGAGTTTCTGGGTGCTAACAAAAACCTTAAAAGAGTTTGTTGATTCCTTATCGACATTTTTTCTTTATAGCATGATTAATGAGTTGATTCATAATTGGTTTCTGCAATATATATTTCCTTACACAATGCTGGAACCAGTTTGGTCTTGACGAATGCAATCTCTGTATACATCTGTTATTTATGTCCTTGTTTCGTTCTTCAGGTGGATAGTGCGAATACATATCTGCCTCGTTAGTTCGCAGTCTTTCTACCTTGTTAAACTGCTCTCTGATCTTGTAGCTGGTGAATGTTTAGATGCTTAGCAAACTATTGATTACCTTCTTCTTTCTTACAACAGATTGCTCATAAAGATTGTTTATAGAACCATATAGAGATCGCGGGATTTGTACATGATGGTTCTTAAATTGCGAATCAGTAAGTCGGATGTTTCTTAGCTTTCACATTCTGATTCTTCGGACTTTACTTTGGCTACTTCTTTAGTCACACAAGACCGCTGCAGTTTTTAAAATTGCAAAAGAAAAATGTTATTGTGTCAGTTTTTCCCACAAATGCATTTGATCATAAGATTTGTCTAAAGCCATAGCTTTTTAAAATGTGAATTGCGATTAGTGGCAATATTACTGGAAAACGCTTTAAAATTGTCTCTATCTGAGAGATTCTATTAATAACCAACTTTCGAAAAAATTTGAATTGTCAAGTCACGGAAACTTTCTGTAGAGAGCAGACAGCTTTATACTGTATAGTTTATACAGTAAAAAATTCAAACTTCACGCTGTTTAACTGAGAATCTCTGCAACTACATGCCGTTTGATGCCTCTGTCTTTTCTGGTCGGAAAGTACACATGAGAAGACTTCAAGTTCAAAGTGAGGAAGAGTGTTTTTCTTCTTTCTGTTACTGCAACATTCTTTTGTGACACCATCGCTCACATGTTTGCTTCGTTCCAGTTTCTTGTAATAATAATAAAACATACCACATTACCACGTCATCTCCAACAAAACACAAACTTTTTTTACCCGGCCCATTTGACTTTCACCGTAGCCAAACTATACGAGCTTAGCCCATATTTAGAAACAAAAAAAAAGGTAAAAAAAAAAATCAATGAGTATAAATATGACTTCGCCTCTTTTAACTTCTTGTTCACTACTCAGCCAATTTAGGGTTTTGAATATTTTGATCGCAGTTACTGTCTCCTTTGATTTCTTTCTTTGAAATTTTTGTTATATCTTTTTGATCATTATTAGCTCTTCGTGGTGTTTGTGTCCTTTACTATTTATACGACAACCGACTTTCTACCAACTTCCTAACCTCTATGACTTCTGAATTCGCAAGTCCATCGTTTTTGTCACTTCCGCATGAAATCGTCCTAAACTGTTTAGCCCGCATATCGAGATCGTACTATCCGAAACTCTCCCTAGTCTGCAAGACATTTTGCACTCTCCTCATATCTAAAGAGCTCACCGTGGCGCGAGTGCACCTTAAAACCCACGAAACCTTTTTTCATGTCTGCTTACAGTTACCTGATAGACCTAATCCTTCAATGTTCACCCTCTGGATAAAACCTGGTCAAATCTTAACCAACCAACTTGAGAAGAACGAGAGGTCTACCGGAGATACTCGGTTGGTACAAATACCTTCTTCATATTTTTCTAAAGTACCACCTTATGTCATTACTGTTGGTTCCGAATTGTACGGACTCAGCCACTGCAATGATCCGTCCTCCATCATGTGGGTTCGTAAGAAGGGGACTTTGGGTTGGCGTAAAGCCCCAAACATGACTGTAGCTCGAGCCAAAGCCCTTGCGTGCGTCCTCAGTGGGAAAATATATGTCATGGGAGGTTGCAGGGCTGATGAACCCGTGAATTGGGGTGAGGTTTTCGACATAAAGTCTCAAATTTGGGAAGCTTTACCTGACCCTGGCCCGGAGCTCCGCTTTTCTTCAATTAGAAGAATAGAGGTGACCAAAGGAAAGCTTTACGTTAGAAGCAACGACGACAAAGACTCTGTTTATGATCCAAAAGAAGGTAAATGGGATGTTGCAATAAAATCACACCTGCAATGTAGGATAAGTAATGTATGGTATTATTGTGATAAACAGAGCTGCTGGTGGTATGAAAAAAATAGTAAAGAATGGAGAGTGGTCAAAGGTTTAGATATATTGAACAGGAATCTTGGTTGTGGTATGATTGAAATAGCTAACTATGGTGAGAAACTCTTAATCTTATGGGACAAGTTTGTGCATCATGGTACTTGTCAAGACAAAGATATTTGGTGTGCGGTGATTGCGCTTGAAAAACATGATGGTAGTGATGAAGTTTGGGGAAACATTGAGTGGGCTGATATTGTGATGACGGTTCCTAACTCATACGTTTTCGTGAATAGTCTAGTATATGGTAATTGATCAAATCTAATCATGTTTTTGATTTGATTCTCAAAGGCTTTTTTCTTCTTTATTCTTTAGTATATTGTTACTTTTATACTTAAAATAAATATTAGCCCTCGGATTTGAACTCCCAGATATTCAACCCAAAAAAAAAAAAAAATTGGCAACTTCATGAGAAACATTGAGTGGGCTAATATTGTGCTGACGGTTCCTAGCTCATATGTTTTCCTGAATAGTCTACTAAATAGGGTTTGATTAAATTAAACTGTGTTTTTGTTTTGACCATTGCCATTTGCCAATGCCTTATTTTTTGTTTGTATTCTGTAGCCTAAATGGTGATGTCGTCAATAATTTCATCTCTTACTAATAAAAGATGTTCCTAAAAGATGGCAACATCACATCCAACTTCAAAATAACAAGTTTTAGATCGACATGTAGTCTAGTGGTATAAAGATTGTTTATAGAAGCAGTTAGAGACGCGGGATTTGTATATGATATGAATCAGTAAGTCAGATGTTTGATAGCTTTCATATTCCAATTCTTTGTCTTACTTTGGTCTGTTTCTTTAGTCACACAAAACCATATAAGTTTTCTTTGTTAAAAGTTAATATTGGAGAGAGACTCCATGTTCTATGTTCAATGTTCAGATAAACCCATAAGTTCTAATTAAGTTCTTTATATTACTACCAAATATAAATGCTATTGTGTGAGTTTTGAGATCTGAAGTTACATAGAAATGATCATAAAATTGTCAAACATACCCCTTTTTCGTACTTTATAGCATTGTCTAAAGAATAGCTCTTTTCTGTAATTGGTATTTAAAAAGATTTGGTATCAATTTATAATTACATCTATATGATGTAACCTTCAGAAAAGAAAAAAATGATGCAACATTGAGAAAATGTGATTACTGGAAAAAGTCTATAAGATATGAGAGATTCTATTAATAACAAATTTCAAAACATTTTGATTGTCAAGTCCAGGCTCGATCCGTCCATAAGGCGGATAAAGTTTATGATATATAATATTTGACCTAAAGCATTTATATTAACTCATTTTGAAATGTTTCAATAGTATAATGGCTAAACTCCTTTAAGATATATTAATTAACTTTCAAAATATTTTGATTGTCAACTCCAGGCCGCCTCATCCGTCCACATTTTGGAAAGTTTCAACAGTCTAGTGAAAAGCCCTTTAAGATATATTAACTCTCTCCCAGCCGAGTCTCCATGATTGATATTTTGTTATTTTTCATTGTATTATTAATTTTTCTTCACTATTTTACTTTCAAAGCCATATTTTCAAAATTATGTTTTAAGCCATATAAATTCTAGGACCGACCTTGGTCAAGTCTCAAAAACTTTATGCAGAGAGCAATAGCTTTATACACTATGTGAAAAATATATACTGAGAATCTCTCCTATATGCTTGCCGTCTTTATTGGTCATGAGAAGTTCGTTCATGAGAAGACTCAAAGTGAGAAAGAGTGTCTTGTCTTTTTTTTTTTTTTTTTCTATTACTGCATGCAACATTCTTTGTGAGATCACCACATGTTTGCTTTTCTATTTTGGTGATAAAAATCAATGTACAAACCAAAGGAGATGGCTAACACATCATTGTTAGATCATCATCCACATTTCTCACACAGGAGAAACTTCTACCACCATCAACATAATTCTCCTGAACAAACAGAGATGACTATTTATAGTAATACCTTTGATAAGTAATTATGTTACTAGTCGTAATCGCCTCTAACGTCTTCTTTGATTGAATCTCTTCTTCATCTCTGAATTTCACTCTTTTCATGTTACTTGTTGATCTTCTTAGAGCTGACGTGGCGGGTATACAATGATGAGCTTTTCATTCGGTCCTCACCCAAATAGAAGTTTTTTTGTTTCACATTTAGTGTCTCTTTAGTCAAAATAACATTTAGATTCCCAATTTATGTTAAAGTTGTACGTCTATTTTATCCGTTAGTATTAGTCACGCGCATAAGCGAAGTTATTCTTTAAATTTTTTGTCTATTAACTTCACCTTATTTTGTTTTGGTCATATGTGAAATCTATTGGCTAACTTATGTGCGTCAAAATTCGTTAGTCTTGGTCATGAAAATTGGTTAGTTGCAAAACTTATTCTTTAAAAAAGTTGGTTCATTGTGTTTAAAATCTCTTCACATTTTGCAACTAACCAATTTTCACTGTAGTTAAATTAAAATTTAGCGAAATATATGAGTTTTATTAAAATTGGAACAATGTAGTAAAATTAAGATGCACTTTCATAGAACTAACCAAAACCTGAATTATCATAAAATCAAACAAAAATATGTTTCGGTTAGAAAAACCAAACATGAACATAACCGAACTTCACCAACCTGAACTGAACCGAGTCAAACCTAAGACATACGGTGGTCCCTGTCCTAAGTGTGGTAAGTCCCTAGTTAGGCTTATCTCAATGAGAAAATAAATGATTAAGAGTGTGAGAGAAGGGAGAAGATGAATAAACTTCACTTTTAATTGATCATTTCTAGTTCTAGAAGCTTAGTTTCTTGAGTTTAAACTATTCAATGCTTAAAATAGTGTATCTAATCAGAATTCAAATTCTCTATTAGCGTTGTGATTATAATCATCTTAAAATGTTTAGAAATGTGTTTAGTTGTTCGATCTTTATTATATAAGGAGACAATGACAAATGCTATATATAATGACAAATGAAATGTGTAAAGTATTTTTTAGTACCAGCTGTTGGAGTATACTCCACTTGCTTACAAGCATGTGTGAGAATTGGCAAATCTGTTGATATTAAAATCATAAAGGGTACTTTAAACAAAATTTTAATAGTTTCATTATCAAGATATAGTATGTTGATTTCGAACCAAAGACATATAGAGAAGTCTCGTATAAGCTACTACATTACAACCAAAGACAGTGTGACAAATGGGCCTAATTGATAAATTTACAACGAAGCCCAATAAATGTCCATCAACTTCAAATCCAGATCATATTAGTGTTACTGTTACCATTATAATTACGACTTCGCCTCTAACTTCTTGTTGACGACTCGCGTCTTTAGGGTTTTGAACATTGATTCGATCGCAATTTCAGTCTCCTTGACGAATCTTATAGTTTTGGTTTCTTTGGATTCTTTTCTTTTTTTTTAATCTTTGTGGACGCTTGTTACATCCTTTGATCATGATTAACTTTTCATGGATTTTTGTTTGGCTCTTCGTTGTGTTGGTGCCATTCTCAAAACGGACTTGGTTCAAAAACTCGGTGGCCTTACTTTACAAAACCTTCTCTAGAAGGGAAAAGAAGCTGACGTTTTTGTCGCTTCCTGATGAAATCATCTTGAACTGTTTAGCCCGCATATCGAGATCACACTACCCGAAACTCTCCCTTGTCTCCAAGACCTTTCGCTCCCTTCTCATGTCCCATAAGCTCAACGTGGAGCGATTTCACCTTAAAACCACTGAAACTTTTTTTCATGTCTCCTTGAAATTTCCTGATAGACCTAGTTCCTCCATGTTCACCCTCTGGATAAAACCTGGTCAAAGCCTAACCAACCAACTCGAGAAGAACGAGAGGTCTACCGGAGATACTCGGTTGGTACAAATACCTTCTTCATATTATTCTAATGTACCACCTTACCTTATTACGGTTGGTTCCGAATTGTACGGACTCTGCCAATGCAATGATCCGTCCTCCAACATGTTGGTGCGTCATAAGGAGATTTTGTTTTGGCGTAATTCTCCCAACATGACTGTAGCTCGAGCTAAAGCCCGTTCAATCGCCTTCAATGGGAAAATATATGTGATGGGAGGTTGCGCGGAAAATGAATCCGCGAATTGGGCTGAGGTTTTTGACCCAAAGACTCAAATTTGGGAAGCTTTACCTGACCCTGGCCCAGAGCTCCGCTTTTCTTCAATTAGAAAAATACAGTTGATCGAAGGAAAGCTTTACGTTAGAAGCAACGAGGACAAAGACTCTGTTTATGATCCAAAAGAAGGTAAATGGGATGTTGCAATAAAATCACACCTGCAATGTAGGATAGGTAATGTATGGTATTATTGTGATAAACAGAGCTGCTGGTGGTATGACAAAAATAGTAAAGAATGCAGAGTGGTCAAAGGTTTAGTTATATTGAACAGGAATTTAGGTTGTGGTATGATTGAAATAGCTAACTATGGTGGTAAACTCTTAATCTTATGGGACAAGGTTGGTCCTTCTCAAGACAAAGATATTTGGTGTGCGGTGATTGCGCTTGAAAAACGTGATGGTATTGATGAAGTTTGGGGAAAAATTGAGTGGGCTAGTATTGTGCTTACGGTTCCGAGCTCATATGTTTTCTTGTATAGTCTCCTAACCGGGTGTTGATTAACTCTAATCATGTTTTTGTTTGGCAAAGGCTTTTTTTTTCTTTTTCTTTATTCGTTTGTGTATTGTGACTTTTATACTTAAAAGTAAATTAGTGGCATCATCAACGAAAAATACATCCAACTACAAAATATTGTTTTAGTCTAGTGGTAAAAAGATTTTTACGTGAAGTGAATCAGCAAGTCAGAAGTTTCATAGCTTTCGGACAAGACCGTAGAAGTTTCTGTTTAGATGGAGTTAAAAGATTTTATAAAGAAATTTTCACGTTTGGTGTGATAATGAGTTTCTCTCTCACTTTTTGGCAAAGTCAAAAAGACTTTCCATATGATAGCCATTATGCATTTTCAGGACAAAGATACCCTTGTAACTGTGTTGATTTAGTTACTTCTACAACCAAACTACGTGAAAGAGAAGAAAATGATAATATTTTATTTTTAACTTAAATATATATAAAAAAATTCAGAAAATTAGAATTTAAGAGAAAAGAACAAAATAACTCAAGAACGAAGGAGGGTTGTTCTTTATCCTAAAATCGAAGGAAAGATTGTTTTAAATCTGAAATTTCATAGTGAAATAATTGATTTTGCTTCATTATCAAGTAGAGAGATTAGAGTTAAATGGATTAAGAAATTTCTTGCGAGTTGGAGGAAAGGATAAAAAATGGTGAGAAAGCAATTGTTCTTCTGACGTAATTGACTCAAACTTGGGAACCTTTACCTGACCCTGGCACTGAGCTCCGCTTTTCTTCAATAAGAAAAATAGAGGTGATCCAAGGAAAGCAAAGCTTTACGTTAGAAGCAATGAGGAGAAAGACTCTGTTTATGATCAAAAAGAAGGTAAATGGGCTGTTACAAAAAAATCACCCGTGCAATGTATGATAGATAATGTAAGGTGTTATTGTGATAAACAGAGGTTCTGGTGGTATGAAAAAAATATAGTAATAGTTGGAGAGTGGTCAGAGGTTTAGGTATGTTGATCAAGAATCTTGGTTGTGGTAGGATTGAAATAGTTGACTATGGCGGGAAATTCTTAATCTTATGGGACAAGTTGTGCATCATGGTCTTTCTCAAGACAAAGATATTTGGTGTGCGGTGATTGCGCTTGAAAAACGTGATGGTAGTAATGAAGTTTGGGGAAACATTGAGTGATCTGATATTGTGCTTACGGTTCCAAGCTTAGATGTTTTCATCAATAGTCTGCTAAGTTGTGTTTGATCAAATCTAATCATTTTGTTATCTGATTCTCAAAGTTTTTAGTTAAAAGTTCATATTGGAGAGAGGCTCCAACTTCAACTTCATTCCGGCGACAATCTCGTTTGAGGAAGAAGTTAGACTTACCTCTACTTCAAATCTCAGCTTCTTCTTTACAAGATTCCCATATAGGATTGATTTGTCCCAAATGTTGGTCCACGTACCCCAATTTTGGTGTACAAGTTACAATTTTAGAACACCAACTCCTTTTTACCAAAAATGATTTACACACCTTACTATATACATGATAAAACAATTCCTTTATGAGACTCTCCCCATGTTTTTCGCCTACCCATATCACGTACACAACTACGGTCCACGTATCCAAATGTTGGTGTATACAAATGCTGGTACACGTACCCAAATTTTGGTCCACGTACCCAAATCTTGGTGTACAAGTTACCATTTTAGAACACCAACTCTGTTTTACCAAAACTGATTTACACACATTACCCCTCATGTCTAGTGTACGTACTCCTCGTCTAATGTTCATGCTCTGTTCGGTGTGTATATATTCCCCGTCTAGTATTCGTATCCCACTTCTAATGTATGTATTCCCCGTCTAGGTGTCGCACACCGCTACTAGTTTACGTACACCAAAAAACTGCCTATATCCGCTTCGCTTTCTTTCTATTCCTCTTCGCGTCGGTCTGATATACACCGTCAATTGATATGGCTATCTTAAGTTTTGTAGTTATGGCGATCAGCTTTCAGAAATAAATAAGAGAGATAGTGTGAGAGATATATTGAGACGTTGAGCTATTGAATTGGGTATATAATAAGTCTTTAGCAAAATATGGTTAAATGTAGGCACTTTCCGAGATTTTGGGACTGATCTTGGAGAGGTTTGCTCGTGGCAACTAGGATGGAACTCCAAGTCTTTGACTTGTGGATATCACGTAAATTTCCGAATTTCACAATTCGGAATCGGTGTTTCTTCCCGCGGCTTTGCTCCGAGTTTTCGCTAGTGTTCAATTGTTGTTTGAGCTGTGATTTTGTCTCTTTACTTTCCGTAGATTGCTTTGATCCGCTACTTGTTTTCTTTGTAACTTCTGTCACAAATTCGAAAATGGTATAAATCTTTCACATTGTTACAAAAAAAAAAAAAAAAAATGGTTAAATGGATAAATGTGTGAGAATATTTATAGAGAGAAAAGGTGCAGAGATGGAGAGAAAGTGCAGAGATATACGAGAGATGGAGAAAAAGAGTTGAGGGTATAAGTGTCATTTGTGTTATCACTTTACTTTTCTATTAAACAATCTATTGTATTAGTATAAGAGTTAATATCACGTTGACATACTTTCTCAACTTATCTATCATTCTAGCACACTTTCATCTTTCAACATATTTTCTTGTGGGTGTTATTACCTAGCTACCCTCTAACTAATACACTCTCCCATCTCTAACCAAAGTCTTGTCTCAAACTACAACCCTAACCTAACCAAACCAACTCTTTATCGTCTCTTTCTTCTTCTTATATTATTTCTCCTTGTTGCATCTTTTCTCTCTCTTTCTGAGAACTCAAAATTGTAAAAAATTTGGACCATCATCAACAAAATACGCCGTTTTCTTCTTCGTTCTTCTTCTTCCTCCTCAGAAAACAACATGGCCATGGCAACAAGGACTCTAGGCTTTGTTTTGCCTACAAGCTTATCTTCCCAGCCTTCCTTCGACCGTCGCGGCGGTGGATTAACCCCCTTCTTCATTTATCCTTTTAGCTGCAACATTTGATCTCTCTCAATTCATCACTTTTCTCTACAAAGAACTGGTGCGAAGGAACATTCGTACCTTCAAACACGACAAGGAGCTTGAGAATGGCCGGAAGATTTCGCCGAAGCTCAAACGCGCCATCGAGGAGTCGAAATTCGCCGTCGTTGTGGTCTCCGTCAACTACGCTGCGTCTCCTTGGTGTCTCGATGAGCTCGTGAAGATCATGGATTTCGAAAACAAGGGTTCGATCTCTGTGATGCCTATCTTCTACGTCATGGATCCGTGTCATTTGAGAAGGCAGAGTGGAGATGTCGTTGAACAGTTTGAGAAGCACGAGGCTAGAGAAGAAGATCTTGATAAAGTAGGAGACAAGGGAGGAAAGTAGAGAGGTGGAAAGGGATGATTATTTTGTTTATTGTAAAAGAGGAAGAAGAGAAGCTGTAGAGGATCATTTCTTTATCATGTCCAATTTTCATGGAGATCTTAAACATGTAAATTCAATTTCTCTTTTGTAATTTTTCCATATTTTTGGTTTAGAATTAAGATAAATTGGAGAAACACAGCGAGGGATTGGTAGGCGCCGTCATTGGCTGTAACGAATGAAGAAATTGGTCCTTCGATGTGAGCAAATTATGATATTTACGAAGAAATCTAGATTCAAGTTTTGGAGAAAAAGGAGGAGGAGGATTCATAGTCTTATTACTTTGTAACTCGGCACAACGAAAAACATTTGGCGGTTATCATCGAAGAAAGATTAAGGCATTGTCCATCTCTCTACAACCCTTATGTTCGCATCAAGCCCATCATCCATCCCTCTGTAGCCCTTATGTTCACAACAAGCCCACAGTCCATTCCAAATCATCCAAAATTCTCTATTTTGGGTTACTTAGCCAACATTCAAAGGTTAATGAAACATTGGCCTACAGATCTTGTGAAGGAGATAAAATGAGCTTCATAATACATGTCTGAGTTTGTTCTAAAATCCCTTTTAGGTGATGTGGTATGTATGGTTATATGAATATAGTCTATTGGATATGAACAAATGGATGGCTAAAAGAATTGAAGTAAATTTTATTAAATGGATATTGAACTAACGGATGGATATGAACAAACATGTGGCTAAAAGAGTAGAATATTTTGTCGTAGTTTTTCATATAAAAAATTAAAACACATGTTAACATGCATCTTGAACCATATATTTTTCATGGCAAGTTTAAGTCGATAAGTTATTGCGGACACAAATTATGATTAACTACTTGTTCTAAAATTTTAATGTATTGTTCTATTGTATATTTAGAAAAATTAATTGGATACAAATACCAAATTTTATGGTGTTGGTATTTGAAAGATTATAATGGTACAATCGTTATTTTAAATTTTGGTCAAATATTTGTTCGTATAGATTATACCATATGGACATAGTTTTGTGGACGACAATAATAAGTTCGAAGTAAATGTTATTTTCATAGATCAAGTGGTACCAATCACTTTCTTTTTTTCTTCGAACTCATAGAACAAGAATGGTAGTGGGAGCTTACTTCCGTCGTAAGTTTCACATGGACAGTTTTTTATGTCCTATTTTAGTGTTTGACTGAATATTTTCTTACTCTTATGGTCACTTCCATGTGGATAGATTATTTAAATGGTTAAGTGTTTAGTGTTTAGGTTTTAGTTTAGTGTTTAGGGTTTATGGGTGATGGTTTTAGGGAAGGGGTTAGGGTCTGTTTTGGTTTATCAGGTATGGGTTAGGGTATATTGTTTTATACATTTAAACGAATTTATATATCGGTTTGGATTTATAAGGTCGGGGTTAGGGTATATTGTTTTTTACATTTAAACGAATTTATATATCGGTTGGAGTTTATAAGGTCGGGGTTATGATATATTTTAATACATTTAAACAAACTTATGGTGTTGGTATTTGAAAGATAATAATTGTATAATCGTTATTTTAAATTTTGGTCATATATTTGTTTGTATAGATTATATCATCTGGACATGGTTTTGTGGACGACAACAATAAGTTCGAAGTAAATGTCATTTTCATAGACCAAGTGGTACAAATCACTTTTTTTTTTTTCGAACTCATAGAACAAGAATGGTAGTGGGAACTTACTCCCATCGTAAGTTTCATATGGACAGTTTTTTATGTCCCATTTTAGTGTTTGACTGAATATTTCCTACTCTTATGGTCACTTCCATGTGGATAGATTATTTAAATGGTTAAGTGTTTAGTGTTTAGGTTTTAGTTTAGTGTTTTAGGGTTTATGGGTGATGGTTTTAGGGAAGGGGTTAGGGTCTGTTTTGGTTTATCAGGTATGGGTTAGGGTATATTGTTTTATACATTTAAACGAATTTATATATCGGTTGGGGTTTATTTGGTCGGGGTTAGGATATATTTTTATACATTTAAACGAACTTACATATCGGTTTGGGTTTATAAGGTAGGGATTAGGGTTTACTGTTATACATTTAAACGAAGTTTCATATCAGTTTGGGTTTATAAGGTATGCTAAAGTGTCACTTACCCTTAGAAAAAATCAATCAAATGGTAAAATTAGTATTTTTGCTTCTTAATTATGTGAAAAAAAAACTTTGTATTGACGATTATCCTTCTTGTATAAAGTTGTGTATTGATATGTTTGGATGGTCACTAATTGGTGTTCACTTAGAATCGAAATATATTTTAAAACGGATGAACGTGGATGAATGACAATTGGAATTGTCAGGTATATAATCAAAAGTTTTTTAAAACACCAAAAACATATGTTCGAATGCTAATGGGTGGATTCTCTTGCTTGGCTCTTTATTAGAGTTTGCATGGACACTTTGTTTATGTATATCCATGTTGTCAGAGTCTGACAAAGATATTTGGATGGTCGTTATATTTGGATAGTCAATAGTTTGTCATGGTATATTTTGATACATTTAAACGAACTTATATATTTGTTTGGGTTGATAAGGTAGGAGTTTGGATATATTTTTATACATTTAAACAAACTTACATATCGGTTTGGGTTTATAAGGTCGGGATTATAATATATGTGTATGCATTTAAAAGAACTTGCGTATCGGTTTGGGTTTATAAGGTAGGAGTTAGGGTTTAGTGTTATAAATTTAAACAAATTTACATATTGGTTTGGGTTTATAAGGTAGGAGTTAGGGTTTAGTGTTATAAATTTTTTATAAATATCATATCGGTTTGGGTTTATAAGGTAGAGGTTAGGGTTTAGTGTTATTCATTTAAACGAAGTTACTAACACATCA
Organism: Arabidopsis arenosa; assembly: GCA_905216605.1. Classification (NCBI taxonomy): domain Eukaryota; kingdom Viridiplantae; phylum Streptophyta; class Magnoliopsida; order Brassicales; family Brassicaceae; genus Arabidopsis; species Arabidopsis arenosa. The sequence goes on from LR999456.1 coordinate 12,117,234, forward strand.
CGACGTGATTGGTGTTGTTACAACAAACACTTGATCAGAGTTTGGCGGATGTATATTACACTGAAAAACCTTATCTTTATTCGTCCATGTGGTCAGAGTTTAACGGATATGTTTGGATGATCAGTAGTTATAAATTTTGGTGTAGTATATTTGTTCAAGTACCTTTGAATATCCATTTAGTTATAAACAAATGTTCAATTAGAAATGGATAATATGTAATATAATTATTCACTTAAAATATAGCGACAATGGATCTTAAAATGTAGGGAAAATTAAATCTTAATTTATTATATAAAAAAATAGATAATATATGTCATATTAAGTAACTAAAATGATAATAAGAAGAAAATGAGAGAGAAAGAGAAGTGACGTGGAAGGAGAAGAAAAGATGAAGAGGTTTGTGTTTCAACTTTTTCCTTTAAAGATGATATATAGTTCAGGGGTAAACTTGTATTAATAAATGTTGAACAGTGGAAAAAAGATGAAAATCTCGGAAAGTGTCTGTTTTGATACAAAACTCAAAAAAAAGTATGCCAAAGTGATATTCACCCTTAGTATAACAGTACACAAATGTCTATATTCCTAATTGTAAATAGTAAATGGTCTGTTTCTCTAATAACTTTTAAAAAACTGTCTATCTCACCAATTGACCCTTTTAGTTTTAAATATCATGACTTGCATAGAAATGATCGTAAAATTGTCTAACACACCTTTTTTTTATGTTTGTCCTTTAGCACTGTCTAACGCATAGCTCTTTAATTTTTATATTTGGTACTTAAAAAGATTCCGTACCAAATTACATCTATATGATGTAACCTTGAGAAAAAAATGATGTAGGCCCTGTTCGGCACGTGGTCGCAGCGATCACTTTCTGCGACTCCAAAATAGACGTCGACGGAGTTCAAATCATTAAAAGGAGTCGCCGCTTTTGTTGAAAGGAGTCGCCGTTGCTGTTAAAGGAGTCACCGGAACAGTCGCTCGAAATTCCAGCGATTCATTTTCTGTAACGCGACACCCCCTCTCTCTCTCTTACGACACCTCTGTCAAAGCGTTACCGCCGTTTTGCTTTGTGCTTGGCTCTCGTCACTGTCGTTTTGCTCCGTCGCTGACAGAGTCGCAGCGATTAGATAAAGAACAAGCCCGTAATATTGAGAAAATGCGATTACTAGAAAGGCATATAAGATATGAGAGATTCCATTAATAACAACTTTCAAAAGATTTTGAATTGTCAAGTTATAAAAGCTCTATGTAAAGAGCATATAGCTTTATACATTATGTGAAAAATTAAAACTAAGAATCTCTAGCAACAACTTGTCGTCTTTATTGGTTTGGAGAAGTTCGTTCATGAGAAGACTCAAAGTGAGAAAGAGTGTGTCTCTCTTTTTTCAGTTACTGTAACATTCTTTTGTGACATCACCATATGTTTGTTTTTTTGTTTCGGTGATAACAGATAAGACTCAGGCCACCAAAATCTTATTCTTTATCGAAGATCAATGTACAAACCGAATTAAAGGAGGTGGCTAACACTTCATTGTAGCTCATCATCCACAATTCTCACGTAGGAGAAACTTCTACCATACCATCAACATAATTCTTCTAAACAAACAGAGATGATTATTTATAGTACAACAACCTTTGACAAGTAATTCTGTTAATAGTCATAACCGCCTCTAACGTCTCTTTGAGTTGAATCTCTTCTTCATCTCTGAGTTTTACTGTTCTTCTGCCACTTGATGATCTTCTTAGAGCTGACGTGGCAGCTATACAATGATGAGCTTATCACACGGTTCTCATCCAAACACAAGTTTTTTTGTTACATGGTCCATGTTTAGTGTCCCTTTAGTCAAAATAACAAGTAGATTCCCAATTTATGTTAAAGTTGTATGCCTATTTTATTCGTTAGTAATTTTTTTTTTGGTATTAATGTTATGTATTTATACGATTTTTGAAGGTTTGACAGAATTTACAAGAAATATAAGTAGTAGGAGAAAAATCAAAATCTACAGAAAACAAAGCCAAAAACAAACACTAATGGAGGAAAACGTTAACCCAGAGCGGAAAAGAGAGAAGAAACACCGATTCCGAAATACCAAACTCGAAAATTTGCGTGATTTCCACAACTCCAAGATACCAAGGAGCTTGAGTCCCATCCTACTTGCCACGAGCAAACCCTAGTAGAGGCCAATCTTCAAAACCTCTTGATGAGGTGCCTATAGCTTCTCCGCAAACTAACGCAATGACAACAGCGGACTAATTCACAAATCCGACGGTTACATGAGCATCTACGGGTAATGAAAGAAACCACCTCCGGTCACCATTCTTATCACAACAACAGGAACCATCTCCCACGGATAAGCGATGCCATGAATATCAAAGTGCCGCCTCTATTCTTCCCAGAAGACTCCACTCGACAAGACGCACACCTTCACCGCTGTCTGAGCACTAACAACAACAAATAAAAAACACAAGCTCCAACTTTGAGCAAACGTATTAAGATGCCGAGGTGACTTGACGAAAAGCAGAAAAAACCAAAGCTCGTGCTGACGAAACTCACACCATCATCAGCCCAAAACAGAGGGGAGTTGCAAACCACCCAAAAACCTAGTCACCACCACAGCGATCCAACCGCCACGAACCCAACAAACGGATTGGATCCGAGAAACCAAAACGAGTTCGGCCTCCATAAGAGCTGAAAAGCCTTAACCTCACACACCTCCACCGAACGCTTGGGAAACAGAAGAAAGAGAAGCCGAGAAGAGCTGAACCACCACCCCGAGACCACCGTCGCAGAGCCCAGCTGAGCAGAGAACGACGAAGTGCAGATCTGGACAAACTAAGGCGATGCACCACCTGATTTCTAGATCCGAGAAGAATCCCGTCACTAGGAGGTCCAACGAACACAAACGCCTCATCAAGAGCCACAACCACAGTGTATAAGGGAGAAACCCATCACGCACCAACAACTAGAGACGAAGGAAAATCGGAATCTGAACCAGAACGACAAAGCACGGGAGGAGGAGAAACATCATAGACGTCAAAGAGGGAGGAGGAGGAGCCCTCCCCGTTTGCCGACAAAGAGTGCTGCAAACGGGGAGGCGGAGGAGGCAGAGCTAGGTTTGTGCTCTTGGCTGTGGTCGGGAGAGAAACTTTGGCCTATTCATTAGTAATTATCATGCACATAAGTTTTCTGATGTATTATATGTCAACCCCTCTATTCAATTGCTCCAATGATTTCACTTGGTTTCTCGACCATTGTCTCATCAACCGACCTCTCATGCATACATTCTTTCTGTAAGTATAACCAATTTTTATGCATATTTATTTGCTAGTAGTGGTCACGAACATAAGTTTTTCGATGAATTGTATATCAACCCCTCTATTCAGTTGCTCCAATGATTTCAGTTGGTTTCTCGACCATTGTCTCATCAATCGACCTCTCATGGATACATTCTCTCTGTAAGTATAACTAACTATCTTGTTTAAAGTTTAATAGACAATAATAACAGTGATATGGTTTTTTCGAATTGCCAGCTACCCTAAGTATACCAGAACACATGCCTACACATGCCAAATAAACTAAAAGATACTCAGCTACCTGACGTATATGGATTGCATGGCCACATATACGAAGTATATGACGTCATGTGCTCAGCATCATAAACATATAATCTCAGGTTAACCGGTCGACTCCAACATTGACCGGCGTTGACCAACAAAAATATTCAAAAGTAATTTTTTATTTATTTTTAATATTAAAAAAATATTTTTATTCGGTGTTGTATAATAAAAAAAAATACATTCTATATCAAATATAAATATATTTTGCATATATATTTAATGCATTGATTCTTATAATAGTTAGCTTTTTCAATTTCAAAACTAAACTAATAAACTGATTTAAAAATTTTAAGAAATAAAAATTTAAATTAAAACCGGAAAAATCTTATTAGAAACAATTAAGTAAGGAAGTTGTTTTTTTATATTATCAATTAAATAAATATTAACTTCTTATTTTCATTAGGAAATAAATCATTAGAATCAAACCCAATACATATGAGTTTCATTAGGAAATAATATGCAAAACATTGAGTATATAATGTTTTAGCCTAAATTTTCCATGGTAATTGTTTTTAATTCAGAATTGTAATTTTAATACATATTTAATCAATTAAGAAGTTAATATTTTCTAATAAATATGAAAAACACTAACTATTAATTAAAAAATATTTATCAATTAAAAAAGAGATCCCATTAAAAAAACTAACTATTAATATTATGAATAGTTTATATCTTAAAAATTCTAAATATTGTTTTTACACTCTTAGTTTAATTTTGAAATTGAAAAAACTAACTATTATAAGAATGAATGCATTAAATATATACAAAATATATTTATTTTGGATATAAAATATGTTTTTTTTATTATACAAATAAAACTATATATTTTTAATATTAAAATTAAATAAAAAAATTATTTTTAAATATTTTTGTTGGTCAACGCTGGTCAACGCCGGAGTCAGTTAACCAGTTAACCTAAGATTCTATGTTTATGATGTTGACCACATGACACCATATATTTCGTATATGTGGCCATGCAATCCATATACGTCATATAGTTAAGTATCCTTTAGTTTATTTGACATGTGTGGCCATGTGTTCTTCTATACTTCAGGTAGCTGGCAATCTTTTTTCCTTTGTTTTAACCAATTAATTTTTTTACCGTTGAAGTATGCTCTTTACCACCAACTCCGAAATATCTTTACGAATACGTTAAGCCATATATCTCTTCGTTTTCACTTTTGCATAATTTCGTTAACCACTAAGATTGTTAACTCAAATTTTGTTTTTGAATGAAAAATACATCACATATCAACAATTGATTATGTATTTATAAAAAAAAAAACTATGACAAAAAAATATCCCCAACTTCAATGAGTCTACAACTAACTAATAAAGGTTGATGAATTAAAGAAAATTAATTGGACATAACCCAAACAAAAAGTAAAAAAATCATAAAAAGATGATATATGAGTCATAGATAAATCTAACATTAAAAATAGAAATTAAAATGTAAAATGTAAAATACCAAAAATACTAAAATTAAATTAAAAATACTAAAAATAAGTATATATGATTTTATATATTATTAATAAAAAATAAAATTCAAAAACATTAAAAGAAATATTTTTATTAGAAAAATAAATTGAAATAAAAATATATAATTAAAATTAAAATCATGACACATGTCACAATCTAAAATTACGAGCCTGAGGATATATGTAAATCTCATATAATTCAAAACTGGAAGTAGAAATCAGAATATATAATTCAAAATTGGTGTGCTTCGTGCTTAGTATCTCTCTTTCTCGCTTTCCAGATTCTTTGCTCTTGTAATGATGCTAAGGCAGATTGTCCCGTCATTCTAAAAGTTTATTTTCGGAAAGTAAACACTTTTGCTCCAGATTGGGCTAGCAATAATGAAGTGACTTTTTAATTAATGTTTGGTTGACAAAAAAATAAATCTAAAAGTACTACAATTAAATTAAAATAAAAAATAGAAAATCATACACACAATGATATATAAATTTTTAATGAAATTAAAAATCAAAATAACAAATTGAAAAATACTAAAATTAGAATTGACGGCAAAAAATACACAATTAAGTAAAACATATTACAAAAAGAAAAGAAAAACATATTTTGATCTCACATACTGTATTCCTAATTGAAACAGGAAACTCAAATAAACAAAACAAAAATTTAATTTGAATCATCACAAATTTTTTATTAGAAAATAGAAATAAATAATAAAAAATTATAAGTAAAATCATGACACATGTCAAAATATTTATTGTATTCAATTAAATGACACATGTTGCGATCATACTAATTACTAAATTTGAAACATCAAACTTTAGATGATATGATTTTACACTTACTACTAAATTTATACTTTAGATGATAAGATTTCATACTAATTATAATAAATTTGTTTTTTAATAAATATATGATTTTTAATATATATTCAAAAGAATAGTTATTCTATTTCCTTTTTTTCTTAGGATTAGTAATTTACTGTATTATTTCCTTTTTATATACCTTTAAGAAATGAAGTAATTGTAATCTTTTTAAGATTTATAATCTAATTTATTGTATAATTTTTTTTTATATCTAGAAAAGGACTCACGCGTTCCGTGGGTTTAGTAATATAGTAGTATGTTTTAATTATTATTTTATAATCCAAATTTTAATTGTTTACTCTATTTTCTATATTAAAATTCATAGTCTAGAAGTTTATGATAGTATTGTCGATATTTCACTACTATCTATATATAAACTCTCATTATGCATGTTATTATCAAAAAAGTGTTTACTTTTCAGTAAATGAAATCAATTGCATAATTCAATATCTATCTGCAATTAAAATGTTTATACATTAAAATATTATAGCTTTTGTTTTTAACAACACTTTTTTTTTTTTGTCAACAGCTTTTAATTAAAATTCAAAATAGCCATTCCTGAGGAATGTTGTTTACATAAGTGATATGATGCGGTTTGGTACGAACTTTTCGTGCCAAGTTATCTGCTTTTACATTTGCATTTCGAGAAATTAGAGATAATGAGAAACTTGAAAATTCTTCCTTGTCGTTCTTAAAATCTTCCAAATACACTGAAAAGGCCGGCCATTCAGTTGGCGAAGACACCATCTTCACCAGGTCTGAACAGTCTGTAAAGAAAGCTACATCTTGATTGTCGGCTCCAATCATACACTTCATCGCCCAGAGAAGAGCTTCCACTTCTGTATGTAATGGAGAAAGACTTTTTAACAACACTTATAGATCCAACACTAAACAATGTGATTTCATCTTCATCTATAATAGTGTCTTTGTGACTTTAGATTACTATCTTTACGTATCGTTTTTTGTTATTTTGAGATGTAACCTCAACTATTCCACTATATATTTATGCTGATATTTTTTTGGTTAAAAGCATTTGCTTCACCTGACGGAATCTCAAACGTGTTTAATTTCTTAAATTATATTATAAAATTATAGTTTCACTTAAGATGTGCTATACAAATTACATATCACCTTTTTTTAACCGGCTTTCATTTCAGTTTTTGTATATTTTGTTGTACAACTCATGAATAATATATATGACTATTGATTATTATTTTTGTTAGAAATAGATTATATATTAATTTTCAATTTTCATGATTTTCTAAATAATTTCATAAAAATGTGTGACCTAATGTCTATCTTCAACTAAAATTGGTGAGTTTAGAAATCTTTTAATTTTTAAATGAACATTTAGTAATAAATAAAATCTCTTTTTAGTATATTGTTGTTAGTAATAATGTTTCACTTAAAAATAAAAGTTCTTCAAAATCTTAGAAACACAGTTACATAACTTTTTTTTCTCTTTACCATGCATTTAAATTTTACATCCATTCTAAAACTCATTAACACATTCACAAATTTGAAGTATGTTCTTTATTATTATTTTTCCTGTTAAAAGTTGAATTATATTATTATTACTTATAAAATTTTTATAGTACTGTTTTAACTATTTTAAATCTTTTTTTTTTTTTTTGTGAAAGGGTTTTCTTATATAAATTAAACATAAAAAGTTTACAAAGAACCAAATAAGAAGCAAGAACCAAAACTAGAACTAGAATTGGAAAATAAACCAATAAAAGGTACGTAACAAAAGAAGGTATCGAAACCAATATTTTGATAATGATGGATAAGTAGAGAATTCAGCTCAATTCTCAGTACCCTCATTTAGCGTGTGCGCATCCAGCATTGAAGAATAGGTAAAGCACTTTTTGATCCAAGCTGGTGCAAAGCAGTGCACTTGTTTTCTATGGTGGAAATGACAAGGTTTGCAACTGTAGATGGAAGTAAGGTGAGACCATCATGATAACGTCGGTTCCTCTCATGCCATAGTTCATAAATTACACCCTGCCACCCGTGTAGAACTGCCAGTTTGCTATACTTAGTTGGTAGAGCATTTGGAAGCCATAGGAGGACCTGATCCCAAATAGTAGGAGGAGATAATATTCCCAGCTTTTGTGTTATTAAACTCCATACCTGAGCCGAGAAAGAACATTCAAAAAACAGATGATTCCGAGTTTCCTGAGCTAAACCACAAAGAAGGCAATCTCTTTCAATATCATAGCCCCAAGAAGCCATACGATCCAAAGTAGGATTGCGATTTAAAATAAAAATCCATGTAGTAGTTGCATGTTTTGGTATAACCGCTTTGTGCCAGACAAGAGGTGCCCAAGAACACAAATCTCGTGAATCTCTAATTGAATTCCACACATCTTTTGAAGAAAAAGATCGACATGGTAGTCCATTTACCGCCCACATGGCCTTGTCACTGGAAGAGGAGAAAGTAACAGTGGAGATGAAAGCGTATAAAAGGACTTGTCTCTCAGTTCTAGCATTGGAAAGAGACCAACCATCGACATTCCATACTTCTGCCACAGTAGATAACAGAGGGATCCCTAAACGAGAAGGTCCATCTGCACCAAGGAAGTGATAAAGCGATCCATAAGGGGTCCATGGATCCCACCAAAAGAAAGTGGAATCACCATTTCCAATTTTGATGCTGAGAAATTTGAGAGCCTTAGGTCGTAGCTTGAGTAACCTTCGGAAAATCCACGAATAAGCATAGTTATTGGCATTCAGTGCCCAAAACGAAGAAAGTGAAAGGTATTTTTCCCGTATCCAAGCCACCCAAAGAGAACCAGCCCGAAAGAACAACATCCATATAAGTTTTAAGGCACAAGTCCCGATCCAAGAACCAATGTGCCTCAAACCCAATCCTCCCTCTTTCTTAGGAAAACATATATCATGCCAAGCCACCTTAGCACCCGAGGCAATACCAGCCTTGCCATGCCAAAGAAAGGAGCTGCATAGGCTATTTATTTTCCGGGAAACCTGCTTTGGCAAGAAAAAAACACTTGTCCAAAATCCTATAATACCTGAGATAACGGATGATAAGAGTGTCAACCTTCCTGTGAAGCTAAGGAACCTATGAGTCCAAGAATTAAGTTTCTTTCTTATTTGATATAACAAAGGGTCACAGTCCTTAACAGAAAGCTTTCTGGAGCTTAAGGGCAGCCCCAAATACCGTACTGGAAGTGAAACATGCTTGAGATGAAAAACATTAGTTAAGTGTTGCAAGTCTCTCTCACCCAAACCAGAACAGAACAAAGAGGTTTTCTCAACATTTATACTTAGCCCTGACATCCTCTCAAAATCAGCCAAAACTGACAATACTCCCCTCAAAGAATTCTCAGTACCATCCAAGAAGATCAGCAAATCATCAGCAAAACATAAATGAGTAAGCTTCAACTCCTCACAGCCAAGGTGATAACCAAAAGAACCCATCTCTGCCGCCTTATTCAACATAAGAGACAACACATTCATGATCAAGACAAACAAAATTGGAGATAAAGGATCTCCTTGACGTAAACCTGATTTGCCCTTGAAAAAACCAGAAGTAACACCATTTATACTCACACTAAAGGAAGGAAAGCAAACACAAGCCCGAATCCAGTTAATAAAAGGCATAGGAACATGATAAGCTTGTAGAGTGGTAAGGAGAAAATCCCATCTAACCGAGTCGAAAGCCTTTGCGATGTCCACTTTTAGTGTTATTCTCGCCTTCCTCGAGTTGAGATGATAGCCTTGCATAACTTCCGAAGCAAGTAACACGTTTTCCAACAACAACCTATCTTTGACAAAGGCTGTTTGATTGGGAAGAATCAGATCAGGGAGAATAGGTTTTAACCTGTTGGTGAGCAGCCGAGATATGATCTTGTAGACAGTGTTAAGACATGATATAGGTCGAAAATCTTTCAATTCCTTTGAACCTGGCCTTTTTGGAATCAAGACAAGAGAAGTAGAATTTAAAGCTGTGGGAATAAAACTGTCTTGAAAAAACTTGAGAACCACTGTGATTAAATCTTGACCAATAATACTCCACGTAGATTTAAAAAACTCCACTGGAAGCCCATCTGGCCCTGGAGTTTTATTGAGAGGCATTTTGAAGAGACATGACCTAATATCCTCACCAGTAAATGTAGAGAACAACGCTTCTTGTTGCACATCTGAGCAAGTACTATGAATTAAGAAGTTCAAGAAACCTGGCAAGGCAGGACAATACTGACCTCTTATTGTAGTGAGAATACCGGAGAAATGGTTCACAGCAAGTTCGTGCACCTCTTGGAGGGATGAAGTGTATGATCTGTCAGGTTTCAACAAATGTCTTATAGCATTTTCCGCATTCCTTGCAGTGGTGACACTATGGAAGAAAGAAGTGTTTAAATCCCCTTCACCCATCCATCTAATGCGTGATTTCTGCCTGAAGAAACTTTCTTCTGTAAGACAAAGACCGGACCAAATATCCTTTGCTGAACTCTCATTCTGAAGGTTTAGCGGAGAAGGATCATTGAATGATATCAACTGAAGAGATTTTAGAGTAGAGTGCGCCTCCAAGACCCTTTTCTCAAGATCACTAAAATTATTCTTCAACAACGACTTCAAGGGTTGTTTCAATTTTTTTAACTTGAAACAGAAATCCTTAAGAGCTAAAACAGAACCCCCAACACTCTGCCACACTTCTTTAACTGAGTCAAGAAACAGGGGATGCTTAGCCAGAAAATTGAAAAATTTGAAAGGCCTTGTTCCATAAGCGGGAGGGTCTGTAACTAGCTTGATGTGGCAAGGAGTATGATCAGAAAATTATGGGGCTTCAAAAGTGCAATGGCTCAAAGGAAACCGTAATAACCATGTGCCATTCACTAAACATCGATCTATTTTCTTACCAATGGGGTCAAGAGACCTTTTATTAGTCCAAGTGAATTTAGGACCTCTAGAAGGAAGATCAAAAACACCCAAATCTGCTAAGCACTCACCAAACAATCTCATACCTCGCGTGGAGCTGACTATGTTAGGATTTGATGTTTCAGCAGGATGGAGAATCTCATTAAAGTCCCCATTAATCATCCAAGGCCTGCTTGACAAACAAAAAGAACTCGCTAAATTCCGGAGCGAAGCCCACAAAATTTGTCGATCCTCTTCTTCATTTGCTGCATAGACTGCAGTGTAAACAAAATTTGTGCCGTCCTCGAGAGTGATCTCACATGTGATTGACTGAAGATCTTTGAAAAGAACCCGAGCTCTAATGGGAGCTTTACAAATGATCCAAATTTTTCCCAAATCTGAAAACTGGTAATTAGACAAAAGGGTCCAGTCTGGACCAATGGTTGACAGAATCTGATTGATGTTTGTTTCTCGAACATGTGTTTCCAAAAGTGCTCCAAATGTAACGGAGCGAAACCTAAGCCAGTTAAAGAGAGGTCTATGCTTAGAAGTATCATTAAGACCTCGTACGTTCCAAAAAAAGGTATCTGACATATAAAGAGGTTAGTGGGAGTGGCGCTTCTCTCCTAGAATGGAGAGAACACCACCGTGAGGAGGAGAGTGTTGAGCATCCCACTTTCTCTTCTTCTTTTTCTTTTCCGAGAATGTTGACGAAGAGGAAGGCAAACCAGAATTTGCTGGGGAAAGAGCAGCTGCAACTAAGACCATATCACTCTCCGCTTCTTGCAGCATATCAAAAGGGTTGGAAGTACTAGGAGGAGGAATAGTAGCCAAAGCTAAAGTTGATGGAGAAACCGTATGAGAAGCTAATACAAAAGGAGTTTCAGACCTGGAGTGAGAAGGGGCTAAGTTCTCGGAGAAGCTACTAACCACACCAGCTTCTGATGGTGGAAGTTGGCCAGAGACAAGATTAACTTTTTGGACCTTCACAGGGTCATCAGTCACAGATGTAACTAACAAATCTGCGGAGGATTGGGGCATCGAATGAGAAACAAGTGGATGAGCTTGAGTATTAGAGGTCATAGGCGCAGAAGGAGCTGTTGTATCAACATTATGAACCACCTCTGAGACATTCTTACCTTGAACCTGAATCCAAACCTTTTTTGGTTCAGCCAAAGATGACCCTGGTTGCTTTGAAACTGGACTTTTGGAGGGAAGATTTTCTGATCGAGAATTAGACGACTGATGACCTGCGGGAGGAGCATTCAGACATAAAACAGACTTATGTCCAATTTCGTTGCAAATTGAACAGAGTGGAGGTAACCAGGGAAAAGTAACCGTCAAAAGCAAGATATGACCATCCTCTTGCTCAAGTTCCAAAACATTAGGGAGAAGCTTTGTAAGATCAACTACAACTTTAACTTCCGCAGAGTTTATACTATTGAAAGGTTATAATCCACAGCTCTCCCCAAAGGCCGACAGATGATGCTAAGCCCTTCGGGAGTAATCAGATCAAAAGGGATGTTCTTTATGGAAGCCCACACGGGAGCCCTATCAAGAGATGGAGGGTTAAATGTGAATTCAGACGTCCAAGGCATAACAAAGAAAGGAGAATCACCCACTCGCCATAGTTCATGCTGTAAGACACGCTTTCACAAGGATGGTGAAGGAATATAGAAAAGGAAAGCATTATTGGTCAGATTATGAACAGTTACTCTCTTATCCTTTCCCCAGAGGAAGTTTAAAACTCCCCAAATCTTACCATAAGATGGTGCCCTACCATAGAAAACGCCCACTATGTAATCTTCGTGAAGTTTTGCACCACGTTCAAATACTGCGTTTGGAACCTTCACCCTAGGACGACCTTCGGTAGAAATTGAAACCGGAGCTGAAGAAATTGGTATTTTGCCTGAAGAGGTAACATTTTTTGCCCAATTGAAACCAGCTCCTAAAACTCCAGCAGTTGGATTAGAGACCCGTGAAGTTGGCGAGACAACCGACGGAGAAGAAGACTCTATCGGGACAGAGGGAAGAACGTAAGCGTTATCCCGTGCCAGAAAAGAAGAAGGGGCCACTCCGAGAACTCCTCTCTCAGAGGGAATATCATGAGTTTTCAGATTTACCAGAGGAGGAGAGGAAGAAGATGACAAATCTGACATCTCCACATCGATTGGGAAAGAAAATTGAACCCGTGAAGGAGAAACAGAGGAAGGCGGCGCTGAAACCGGTAGAATCGGAGAAGGCGGAGCTGGATCCGGTGGAATCGGAGGAGGCGGAGGAGGCAAAGCCTCAGGCATTGTTGAGAAGAAACGTACGGCGGCGGCTAGGTCTGAAGCTTCGTAAAAACTATTTTAAATTTAATTTATTTTATATTATTTGTTTTTTATTTAATTAAAATTTCTATTAATTATAACTTTATAACCAACATAAATATGTACTAAATAAACATTCTGAATATATTTTAATACAAAGGCTCCGATTGATGACCAAAAACAGAACGATAGGAACAGAGAAAAAAAGAAATGAAAAGGAACAAAAAAAAAAAAAAAAAATGACCAAAACTAGGAACCAAAAGAAACATAAGAATTGAACAAATAATTATGGTAATTGGTAACCAAAAAATTAAATAAATATTTAACATAATAACAATTAAAAAAATCATATATTTTATTTAGCTTATAAATTTTATTTAAAATTAATGTTTTATATAAATTTAAAATAAAATATAGTATAAATTCAAATATTTTATTTTAAAAATAATATAAATTTCACTTGAAACTATTTATTTATTTAATTAAGTATAAATAAATATGATTTGTTTTAAAGATGACAAAATCTCTAATAGATAGAGTTAACACGTGTCGCGATCACGTGAGTTAGCAAATTTGAGAACAAGTTGTTAGAGTATTCTCCGCTTGCTTACAAATATGTGAGCTTTGACAAATTGTTGATATTAAGTCATATACGGTACTTAATTTATTTTCTTAATATTGCTTCAAAATGTTGTATACAAAACAAATGTTGCTTCAAAATGTTGTATACAAAACCTTGAATAAAAGTTTCGTGTCTTTTATTGTATTAATTTACAGTTAAGTATATCTGTATATGTTGTGCTCCCTATAATCTTGTCTAGCTAATCATGGTTCATTAGTACAAATGCGCCTAATTGATAAATTAACAAGGAAGCCCAATAAAGGCCCAGCAACCTCATATCCAGATTATATTAGTGTACCATTGTAGTTACGACTTCGCCTCTAATTTCTTGTTGAGGACTCGCGTCTTTAGGGTTTTGAACATTCGATCCCAATTTCAGTCTCCTTGACGAATCTTATATTTTTGGTTTCTTTGGATTCTTTTCCTTTTCCTTGATCATGATTAGCTTTTCAAAACGGGCTTGGTTTAAGAACTCGGTTGCCTTACTTTACAGAACGTTCTCTAGAAAGAAAAAGAAGCTGACGTTTTTGTCGCTCCCTGATGAAATTGTCTTGAACTGTTTAGCCCGCATATCGAGATCACACTACCCGAAACTCTCCCTAGTTTGCAAGACCTTTCGCACTCTTCTCATATCTAATGAGCTCACTGTGGCGCGATTGCACCTTAAAACCCATGAAACCTTTTTTCATGTCTGCTTGAAGTTTCCTGATAAACCTAATCCCTCAATATTCACCCTCTGGATAAAACCTGGTCAAATCTTAACTAACAACCTTGAGAAGAACGAGAGGTTTATCGGAGATACTCGGTTGGTGCAAATACCTTCTTCATATTATTTTAATGTACCAGCGAACGTCATTGTGGTTGGTTCCGAATTTTACGGACTCAGCCAACGCAATGATCCGTCCTCCAAAATGTTTGTCCGTGATAAGGATATTTTGTGTTGGCGTAATTCTCCCAACATGACTGCAGCTCGAGCTAAAGCCCGTGCAGTCGTCTTCAATGGGAAAATATACGTGATGGGAGGTTGCGCGGCTGCTGAATCCGCGAATTGGGCTGAGGTTTTTGACCCAAAGACTCAAACTTGGGAAGCTTTACCTGACCCTGGAGCCGAGCTCCGCTTTTCTTCAATTAGAGAAATAGAGGTGATCCAAGGAAAGCTTTACGTTAGAAGCAACGAAGACAAAGACTCTGTTTATGATCCAAAAGAAGGTAAATGGGATGTTACAAGAAAATCACCCGTGCAATGTAGGATAGATAATGTATGGTATTATTGTTCCAAACAGAGGTGCTGGTGGTATGACAAAAATCGCAAAGAATGGAGAGTGGTCAATGGTTTAGATATATTGAACAGGAATCTTGGTTGTGGTATGATTGAAATAGCTAACTATGATGAGAAACTCTTAATCTTATGGGACAAGGTTGGTCCTTCTCAAGACAAAGATATTTGGTGTGCCTTGATTGCGCTTGAAAGACGCGTTGGTAGTGATGAAGTTTGGGGAAACATTGAGTGGGCTAGTATCGTGCTTACGGTTCCGAGCTCATACGTTTTCTTGTATAGTCTACTAAATGCGAATTGATTAAATCTAATCATGTTTTTGTTTTACCATTGCCAAAGGTTTTTTTTTCTCTCTTTATTCTTTAGTTTATTGTGGCTTTTATACATAAAAATGTAAATTAGTGGCATCATCAACGAGGAATACATCCAACTACAAAATATTGTTTTAGACGGACATAAAGTTTCGTGGTAAAAAGATTTGTTTTAATTATAGGCAATTAGAGACGCATTATTTGTACGTGAAGTGAATGAGCAAGTCAGATGTTTCATAGCTTTCACATTCAGATTTTTCGCCTTACTTTGGTCTGCATCTTTATTCACACAAAACCGTAGAAGTTTGGCTTCAGATACCTTGAGGAAATGTGATTTGCTACTTGTAGCTGTTGGGCTCTCCAAACCCAAGCCAACTCCAGAACCTAACAGTAGTCTATTACTGGAAATGCATATAAAAGACTAAGAGCTTAAATAGATTTTGAATTGTCAAAGTCACATGAATTCAACTGCTTGCCATTTGATGTCTCTATATAACTTTGAATTCAAAACAAGAGCATACAAAAAAAAAACCCGTAAAAGTAAGTCAGATGTTTCGTAGCTTTCACAATCCGATTCTTCGAACTTTACTTTGGTCTACTTCTTTACTCACACAAGACCGTAAAAGTTTTTGTTCTAAAGGCCCCAATGTTCGGAAAAACCCGGGAGTTTTACGTTCTGTCAGAAATCAAAAAAGCGTATGATTTATGTTATTGACAATGAGCCATAAGGCTAAGTATTTATACAAGAGACTAGATTTTAACCCGCGGTACACCGCGGGATAATTTATTTTTAAAGTTAGTATAAAAATATTTTGTAAATTGTATTTCCTTATAAAATATTTATTTATATTATAGTTTACAATTGTTATTAAGTAACGGTATACCACGAGTCCACGAGACAATTGTTAATAAACTGAGGATTTAACCCGTATTAAAGCGGCATGTTAATGATATATATAAATATTGATTCAAATTCGTCCGCCATATAAACCCGTTCCGAAATATAACCCGTTCCGTAATTTCTTAATCCGTCCCGTGATTTGTTTTTATTATAAAATTTAATGATTATTTATTATATATAAAAGTTTACAAATCATATCATTCTCTAAGTCATTTATATTTTAATAAACTGAAAATTTAATCTATATTAAAGCGGCATGTTAATGATATTTTAAAATTTTATAAATATTGATTCAAACTCGTCCACCATATAAATTCGTTCCAAAATATAACCCGTCATGTAACTTCTTAACCCGTCCTGTGATTTATTTTTTAAAAGTAGAAATTTAACGATTATTTATTATATATAAAAGTTTGCAAATTGTATCATTTTCTAAGATATTTATATTTTATAGTTTACAATTGTTATTAAGTAATATTATACCACGGGACAATTTTTGGTTTTATACAATCTTTTCTAAATGAGATTCATTTAATATGTCTAACATTGGTGGGATTAAAAAAAAATTAAGGATTTAATCCGTATTGAAGCGGCGGATTAATCATATTTTAATCTTTTTATTATTGTTGATTCAAAAACCCGTCCCGCCAAACCCGTCCGGCCAAAAAACTCATTTATTTTATTAATGTTGATCTTATTGATGATATGATTCTGAATCATTGTCTAAATATTTTAATCGATGTAGAACGTCGAACACACATTTTCGTCAACTGGATAATATATGTCCGTTTTTAAAATTTCGAATCACAGTATATGCAGAAAAAAATTTTTTTTACTTTATGTATTATATGAGGATTCAAAACAGTTAAAAACAAATCAAACAAAGATAATAGGAGAATCATAATTCTAAATCTTAATCAAATCTTCTAAATATCTAAATTATTAAATATAGAAATATCCGGTGTATGAGTTGGGTTAAATATAACCCGACGCAAGAATTTTTTTATGACCAAAATTTGGAAACGGGTCGGGTATCCAAATAACCCGAAAGTATTTTTACCCACCCGTCACCAAAGTGTTGCAAAAATACTAGTATAGATTAGACCTAATCATAGAGATAGTAAATGACTAATCTACCCATACATATTTATCTCACCAACACCCTCCCTCAAGATGGAGCATGGAGGTTACAAATTCCCATCTTGGACTTAAATGCTTCAAACTCAGCTTGGCCGAGTGGTTTAGTGAGGATATAGGCCAACCGGTGCTGTGTAGGAACATGAGACGTTGTAATAATCCCACGTTTAATCGCATCACGTACAAAATGACAGTTATTCACCACATGCTTCGTTCGTTCATGGAAGACCGGGTTGGCAGCCAAATGAAGAGACGCTTTACTATCACAAAACAACTCCACCGGCGCCAAATGATTAACCCCAAGACTCAGAAGAAGCGCCCAGAGCCACATGATCTCATGAACCATATATTGCATTATTGCTCTATATTTTGACTCCGTAGATGAAAGTAAAACCGTTTTCTGCTTCTTTGTTTTCCACGATATTGGAGCTGGCCAAGTTGAATAAAATAGCCAGTGACGGACCGGCGTCTAAGAAGACACTAGTTCCAATCATAATCACACCATGCTGTTAATTGCAATGGAGAATCAGCCCGAAGTAAAATTCTTTGACCCAGATTACCTTTAAGAAACCGAACAACACACAGAGCGGCATCCCAGTGATAAATCTTCGGTTGCTTCATAAACTGAGTCAAAATATGAATAGCATATGATATATCCAGTCGAATAACTACAAGATAGATTAACCTGCCAACCAAGCGACAATAACGAGGTTGTTCGGGAAAGTCAGCACTCTTAGAAAGAGCAAGCCGGGGATTCTTGTCTAAAGGAAAAGAAACCGGTCGTGATCCAAGAAGACCAACCTCAGAGATTATGTAGAGAGCATACTTCCGCTGAGATATATAAATACCAGCCGGGCTACGTGCAACCTCAATCCCCATGAAGTACTTACAAATTCCCAAATCTTTCATGCGAAAACACGAAGAGAGATAATCTTTGAATGTCTTAATCAACTCCGGTGAGCTCCCAGTAATCACTATATCATCAACATACACCAAGACGTTGAGTTGTGTATTACCTCGGTGAAGTGTAAACAAAGAGTATTCGGTGGTGCATTACGTGAACCCATAGTCACGCTGTGCCGAGGATAGTTTTTCATACCAACATCGCGGAGACTGACGAAGACCACATAAAGACTTATGAAGCCGACACACTTCGTATGGATTGTTATTCCGAAATCCAGGCGGGAGTTTCATAAACACTTTTTCATTTAAATCACCGTGAAGAAAAGCATTGTAGACTTCCATTTGGTGAGCCTCCCAATTCTTAGCAGCAGCTACTTCAAGAACCATACTTACCGTGGTCATCTTTGTGACTGGGCAAATGTTTCTTCATAATCTTCGCCCTCAATCTGTTTATTCCCAAGAACCACTAAGTGTGCCCTGTGGCGCTCAAGGGTACCATCCGATCTCTATTTTATTGTAAAACCCCACTTACACCCAATCGCTTTCCTAAGTGGAGGAAGTTCTTCAACTGTCCAAGTCTGATTTTCTTCACAGGCATCGATCTCCGCTCGCATAGCCTGTCTAAAATTTTCGTTCAGAACTGCTTGAGCAAAAGTTTTTAGTATCGTTGCACTTGTGATAGCATGAAGATAAGCACAATAAGAAGCCAAAAACCTATCACACAAAAGATACTTGTCAAGTGGATACGCACGCTCAGTCTCTGTCTCAACAAGAAGAGCCGTAGAGGAGTCTTTAATTGTGGGACAAACATAGTCCTGTAACTTCGCATGTGGCTTACTCTCCCGTCCACTCTGTCGAACCGGAACTGCAGGTGGAAGTGAAACTGCTTCACCAATTGAACCAACTATGAGATTCAAATTCAGAACAACAACAGGTTCCCCGACACGAGATAACAGAGAGTGTATTGTTGGTGTAGCAATCTGGTCGTCACTCTCCATGGACCGTCGGTGTTGTATCAGTCACAGGCAAAAGAGAATCGAAAAACTTATCGGGATCAAACACATTCGTCGGAAAACTCAAATTTGGAGGAGAACTAGCGCTCGCCAAACTAGGAGAGGATGCATACGGGAATTGATCCTCACAAAAGATAACATCACGAGACACAGAAATTTTCCATGTTTCCAAGTTGTACACTCTCCAGTCCTTTTACCATAAGGGTAACCCAGAAAAATAGACTTTCTTCTTCGACTTGCAAATTTGTCTCCATGATGGTGTTGATTGTGAACATAACACAAACAACCAAACACACGTAGGTGAGAGAGAGGCGGTGGACGATCATAAAGAACCTCAAACGGTGTCTTCCCATCAAGCGGTGAGGCTGGTGTATGGTTGATGATATAACCTGCGGCCAGCAAACATTGACCCCAAAATTCAAACGGAAGTGAAGCTTGGAAACGCAATGCACGGGCGACATTAAGAATGTGTCTACCCTACCGTTTTGTTGTGGAGTCCCTAAGTATGATGTCAATTAGGACCAAAGCCCGCAAGCAGGCCCGGCTCAGTCTTGTAAAACAGCGAGTTCGGACTAAAATATATGTGTCCAGAAAAAGTCGGGTCTTTCAGGGTAAGGGTTTTTGGGGTTTAGTTCGGCCGAGTTCGGGTCGGCCCAAAAACCTTCAAAAAAAGATTTTGACTTTTTCTTTGCTAACATTTTAGTTTAATTGGGAGATTTGTTTAAGAATTATTTTTAATAGAGTTAAAAATCCTAAACCTAGTTTTCTAATTGTGCCTTTCACGCACTTGGTTGGATGGATATACGTTTAATGATCCCAATAATATTGTCATTCTTATCTACCTAATATTTTTATATTATTTATTTATGATAAAATTCAAAAACCTTTAAATTTGATTTTTATACATAGATGTTGATGACGAGAAGGATTTAGAATGCATCGAAGCCGTGGAAGATTCAGAAGACATTGAAGCAAATTCAAATCTTGGCTCTACTACCTAGTTTGAAGTCTTCTGATTTTATATTATATTTGATATGAGTTTAAACAATTTAATTATATTATTTATTTGGTTTTAAACTTTTTAAAATTCAATTAGCTTTAATGAATACTAGTAGTTATTTAAATTTCAATTGACTCGTTTCATACATAGATTTTTTTAAAGAAATATTATAAATTATAAGTTTATTTTTTTCTCGAAAAAGCCCAAAAACCTCAGAAAAGCCATGTAGCCATATTAGTGTGGACGTCGAATTCACACACTCAAATATTTGTTTATTTAGTGGGAAAGATTATTCTTGAGGACAAAAATTGATATGCAAAAAGCTATGAATTGCTATGGAAATGGCTATAGTATATTTGCTAGAAAAATTGCGTGTGTCTTTACATGGCCCTTGGCCCTCTTACTTATACTAACAAACGACATTTAACTCCTAATTAAATGCAATTATTCTCTCTTTAATATGTCTGTTACAGTCTTCGAGTTTAATGCTCAAACGTTCGAATTTGTATTAATTCCGATCTTCATGGGCTTCGCCCTTTAGCCCAAAAAGTCTCGAACCGAACTATTCTTGATTTCGACTTCGTTCTCATCTCGAGGTGCAACCACTTCGATCAAACTCTTGGCTTATGGGTCTAACGGGCCTTATCCCTTGTGGGCTTCTCTCCTGCCTACGTGGTAATCTTTGGTTGGTCCCAAACCACCCGTGCGGGATCCGACACCAACAATTAGGACCATGCTAAAATATATGTGAATTTTGCGAGATTCGGACCGGACCGAACCGGGTTAGCCCGATTTGTAATACCCCGGTTTCAGGAATATGGTGGTGCTTGCAGAGAGGTTTAAAAGAATTGATTTGGCCACCTATGTCACCAAAGTGCACTTATTTTTTCGGTCAACTGTCCTGAGAGAACTCCACAGTTAAGCGTGTTTGAGCTGGAGCAATTTCAGGATAGGTGACCTTCTGGGAAGTGATTGTCGGAATTGTGTGAGTGAGGACAAAACACATGGAAAGATCATGTGGTGATTTGTAGGATCGGTAAACAAGTCTTTAAAGCCTCCCAGACGTAGCGAACCGACCGTCGGACACGGATGGGTCCACGGGCCGAGAGAGGACGTGGGGCCTATTAACAGAGGTGGCGGTCGGAGCGTTACACGATTGACATGCGTATTTATAGGTGATTAATATGTCAATGACGGTTATATATGGTAAGTCACTCTCTGTACCACAAGAAAACATGTGGATTCCTGTGGAAATTTATGATGGGTGAAGTCATCGGAAATTTTCCAACGGATTTTCAACAAATTTAAGTCGATCTACAATTTGTCAGAAGTTCATTACGACAGAAAAGGTTCATAAGACATAGCATAATAAATAATTCTAACAAATCCATAAATACAATTCATTTAATGTTAAAAATTACTAATTAAATATTTTTTAAAAAACCAACAATTGAAATTTCACGATAAAATTCTACATAATTAAATATAACATATTACAATGCATTTAATAATTTATAATAATTAACTAAAAATCCAAAGATATTTCATATCATAAAATATTCCAACTCATAATTAATTAAATCTGACAAATCCTAACTTAAACTAACAAAATCTAAAATTTATTTTTATATATATACACCCTAATAAATAACAGTCCCAATTTAATCTATCGATTCCAAAGATTCTCTCTATATTTTCAATTCATAAGCTAATTCCAAAATCCAAACTAACCTAATGCAAAAAAAATCCTGATTAAACTTCACCAAAGTTATCTTTAACTTCCACATATATAATATACAAGTCTCTTCCTTTGAACCCCTGTGGACGTTTGTTATATCCTTGATCATGATTACCTCTTTGTGGATTTTTGTTTGGATCTTCGTTGTGTTGGTGCCATTTTTGAAGCGGGCTTATTTCAAGAACTCAGTGTCAGTGGCCTTACTTTACAAAACGTTCTCCAGAAAGGAAGAGAGGCTGACGTTTTTGTCGCTCCCTGATGAAATCGTCTTGAATTGTTTAGCCCGCATATCGAGATCGTACTATCCGAAACTCTCCCTAGTCACTCTCCTCATATCTAAAGAGCTCACTGTGGCGAGATCGCACCTTAAAACCCATGAAACCTTTTTTCATGTCTGCTTGAAATTTCCAGATAGACCTAATCCTTCAATGTTCACCCTCTGGAGAAAACCTGGCCAAAATCTAACCAACCAACTTGAGAAGAACGAGAGGTCTACCGGAGATGCTCGGTTGGTGCAAAGACCTTCTTCATATTATTCTAATGTACCACCTTACCTCATTACGGTTGGTTCTGAATTGTACGGACTCAGCCAACGCAATGATCCGACCTCCATCATGTGGGTTCGTAAGAAGGAGATTTTGTGTTGGCGTAATTCTCCCAACATGACTGTAGCTCGAGCTAAAGCCCGTGCAGTCGTCTTCAATGGGAAAATATACGTGATGGGAGGTGGCGGCGCTGATGAATCCGCGAATTGGGGTGAGGTTTTTGACCCAAAGACTCAAATTTGGGAAGCTTTACCTGACCCTGGCCCGGAGCTCCGCTTTTCTTCAATTAGAAGAATAGAGGTGACCGAAGGAAAGCTTTACGTTAGAAGCAACGGGGACAAAGACTCTGTTTATGATCCAAAAGAAGGTAAATGGGATGTTGCAATAAAATCACACCTGCAATGTATGATAGGTAATGTATGGTGTTATTGTGATAAACAAAGCTGCTGGTGGTATGACAAAAATCGCAAAGAATGGAGAATGGTCAATGGGTTAGATATATTGAACAGGAATCTTGGTTGTGGTATGATTGAAATAGCTAACTATGGTGAGAAACTCTTAATCTTATGGGACAAGGTTGGTCCTTCTCAAGACAAAGATATTTGGTGTGCCTTGATTGCGCTTGAAAAACGTGATGGTATTGATGAAGTTTGGGGAAAAATTGAGTGGGCTAGTATTGTGCTTACGGTTCCGAGCTCATACGTTTTCTTGTATAGTCTACTAAATGGGTGTTGATTAAATCTAATCATGTTTTTCTTTACCATTGTCAAAGACTTTTTTTTTTCTTTATTCGTTTGTGTATTGTGGCTTTTATATTTAAAAGTAAACTAGTGGCATCATCAACGAGAAATACATCCAACTACAAAGTATTGTTTTAGACGGGCATGTAGTCTAGTAATAAAAATATTTTTACGTGAAGTGAATCAGCAAGTCAGATGTTTCATAGCTTTCGGACAAGACAGTAGAAGTTTCGGTTTAGATGGAGTTAAAAGATTATATTGGTCTCTGGAGAGAGACTCCATGTTCAATGTTCAGACAAACCAAAAAGTCCTAATTAAGTTTTTTAAGAACTGCAAAATAAAATGCTACTGTGCAGTTTTTAAACTGGCATTACTTGGAAACATGATCATTAATTTTTTCTAAATTAAAGCGTAGCTCTTTTTTTATATTTGGTTCTTAAAAAGATTTCGTGCCAATATACATCAATCTGATGTAACCTGGAGAAAATGTGATTGCTACGTTTAGAATAATATTACTGGAAATGCATATATATATATATATATATATATATGAGAGATAAAGAACTTAAACAGATTTTAAATTGTCAAAGTCACAGGAACTTTCTATGGATACAGATTTTTTTATTTTCACTCCAGAGTAGCTCTTGTGATTTTCAGAAGCCTCATTGATATAAGTATAACTCCTACATCTCAAGTGAAGAGCCTTCCTGGTTACATGAAATCATTGTGTTAGAAACTCTCCCTAGTTTGCAAGACCTTTCGCACTCTCCTCATATCTAATGAGCTCACTGTGGCGCGAGTGCAGCTTAAAACCCATGAAATATTTTTAAACGTCTGTTTACAGATTCCGGATAGTCCTAGTCCCTCCATGTTTACCCTCTGGATAAAACCTGGTCAAATCTTAACCAATCAACTCGAGAAGAACGAGAGGTCTACCGGAGATACTCGGTTGGTACAAATACCTTCTTCATATTATAATAATGTACCAAATTACATCATAGAGGTTGGTTCAGATTTCAGAAGTGTACGGACTTAGCCAACGCAATGATCCCTCCAACATGTTGGTCTGTGATAAGGGAGATTTTTTTTGGCGTAAATCCGTCAACATGACTGTAGCTCGAGCAAGAGCCCTTGGGCGCTTCCTCAATGGGAAAATATACGTGATGGGAGGTTGCGGGTCTGAAGAATCCGCGAATTGGGGTGAGGTTTTCGACATTAACACTCAAACTTGGGAACCTTTACCTGACCCTGGCGCTGAGCTCCGCTTTTCTTCAATTAGAATGATACAGAGAAACTACAATTTCTCAATTGAATCCAAATCACAAACACCAAACTGAACCAACGTTCCTAAAACGCGGATTCACTTCTCAAATTGCATGAGCATAGAATAAGAAACAGCTCAAGCTACAATGAGGAGATAACCATGAGAATCACAAGGAGTTCTCAGAACTAACAGAGGACAAATGGAGAAGAAGAAGATTACAAACTAACAATTTCTCTGGTTTTTGCATAATGAAGAAGAAGAGGACGATGTCTCTTTTAAAGGGCTTTAGCCCACTTGCTCCACTCTTTTCTTTCCACGTGTACTGCAGCTCACTACTCCTCACGTGCCACACGTGCCAGTCTTCTTACATCATTTCTTCATTTCTCCATACTCTAATTCCTATATCATAGAAGAATAGAGGTGATCCAAGGAAAGCTTTATGTTAGAAGCAACGAGAAGAAAGATTCTGTTTATGATCCAAAAGAAGGTAAATGGGATGTTACAATAAAATCACCTGTGCAATGTTCGATAGATAATGTGCATTATTATTGTGATGAGCAGAGCTGCTACTGGTATGACAAAATTAGTAAAATATGGAGAGTCGTCAAGGGTTTAGATATGTTGAATAGGAACCGTCGTTGTGGTATGATTGAAATAGCTAACTATGATGGAAAACTCTTAGTCTTATGGGACAAGTACTTTGTGCATCCTGGTACTTGTCAAGTCAAAGATATTTGGTGTGCGGTGATTGCGCTTGAAAGACGCGTCGGTAGTGATGAAGTTTGGGGAAACATTGAGTGGGCTAATATTGTGCTTACTGTTCCTAGCTCATATGTTTTCATGAGAAGTTTACTATATTGGGCTTGATTAAATCTAAATCATGTTTAATTTGATGTATTTCGATAGACTATAGACTATTCTAAAGGGAGTTTTTCTTCTTTATTCTTTAGTGTATTGTTTTTTTTTTACTTAACAGTTATGTTGGCAAAATCAACGAGAAATACATCAAATTTCAAATAACAAGTTTTATCCCGACATGGTCTTGTGTTATTTATAAAGATTTTTTATAGAGGCATTTATAGGATTTGTACGTGAAGTGAATCAGCAAGTCAGATGTTTCGTAGCCTTCACATTCTGATTCTTCCCCTTATTTTGGTCTGTATCTCTAGTCACCCAAGACTGCAGAAGTTTTCGGTTTGGATAGAGTTAAAAGATCATATTGGAGAGAGACTCCATATCAGTTTTTTTAACTCCACAAAAAAAAAAAAATGCTTCTTTGTCAGTTTTATTTAAACCTTAATTACTTGGAAATGATCATAAAATTTGTCTAAAATTTAACCTGATGTAACCTTAAGAAAATGTGATTGCTATGTGTAGCATATTACTGAAAATGCATATGAGATCTGAGAGCTTAAAAATATTGAGTCAAAGTCACAGGAACTTTATTTGGAGAGCAATTTCAGCTTTATACATGTCAAACTTAAACTGTACGATGTCCTTTTTTGGTCGGAAAAGACTAAAAGTGAGGAAGAGTGATTTTTGTTTTTTTTTTGATAAGAGTTTAAATATCATATAAAATGAAAGCTAAGGTTTTTATATGAGCAAATTCTAAATACATGGTCTCATGCCAAAAAAAGATTTTTAAAATAACATGGAAGCATAACTAATTCGAGATTCATTGCATCGTCTAAACCTTTAACGATGAGGCGTTTGGTAAGAAGATGAAGAGAACTCGAGCTAAAGACTCCCTAAGTGAAACCGTGACAAGAAACTAGAGCAGTAAAAGGAACAAGAAAAACTTTAGATCAGTGATAAGGCGAGGAAGTCCTTTACAAGATGAAACGGAGCTAAACGAGTGAAAAGCGGCAGGCAATGCTTTTTCACGCTACCAAGATCCTCCCGATGTCAGTAGCACGAAGCCTAGCAAAGGTTAACCACAGAAATAGCCTCGCCACTTAAACTGAGGTTTCAAGACTCACTTACTCATACACTTAGCGAAGGATAGGGCAGTAGCAAACTAAGACTACACTAAACCTGAACATCACAAACAAAGCACACTAATGCGACATGCCTGGAGATGGGTGGATTTTTTGTTGGCAACCGCGATCTAAGGTAGCCCTCAAACCAAAGATCAAGCATAGCCATCAACTCCTTCCAAGGGGAAGCACACTAGGAAACCTACAAATGCATAATAAGTCTCAGACCAAATCAATTAAGCAGCGTGAAGTCTACACCTTTGGCTTTGGAGCTGGCCTCAAAAAATAGGTTAAGAGGTGACCCACGAAAAAAACGTCAGTGAAGACGAGAGCTAGTAAACAGGCGCAGCATAATCACCAACTACCATAACCAGTTCTCAAACAGTCACCAGAGAACATCACTCACCAGGAAGCAGGCAATGAACCAGGGAGACCAACGACTCCATTCCAGAGCAGAGACAAGACAACCAGAGACAGATCGAGAAGAGAGGAACCAGAGAATGAGCTGTGACAAGATAAACAGAGCTATAATAAAAAAAATTTATCCTGGTTTTCTTTGCAACAACAAAATAAGAAATACTCTCAATATTAGATTAGGAAAGTTTCTTTTTTTTGTTTTTTTTTCGTCAAAATAACTTATATTAATTTGAAAGATCCGTATACAACTTGTTTATCATCCAAAAAGGAGGATTAAAACTTGCAGAATAAAAACTAGAATTATTGGACCCAAATTGGGCTAGACAATGAGCTACTTGATTACAAGATCGGTTTACATGAACAAAGAGAGGATCCTTAAACTTAGCCGCCCAGAACTTGATGTCTTCATAGATTCCACTAATAGATGCATCCGATAGGCCATCCGATTAGGAAAGTTTCTTAATCACCAATATTAGATTAGGAAAGTTTCTTAGATGAGAGCATGTGGAATGGGGAGTTCTCACATAGATTTTCACCAACAAAAAATTAAAAAATAATTAAAAGTGGGGGCGAAAAACGAGAATCGATTCTCATCTGAGAACATTTGAGAACTCTGTGAAAAACTATTTTTACACTTGTCAGTATATAATTGGTTTTAAGTTTTTTATTATTTAAAATTAAAATAGATAATTAAATTAAATCATATGTATTAAAATAATATATTTGAGAGACTCTCTGCATTG
Organism: Arabidopsis arenosa; assembly: GCA_905216605.1. Lineage (NCBI taxonomy): Eukaryota > Viridiplantae > Streptophyta > Magnoliopsida > Brassicales > Brassicaceae > Arabidopsis > Arabidopsis arenosa. Next base: position 12,144,970 of record LR999456.1, read on the forward strand.
CACATGCTCTTAAATTTTAGGTAGTAATTATAACAAAAAAAAATCATCTATATATATAACTTATTTTTATTGGTTGACAAATATAAATGTATTCTTATTAGAGACAGTGAGATGGTTTATGGTTTATTGAATAAAGGTGTATAGGTGATAAATATGTCTATTAAGCTTATGGTAAGTCACTACCCTCTCTACTCTACAACAAGAAAACATGTGGATTCCTATGGAAATTTATAAAATTTGTCAGAAGTTCATTATGACAGAAAAAGGTTCATAAAACATAACATAAGAAATCATTCTAACAAATCAATAAATACAATTAATGTTAAAAGTTAGTACTAATCAGATATTTTAAAAAAAATCCAAAAATATGACATTTCAATATTTCATGATAAAAATCTAAATAATTAAAATATATTTAATCCATAAAATATAACATATCACATTGCATTTATTAAAATATAATTAACTATATAAACTCCAAAAATATTTCATATCACAAAATATTACAACACATATTTAATTAATTAAATCTTACAAAACCTAAAAATCTATATAATATTAATACTACATCCTAATAAATAACAGTCCCAATTTAATCTATCAATTCCAAAAATTCTCTATATATTTTTGTTTCATAATCTAATTCCAAAATCCAAACTAATCTACTGCAAAAATTGATCCTAAATTTCACCTAAAGTTATATCTTTTCTATATATATATATATATATATGGAACATAAGATCTATCTTTGAATCCCTGTGGACGTTTGTTATATCCTTGATCATGATTAGCTCGTTGTGGATTTTTGTTTGGCTCTTCGTTGTGTTGGTGCCATTTTTGAAACTAGCTACAGAAGAAGAAGATATTGAACCTGAAGAAGGGGAAATTGAAACAGAGGAGAAAGAAAAAGAAAACTCGGAGACCTTGAAGGTCACTGAAACTCAGGGAACTCGCCCCTCTCTTCCACGAGTTTCTAAGACTTTGCATAAGGTGATACCAGACTCTGCTGCTCAAAACACAAAGCTTCCTAGTGTTTCTAGCAGAAGGGTTTCATCTCGAAAAAATTAAATGTCGAGTTTCTTTTGGAATGTTCGCGGTCTAAATAAATCTACTAAGCATTCCATAATTCGTGATTGGATAAATAACAGTTCTATGCAGTTTGGATGCCTACTAGAGACCAGAGTCAAGGAAGGCAGAGCATCTAACATCGTTTCATCTATTTTCAATGGCTGGTCGTCGTTAACTAATTATGAATCACATCGGTTGGGACGCATTTGGGTAGTTTGGAGAGCAAATGCGAGACTAACCCCTGTATTCAAAAGTAGTCAATTGATCACCTGTTCGGTTCTGTTGGAGGGTCGAGAAGAGGAATTTTTCTGTTCGTTTGTATACGCATCAAACTTTGTGGAGGAGAGGAAAGTATTATGGGAGGACATTCGTAGTCATCATGACTCACCAATGTTCCGTAATAAACCATGGATGATCTGCGGTGACTTTAACGAGATTCTTGACGGTAACGAACACTCAAACTTTGATAGCACACAAATAAATTATGGAGGGATGCGAGATTTCCAGGAACTTGTCAGGCATTGCTCGATAACTGATCTTGGATTTCATGGTCCCCGCTTCACATGGTGTAATAAAAGAGAAGAAGGTCTGGTTTGCAAAAAGTTGGATCGAGTTTTGGTAAATGATTCATGGTGTACTGTTTTCCCGAATTCCTATAGTGTTTTTGAAGCTGGAGGTTGTTCAGATCACGTTAGAGGCCGGATAGAGTTAGAGGCTGCAGCAACAGGCGGGCACAAGCCATTTAAATTTGCAAATGTGTTAGCGAAGCTCCCACAATTTCAAACAATTGTAGAAGATCACTGGAACACCACAGTTCCTCTGTTTCCTTCGACCTCAGCTTTACATCGATTTTCAAAGAAACTTAAAGGCTTGAAACCAAGTCTAAGATCACTTGGAAAAGAGAAATTGGGAGATCTACAAAGAAGAACAAAGGAAGCTCATGAGCTCCTTTGTGATAAACAAGCTGGTACATTAGCTAACCCATCACCGCAAATGATTGAAGAAGAGTTGAGAGCTTATACCAAATGGGAACATCTTGCTGATTTGGAGGAGGGATTCTTGAAACAAAAGTCAAAGCTTCATTGGTTAAATGTGGGTGATAAGAACAATTCTTATTTCCATAAAGCTGCACAGATTCGTAAAATGAGAAACTCCATCCGTGAGTTGAAGGGACCAAATGGAGAGGTGTTGAAAACGACAGATGAGATTAAAGGTGAAGCAGAACGATTCTTTAATGACTTTCTTAACCATCAGCCAAGTGATTTTGAAGGTATGACAGTGGAGGACTTGAGGAACCTTATGCAGTTTCGCTGTGAAGAAGCTGACCAAACCATGCTCACAAAGATGGTTACAGAGGAAGAAATTCAAAAAACTCTATTTGCTATGCCAAATAATAAATCTCCGGGGCCGGATGGATACACTAGTGAGTTTTTTAAAGCAGCTTGGCCTATAGTGGGCAGTGATTTTATAGCAGCGGTGCAATCGTTCTTCCTTAAAGGATTTCTCCCGAAAGGACTGAACACAACGATCTTGGCATTAATACCAAAAAAGGAGGAAGCAACAGAAATGAAAGACTACCGTCCCATCTCGTGCTGCAATGTGTTGTACAAGGTGATTTCAAAGATTCTTGCAAATAGACTCAAGAGTATACTCCCGAGATTTATTTCACAGAATCAGTCCGCTTTTGTCAAGGAGAGACTATTGATGGAAAATGTGCTATTGGCAACGGAATTAGTGAAAGATTATCACAAAGAATCGATCTCCTCTCGCTGCGCTATGAAAATTGATATATCAAAGGCCTTCGACTCTGTGCAATGGGAATTCTTGCTGAACACACTAGAAGCTCTGAATTTCCCGGAAAAATTTATTCACTGGATAAAGCTATGCATCACAACAGCTACCTTCTCTGTTCAAGTGAATGGTGAGTTGGCGGGTTTTTTCAACAGCTCTCGGGGACTTCGTCAAGGCTGCTCTCTCTCCCCATATTTATTCGTCATTTGCATGAATGTCTTGTCACATATGATCGACAAAGCTGCGGTAAGTCGGAACATTGGCTATCACCCTAAGTGTAAAAACATTGGCTTAACCCACCTCTGCTTCGCTGATGACCTCATGGTGTTTGTGGATGGTCAGAAGAGGTCGATAGAGGGAATCATCAAAATTTTTCAAGACTTTGCGGGGAGATCCGGTCTCAAAATCAGTTTGGAAAAATCAACACTCTATCTTGCTGGGATTTCTGAACAGAACAGAGAACAAATCACTACAAGTTTCCCATTTGCAACGGGACAACTTCCGGTTAGATACTTGGGCCTCCCTCTCTTGACCAAGAGGATGACTACGGCTGACTATGCTCCTCTTCTAGAAAAAATTAGAGCCAAGATAAGTTCATGGACAGCCCGAGCTCTCTCTTATGCAGGCCGTCTAACTCTTATCAATTCAGTCATTGTAAGTCTCTCAAATTTTTGGATATCCGCTTATCGATTACCCGCTGGTTGTATAAAGGAGATAGACAAACTTTGTGCAGCATTCTTGTGGTCTGGTCCTGATCTTAACCCCAAGAAAGCAAAGATAGCTTGGACAGAAATATGTAAGCCTAAACAAGAGGGAGGGCTGGGAATTAAATCCCTTGCAGAAGCAAATAAGGTGAGTTGCTTGAAATTGATTTGGAGAATAGTTTCTGTACAATCATCTCTGTGGGTCACTTGGATTTGGAAAAATCTCATACGAAAAGGATCATTCTGGTCGGTTAAAGACAATTCTCATGCGGGATCTTGGATGTGGAAAAAGTTACTCAAGTATAGAGAAGTTGCGAGAGAGATGCATAAAGTTGACGTAAACAATGGCCACTACACATCGTTCTGGTATGACAACTGGTCACCAATGGGTAGACTAATTGACGTGACAGGACCTCGTGGAGTCATTGATATGGGCATACCACTTGACGCAACCGTCGAAAAAGTGTTACAGTCTCAACGCACCAGAAAGCATCGAGTTGATAACCTCAATCAGATTGAAGCTGCGATTCGGGATCTCTATCAACGAACAAGAGTAGTCGAAGGAAACGACATTCCATTATGGCAATCCTCAGGAGCTAAATTCAGTAAAACGTTTACGACAAAGCACACTTGGAATAATATTCGGCATTTGCATCCAAGAGTGGAATGGTATAAAGGGGTTTGGTTTCCCTACTCAACTCCAAAATATTCATTCTTCTTGTGGCTCGCAATTCACAACAGATTGGCTACTGGGGACCGTATTAAACAATGGAATTCGGGACAGCGAGTTGATTGTGTCTTATGTGATAATACTGAAGAATCAAGAGATCATTTGTTTTTCTCTTGCCCGTATGCTGCTGCAATTTGGAAGGCTCTAGCCCAACGACTGTTGCACGTCAATTACTCCACGGATTGGACCCAATTGGTTGCTTTGCTCAACAACACAACCATCCCGCGGCTCAACCTCTTCTTGTTTAGGTATGTCTTCCAAGCTACTCTCTACCACATATGGCGCGAGAGAAATGCAAGAAGACATGGAGAACTTCAGTCCTCTATAACTCGACTCATCAAACTCATAGACAAGACCGTTCGAAATCGCATCAGCGCTATCAAAGACTTGGGAGATCATCGATACGGTGACGGCCTAAGCTTGTGGTTCTCTACTCAATCAATTCCATAAACAAGACCTTGACACTTCTCTAAACTCTATATTCTGCTTTTAATGTCTTCTATCTAATTTCTTCAAAAAACAGATGCATTCATTGTACACATGGCTTTTTTGGTTGAATATATTTTTACATTCATTCAAAAAAAAAAAAAAGAACTCAGTGGCCTTACTTTACAAAACGTTCTCTAGAAAGGAAGAGACGCTGACGTTTTTGTCGCTCCCTGATGAAATCGTCTTGAACTGTTTAGCCCGCATATCGAGATCATACTATCCGAAACTCTCCCTAGTCTGCAAGACCTTCCGCACTCTCCTCATTTCTAATGAGCTCACTGTGGCGAGATTGCACCTTAAAACCCATGAAACCTTATTTCATGTCTGCTTACGGTTTTCCGATAAACCTTGTCCATCCTTGTTTGCCCTCTGGATAAAACCTGGTCAAACCCTAACCAACCAACTCGAGAAGAAGGAGAGATCTATCGGAGATACTCGGTTGGTACCAATACCTTCTTCCTATTGTTCTACGGTACCATTTTACACCATTTCAGTTGGTTCAGAAGTGTACGGACTCAAACAATATAATGATCCATCCTCCATGATGTGGGTCCGTAATAAGAAGAACTTGTTTTGGCGCAAAGCCCCCAACATGACTGTAGCTCGAGCGAAAGCCATTGCGCGCGTCCTCAATGGGAAAATATATGTAATGGGAGGTTGCAAGGCTGATGAATCCGCGAATTGGGGTGAGGTTTTCGACATAAAGACTCAAACTTGGGAACTTTTACCTGACCCTGGCGCTGAGCTCCGCTTTTCTTCAATTAGAAAAATAGAGGTGTTCAAAGGAAAACTTTACGTTAGAAGCAATGAGAAGAAAGACTCTGTTTATGATCCAAAAGAAGGTACATGGGATGTTACGAGAAAATCAGACGTGCAATCGCTGATAGATAATGTATGGTATTGTTGTGATAAACGGAGCTGCTGGTGGTATGACACAAGTCATAGAAAATGGAGAGTGGTCAAAGATTTAGATATGTTGATCAAGAATCTTGGTTGTGGTATAATTGAAATAGCTAACTATGATGGGAAACTCTTAATATTATGGGACAAGTTTGTGCATCATGGTACTTGTCAAGACAAAGATATTTGGTGTGCCCTGATTGCGCTTGAAAGACGCGATGGTAGTGATGAAGTTTGGGGAAACATTGACTGGGCTAGTATTGTGTTGACCGTTCCTAGTTCATATGGTTTCGTGAATAGTCTAAAAAATAGGGTTTGATTAAATCTAATTATGTTTTTGTTTTGACTATTGCCAATGGCTTCATTTGTTTCTTTTGACTTTAGTGTATTGTTGTTTTTATACTTAAATTAAGTTATTGGCAACATCGAGGAGAAATACATCCAATTTCATATAACAGGTTTGAGATGGACATGTAGTCTTGTGTTATAAAGATTGTTTATAGAGGAATTTAGTCATTTAGAGACGTCGGACGTAAGATTTGTACGTGAAGTGAATCAGCAAGTTTTTGGTCTGTTTCTTTAGTCACACAAGACCGCATAAGTTTTCGGTTTCGATAGAGTTAAAAGATCATATTAGAAAGAGGCTTCGTATCAAATGTTCAGACAAACCCAAAAGTTTTATGATTTTTAAACACTACAAAAAATAAACCCAATGATTTCACCTAGTTTTCCACACCATTATCTCATCAACCGAGCTCTCACGCATTCCACTAGACCACAATAACGTTTTTTAAAAATTGATGCCCTTAGCTAAAACTATTTATAATAATTACTGCCTAAAGCCCTTGTTTCATGGACTTTAGCCATATGCCGGCCAAGAGTCTCTCTATTCAATTACTCCAATGATTTCAGTTGGTTTCTCGACCATTGTCTCATCAATCGAACTCACATAGATGCATTTTCTCGGTAAGTATAACTAACTATTATATACTAGTGTTATGACCCGTTTACTGACTTGGCTACCCATTTTTTTTCTGTCATAAAAAATTGTTGTTTTCCACAAAAGCTATTCATTATTTGTTGACATCTGGGGTTCTTCCTCTATTTAACCTTTAGAGGTTCACCATCTTTATTCTCTTTTTGTTCTCTTTAATGCTTTGTATCACTCACTCACTTTAACACAAGCATAAAGAGAACCTTAACTCTCATTCTCTCTAGTCTTTGGTTGTTTCTTAACAAAAAGACATAAAACGTTTGGTAAGAGAGAAGAGAGAAAACATTTATTGTCTACATTTTGTTTATTGGATCACAAGATACTTTTGTTACAAGACACACACACATACATATAGTGGTTTTTCTCCACTTGCTACACTACACTCACTTAGACTCGAGACCATACTTCTAGGCATCATTACCCTAAGACTAGAACCAAACTTAGACCATGTACATAGCAGATTTTTTATGGATATCAGAAGCCCAAAAACATTAAATTAATGGGTAAAACAACTGATTTGGGCCTGAGTAGTATCACTGGAGTGATACTCTTGATACCAGTCTCTGATGAAGTGGCGGCTCGGGATTTGTCGGGAGGAATGTGTTTTTGTGGGAAAAGAGAGAAAAAAAAAAAAACTTTGTTTTCGCATTCTTCTCTCCTCCTTTATCATCATGATTTTTTCAGTTTTTTGAATTTTATGTTTTATTTTGCTTAAGTATATTCTACGTTTTTTTTTAATTAATTGTAATATTACGTTTTGTAATCCTATGTTTTAATATATTAATTTTTGATTTTGCAAATTTTTTTTTTTATGATACTTAAACCGGTCTCACCAATGCAAACATATTTAGTAGGAGTATCATAAAAAATCTCAAATAATAAACAAACATTATAAATAATACTAAAAAATTTCTAATGATACTATATGAGTATCACCCATATACATGCTCTTACAAGCAAGGAACTACTAAACCTTACACAACAACAACTCCACTCTACTCTAGCTAAAGCCATAAGCAAACTCCAACAACTATTAGTTGGACAAGCTAATAACAACACTAACACATGTTTGGGCCTAAACAATTAGCCCAATCCCTTTTATTATTACAAAACAACAAGCTCAACTTCTTCTTCCCTGTTGACTTGTTCTTTCTTGTTGTCGTTGACCTCTTTCTCGACAACAACTTCTTCTTCTTCGCTAGCTTCTTCTCTTTGCTATGTTCTTCTTCTTCTTCTTCTCACTAAAGCTTTCTCCTTTGTTGCAGATTTAATCAAGAACTCAATCTCAACATTATTCAATTAAAGATTGAGATGATTAAAAGTTTATTTGGTTATGATTATATTTATTTTTGAAGTTGATAACTTAAATAATTATATCTTGTAGGTATAGTAAACCCAAAAAAAAATTGATAGAACATAAATGGCATAGTAATTAGTATTTTGTTACCATTTTTTAGTGACGAAGAAGATTTTAACAGAAAAAAAAAAAACATAAATGAATAAAAAGAATGTATCTGTTCACAAACACAACAGATTTTTGGTAGGCCTACTCAAATTTCTTCACTTTCTTTCATGTACTTGTCTAAATAACACATGCTTCTTCCAAGATTTGATTAGTTTCTTCTAATGTTTTTCTTTTCCTCTTCCAATGCCTTTTCAAACACATCCAAGCATGCAATGTTCTATGACCTGATATGGTTATTTTTGGAGTCATGTTAAGATCGTAGAGACCAAGCAATTGAACAAAAGTTGAATAGTTCTTTTTTTTTTTTTAATGTCTCATTCTAACTAAACCATTATTGAAACTTGAAGTAACTATTTCTAATCTACAAAAAAAAAAGAACATAGAGCATGAGAACTATTGTAAACCCTTCTGAATTTTTTTTTCCATTCCTATTATTTCTCTTTTGTGGATTAAGAATCAATCTTTAGGAAACATGGATACTTAAGAGACATGGATATAGGTACATATCAATATCATGCAAATTAAAAAAACGTGAAATGAAAACTGTTCAATTTATTCACAAAACCAAACCTTGGAAAATTAGGCATGCTTTTTTACTTTTGAATTTGCTACAATCTGCAAAAATGCTTTGTTAATGAGAACAGTGCAAATAAGAATTTATTTAAAATCCTGAAAGGAGAAGCTCAAAGAAACCGGTCTTTGATGTTATACCACAAACACTTATAAACCCCAACAATCTATTTGAAAGCTGGCACTTTTTGTTGGTTTCAAAGTTTTACTCCACTCTGCAAAATTCTCCCCACAAAAAAAAAAACAAAAAGTATGAGAAAATAGATAATTAAATTGTTAATCTTCACGGCAACAACTGAAGTCTCTGTATTTTACCTCTTTTTAGCAAACATTTTTAATGCATTTTAGCTTAGTTTCCTTTCTGTTTCATTGCGTTCATAGTTCTTTTCCTACTCTTTTCATCACTTAGTACGATTTGCATTGCATTGCATTGCATAGCATATTGCATATTGGATGTTATTTCAGGTACTATGGAGTTTATTTGGGACTTAATGAAACGAAGAGGAGTGCGCTCGACCAGGGAGCTCGACTGGAGCTCGAGCAGGATAACACGGATACACCAAGGAGTGAGCTCCACCAGGGCTCGAGCAGAATGTCACGGATACACCAAGGAGTGAGCTCGACCAGGGAGCTCGACTGGAGCTCGACTGGAGCTCGAGCAGGATGTCACGGATACACCAAGGAGTGAGCTCGACCAGGGAGCTCGATGACACGTCGAGCAAGGAAGGAAAAAAAGCTTGCACCTTTGAAGACACACCCACTCGACCAAAATGCTCGACTCCACATCGAGCTGAATCGCGCCGACTTGCTATTTTGTCTTGTAGTCAATTAGGGCAACCTAGTATTTTCTATAAATAGGGGTTCACGCTATTATCCAGCGGATATTCCTTTTCTCCTCTAGATATTTCGCTGTTCTCTCTAAAACCCTAGATTTTGTAATCATTTTTTCTGTTGAATCTTTGAGTTTTTGCATTTCTTTTCTTCATCAAAGTTGTAGATCTGCTTCTAATCTATAACATACTTGTTTTATAATGATTTCTGGGTTTGAAGTATTTTCTGTGTTTATTGTTATGATGTTCTTGAGTGTTCTTGAGTAGTTTCTGCAAAGTTCTTAAGGATAGGATAGGTTTTTAGTGGATTCCTCTGTTTCTTTAGCTAGCTAAGTTTATTATTGCATGATTCCCTTATTGTTTAGTAGTTCTTATTGCTATTTCCTCTCTGATCAATTGGAAGTTGATCTCAGACATTTCCATGCCCAAGAGATTGGATGCTTAGAATGTTTATTGACTTTATTAGATTGAATCTTAATGCCGTGTTTGTTATATTCAACAATGAGAGTTGAGTTTAAAAGTAATTTAGCTTGAGGATCTCTGTCATGAGAGTGGATTGATCTATCTTGAATCTATTGTCTAGGGATAGCTTGATTGAGTCTGTTAACTAGTTAAAGGGATTGAGGAGTCCATTATAACCAATAACCCCATTCTTAAGAGTTTGCCTTGTTAATTTGCTTGAATCTCGTTTCTGTTAGCTCGACTCATTTGCTGCATGTGTTTGGTCTAGCATAGTTTATTGCATTGATAGGTTGCTAGTTTTCTTGTTAAAACTTATGCATGATAGTTCTAGGTCTGTAGTTTGCTTGTTGCTGCTGTTTGTTCTATTTAAGTTTTCTTTCTGCTGCTTTGAATTTGGTACTTGCATGTTAATTTGCTGCTTAGGTTCAATAGAAACTCACAAAACCCTTTCACAATTGGCTTGACTTATCTGCTTTCTGTTTCATATCTTGAATGCAATGAAACAGAAAGGAAACTAAGCTTAAATGCATAAGAAATGGATGCTAAAAAGAGGTAAAATACAGAGACATCAACTAAAAACTTAGCTAATAAGCGCTTATGTAAAATTCAAAAAAATTCAAAAAAATATAGTTATCAATTTGGCGCCGTTGCCAGTCTTGTGTTGCATTGTTTCATTCGAGATTTCAGAAACGTTTAAGATCAAGTTCTTTCTCTTTATTTTGGTTACTAACATCTCTTTTCATCTGCTTGTTTTTGTGGTCCAAGTACTAACTCGACCTCAAGTCGAGCTTACTCGTCTAGTCTAGTAACTGTGTATGCAAACTCGGTCTAAAGGCTCTGACAACCTCATCAGCTACAAAGACAACATCAATTGCAAGCTAAAGGCTGTTTAAAAAAGAAGCTCATAAGCGCATAGGCCTCCTGCAAGAGTTGGGGAAGTTTCAAGGGAAAGCACTTCAAGGATTGTCAAAGAAGGTGGATGCATTGACAAACAAGGTGAAGAACATGACCAATTAGATCAAAGAGCTCCAAGGCAAGCCTAAGCCTCCATCACCATTGTTCGAGCAGAAGGGTGTCCTGAGGAGAAGCAGTTCCATGAGTATGGTTGCAAGGCGCAAAATCATGGTTGATCCTCCTAGAGCATCGTCATTCGAACCAAGCTTCGCTTCCGGGCAACAACGAGATGGGTTTGAACAAGTCTACACACGCTCAACCAGGAGACACAACAGAAGAGCCGAACAAGTAGCCAGCCCAGAAAGGAGCTCGACCAACAAGTTCGACTACATCTCGAGTCAGGACGTCGAGCAGCCACCTCCAGCGTCAACAAATGCCCCTGCTTACATACAAGAAAGCATGGACGAATACATCAACGCCTACTTCACCTAAGCTCAGAGTACCACTCCAAACCATTGTATTTACCATTGCATGTGCTTGTTTTCTTATTTCGTTGTTTGTCTTGAACTCTCTTTCAAATTTTTATTACACAGTCCTTAGTCCAGGAGGTATTTGACATTGTGTTTTGTTTTCTTATTTCAAATTTTGCATAAGCATCTAATGCATAAAAAACCATAAAAATTTGAAAAATTTCTGAAAAATTATCCTAAAAAAAGAGTGTTCATGTAGCTTGCATTGTCATTTTAGGATTGTTTTAGTATGCATTCACTTAGGACTGTTGCATCATGCATTTGCATTGGGGATTATGATGATTATAACCTTGTAAATATGTCTATTCACTAAGTAGATTCACTGCCCATGTTGTTAGTTCTCTAATGCATAATCGATTGAACTTGAAGTAAGACCGCACCATCTTTTTAATTCACAGCTTGATTTTCTTGTTTTTAGTCGAAACTCGCTTTGATCTGATGCCATTCCCTATCAATTTGAACCTGAATTTTGACTTACAATTATCATACTATGCATTGTGTTATGAACTCATGGACTTTCTTTTATCTTTTTATCACTCTTGCTAGTCCAAGTAGCTGATTCCCATCTTTGGAGCAGTTATTCCCTACCCTAAGCCTTAACCTTCTTTCAAGCCATTTATCATTAGTGTGTGACTGTGAGGCCTTATTTCGATTGAGTTTGGTAGAAAGTGTTAGGTCTATACCGACAAGGATAGTATCTCATGTAGTTCTAGTTCACATTATCTGGACTAGATAGGACTAGGTGGGTGCTTAATTCTGGGTTTGGGATGTGCTTAAAAGAAAGATAAGATTGTGATCATCATTGAAAGAAAAGAAAAGGGAAAAGAGTCCTTAGAAGAAATAAGCTAAAGAAAGAAAAGTTTAGTAAAGGATTTGGGGATGTTAAAATAAAGAAAAGGGTTCTGTAATAGCTAAAGAGAAAGGGCAAAATGCCTTGTGTTATAAGAAGAAAGGAAAGGGAACCCTAGTTGTTAAAAATCCTAATTCGCTAGATAAAGCAAAGAAAAAGAAAGCTTCTCCTAGGATAGAAAGCAAAGAAAAGAAAAGAATGATTTGATTAAGGTAGAGTCTGAAAATGCTTTGAGTACAAAAGGGTAGAGTTTATCCATAGCTTGGAACTCACCTTTAGCATTCTACTAAAGCTCAATTATTCTTGAGAGATCCCTTGTTACGATTTAAACAAGATCTTTAAGGGACCATCTTTGTCTCTAGACCTTCACCCTTAAGCCAAATGAGTTCATATCCATTGCATTGTATGATCCACGGTTCTTAGTTAATCAATGTTAAAGGGAATGTGCTGATGTGAATGCTTGAATAGATTAAGGCAGAAGTTAGGTTGTGATGTGAAGAACATGGCTAAAGTTTTTAAGTAGAGATCAGTCAACCTTGCATTCTAGAATTAGCACCTTGGACTTTGGATTCACATACTTTATATGCATGTTTTGGTTCTGAGTCCCCACCTTCAAACCTCTTCTCCAACTGAGTTCTATTTGTTTGCTTGAGGGCAAGCAAAAACTAAGTTTGGGGGAGTTGATGTCTCTGTATTTTACCTCTTTTTAGCATACATTTCTTATGCATTTAAGCTTAGTTTCCTTTCTGTTTCATTGCATTCATCGTCCTTTTCCTACTCTTTTCATTGCTTAGTACGATTTGCATTGCATTGCATAGCATATTGCATATTGGATGCTATTTCAGGTACTATAGATTTTATTTGGGACTTAATGGAACGAAGAGGAGTGAGCTAGACCAGGGAGCTCGACTGGAGCTCGAGCAGGATGTCACGGATACACCAAGGAGTGAGCTCCACCAGGGAGCTCGACTGGAGCTCGAGCAGGATGTCACGGATACACCAACGAGTGAGCTCGATCAGGGAGCTCGACTGGAACTCGAGCAGTATGTCATGGATACACCAAGGAGTGAGCTCGACCAGGGAGCTCGATGACACGTCGAGCAAGGATGGTAAAAAAGCTTGCACCTTTGAAGACACACCCACTCGACCAAAATGCTCGACTACACATCGAGCTGGATCGCGCCGACTTGCTATTTTTTCTTGTAGTCAATTAGGACAACCTATTATTTTCTATAAATAGGGTTCACGCTATTATCCAGCGGATATTCTTTTTGTCCTCTAGATATTTCGTTGTTCTCTCTAAAACCCTAGATTTTGTAATCGTTTTTCCTGTTGAATCTTTGAGTTTTTGCATTTCTTTTCTTCATCAAAGTTGTAGATCTGCTTCTAATCTATAACATACTTGCTTTATAATGATTTATGGGTTTGAAGTATTTTCTGGGTTTATTGTTATGATGTTTTTTTAGTGTTCTTGAGTAGTTCTGCAAAGTTCTTAAGGATGAGATAGGTTTTTAGTGGATTCAAATGCGAACAAAAATCCAAAATCTGAAATAGAAGAAAACAAATATTAAAATTCAAAACTTTTGTGGCTCATCAACACTAATCTACAACCAAAAATGTCACATGGTAACTGAGGAAAAGAAGTTAAATCAAAACGTATAGAAATCACTATTCATTCCAATCCGAAATCTAATCTGAAAATAGTCGAAAAGCTTACCTTTGATCCAAATCAAATGAAAGAGGTTCAGTAGAGAGAGAGATCTAAGAAATCTCAGTGAAGAAGAGGTCTGTAAAAGCTGTAATAGGACAAAGTTTTATGTCATCCATTTTGACAAATAGTTGGTAGACGACGAAACTTATGGATTTCAGTTTTTTGATAGTGAAGAATCATATTTTCTTGCCAATAGTGTATGTTCCTTTAAGTTCTTTTGTTTCAATCTCGTCTCTTTCGTTTGATTTGTTCTCCGTAGATCCAGACTTTTATATTTCATGGTTTTGAATGGAGGATGAAGCAAATAGAGAATTTCTGGTTATGGATCAAGTGAGAATTTTATCAGTGACTCTTTTCTTAGAAATCGTGGAAAAAGGTAGAGATCGTGATTAGTGGAATTGAGGAAACTGCCTTCTGATTCCAAGCAATTTGTTTTTTTTTTTAAATAAGTTTTAATGGATGAAATATTAATAAGGAAAAAAAGAATCGAGAGAAGAAATTGAGAAGTGAAAGTAGAGAATTTAGGACTTAAGACAGGTGTCAGATGGAGAGAGTTGCAGTTAATTGTAAAATGACTTGTCAATTATCATATAAGGATATATATATATATATATATATTTAAAATAATAATAAAAAAAATTGAAAAATTTAAATTTCTTGAGCCAAATAGAATCTCTCCATTACATAATTTACCAGATGCAAATCTCCGATTTTGAGACACGATAACCCGAATCCAGAGGAACCATCATCAAAACTCGCAGTTTATTCTCTGGGTAAAATTTTTAAAGTGATCATCATCGTCAATAGAGATGATTAGTTTCGAGAAAAAAATAGGATGGAATAAATTTTTACTTTTTAATTTTAGAAAATGAGATGGAAGAAAATTTTAAAAAAAATTTCTACCTCATTTTCTCTCGACATTTATCATCTCTATTGATGATAATGATCACTAAAAAAAACCATCGGGAAAAACAATTGAAAGGTGTGGTGACACTTCATCCGGATTCAGGTTATCGGATCTCAAAATAGGATATTTGCATCTCATAGCTGGTGGTTGTGAATTTGAATTGAAATTATGATTTTGTAATGGAGAAATTATCCCGGCACCTGGAGGATGGAGAAGAGAAGACATTGCTTTCATAGATTAAAAACTATTTCGCTCAAGAAATCCAATATAGTCGACGTTAAAGTAAATAAGTTCATGTTTTCATATCTCGTGTTGCAAACTAATCAAAAAGAAGATAGAAGAGAATTTATATTTATATTTTATATTTTATTTGTTTTATTAATAAGATATTTAATTAAATATATATTAATAACTCATAAAAATGAGTAATATTTATTATTATTTTAATATTTTTATCTATTAAAAAAGATTTTTCCGGGATTTTTGTCATTTTTTATTTTTACCGAGCTTTCACCTACCTGAACTGAACCGAGTCAAACCTTGAATAATAGTTAAGTACATATGTTGTGCCCCCTAGATATAATCTTGTGTAGCTACACTACTTAACAACCAAGATAGTGTCACAAATGGGCTTAATTGGTAAATTAACGATGAAGCCCAATATAGGTCCAGCAACTTCAATCCAGATCATATTTAAGTGTTACCATTTCTTTATTTACGACTTCGCCTCTAACTTCTTGTTGACGACTAGCGTGTTTAGGGTTTTCAACGTTCGATCGCAATTTCAATCTCCTTGACGAATCTTCTTGTTTGATTTCTTTGGCTACTTTTTTGTTTGGCTCATCGTTGTGTTGGTGCCATTCTCAAAACGGGCTTGTTTCAAGAACTCGGTGGCCTTACTTTACAAAACTTTCTCTAGAAAGGAAAAGAAGCTGATGTTTTTGTCGGTCCCTGATGAAATCATCTTGAACTGTTTAGCCCGCATATCGAGATCACACTACCCGAAACTCTCCCTTGTCTGCAAGACCTTTCGCACTCTTCTCATATCCAATGAGCTCACTGTGGCGAGATTGCACCTTAAGACCCATGAAACCTTTTTTCATGTCTTCTTGAAATTTCCCAATAGGCCTAATCCTTCAATGTTCACCCTCTGGATAAGACCTGGCCAAATCCTAACCAACCAACTCGAGAAGAAGGAGAAGTCTACCGGAGATACTCGGTTGGTCCAAATACCTTCTTCATATTATTATAATGTACCATTGAACCTCATTAGGGTTGGTTCAAAAGTGTATGGACTCAGGCAAAGCAATGATCCTTCCTCCAACATGTTGGTTCGTAAGAAGAAGAGTTTGTGTTGGCATAAAGCCCCAAACATGACTGTAGCTCGAGCGAAAGCTCTTGCTTGCGTCCTCAATGGGAAAATATACGTGATAGGAGGTTGTGGGGCTGATGAATCAGCGAATTGGGGTGAGGTTTTCGACATAAAGACTCAAACTTGGGCACCTTTACCTGACCCTGGCGCTGAGCTCCGCTTTTCTTCAATTAGAAGAATAGAGGTGATCCAAGGAAAGCTTTATGTTAGAAGCAACGAGAAGAAAGATTCTGTTTATGATCCGAAAGAAGGTAAATGGGATGTTGCAAGAAATGGAGAGTGGTCAAGGGTTTGTGATATGTTGAATAGGAACCTTCGTTGTGGTATGATTGAAATAGCCAACTATGATGGACAACTCTTAATCTTATGGGACAAGTTTGTGCATCGTGGTACTTGTCAAGACAATGATATTTGGTGTGTGGTGATTGGGCTAGAAAGACATAATGGTAGTGATGAAGTTTGGGGAAACATTCAGTGGGCTGATATTGTGTTGACGGTTCCAAGTTCATACGTTTTCATCAATAGTCTACTAAATTGTGTTTGATCAAATCTAATCATGTTTTTGATTTGATTCTCAAAGGCTTTTTTCTTCTTTATTCTTTAGTGTAATGTTGCTTTTACTTAAAAGTAATATTGGCAACATCAAGAGAAATACATTCACTTTCAAATTACAAGTTTTAGACCGATCTTGTGGTATAACGATTGTTTATAGACTCCACATTTGATGTTAAGACAAACCCAAAAGTCCTAAGTTTTCGGTTTGTTGTTGCCTTCACAAGTTAATTTTTCTATTCGTGATGCTTCTATTATGGGACAAGTTTGTGCATCATGGTACTTGTCAAGAAAAAGATATTTGGTGTGCGATGATTGCGCTTGAAAGACGTGATGAAGTTTGGGGAAACATTGAGTGGGCTGATATTGTGCTGACGGTTCCTAGCTCATATGTTTTCTTGAATAGTCTAACAACTAGGGCTTGAAAAATCTAATCATGTTTTGGTTTTGACCATTGCCAATGCCTTATTTATTCTGTATTCTTTAGTGTATTTTTGGTTAAATTAAATTGCACGATCACATCCATCTTTCAAACTAACAAGTTTTAGATCAACATGTAATCTAGTGGTATAAAGATTGTTTATAGAGGTTTAAGTAATTTAGTAGGTCAGATGTTTCATAGCTTTGACAGTTCGATTCTTCCCCATACTTTGGTCTGTTTCTTTAGTCACACAAGACCACAGTAGTTTCGATAGAGTTAATCAAACCGTATGGGAGAAAAACTCCATGGTCAAACCAAGAAGTCCTAAATTCTTTAAAGGGGAATTGGAATGTATAACCAAAAATAAAACTTAAATTAACAAACTAACCAAAAAAAAATGTGAAGTGATATTCTATATATTTACTATAATATATACCAAAATACCCCTTCTTTTTCCTACAACCCCACCATCACCAACCACCATCTCTACCTCTATCTCCAGCCACCGTCGGCCACCACCGAGAACCACCACCGTCGGCCACCACCCCGGCTACCACCACCACCGACCTCCGCTGGCCACCACCACCCCCGACCTCCGCTGGCCACCACCACCCCCGGCTACCACTACCACCAACCTCCACCGGCCACCACCACCACCGCTGCTGGCCACCACCACCGCTGCCGGCCACCACCACCACCACCACCCGGCTACTGGCCACCGCCTCCACCGCCAGCCACCACCACCGTCGACCACCACCACATGCCACCTCCCCTCTAGCCACCACTACAATGGCTATTTTGGTCATTATACTACCCTCTATGGTTAGTTACTATATTTTCAATATTAGTGTGTTAGTTTCTTAATTAATTTATCAATTTTAGTTATTCACCTAATTCACCCTTCTTTAAATTAGCAAATAACAAATGCTACTGTGTCAACAAGACTTGGAAATGGCCATAAAATTTGTCTAACGCATAGCTTTGTTTCCGGCTTTTTAAGATTTCGTAAACCACTTTCAAGCAGCGAAACAATGTTCTCCACATGTTAATTATATACACTACAAGAAAACATAGGGTTTTCCTACCAAATTCCCTACCAAATATTTGGTAGGAATAATTTCCTACCAAATTCCTACGCATTTGTTATGAAATATATATTTCGTAGAAAATTCGAATGAAATTTCCTACGACAAAAGTCGTAAGAAGTTCGTAGGAAATTTTCTACGACAATCCTACGAAAACAAATGTCGTAGGAAATTTTGTAAGAAAGTGGAAGGAAAGCTATAGGAAAAAATTGGTAGGAAATTCGAAGGTGTATTTCTTTCCAATTTCCTACAAACAGATTTTCGTAGGAAATCGCGTAGGAAATGCGAAGGAAAGTTACAAACAGATTTTTTTTTTTGGTCAACTGTTTTTTTGTTCCTTGCTAAATCAGGTGTTCTTAGCAATTTTTTCTTCAAAGACAACACAATTTTGGTATCTGGACCTATGTGTTGTTCTTAAGACCAAACCAAACCACTTTTCAAGCTGATTAACAAAGAGATTCGTAACACAACCTCTGCTAGACGACGAAGAAAGCATTTTGGAAACTTAATGCAATTTCGGATCGGATGATTTCTTGATTTCTTGATCTTGATTTCATAAAATTTGTTGCCTTGTTTTTTATTCTTTTTTGGCAAGGTCAAAAGCCATAGGTTTTATGTTTGTAATTCCTAAACATTTCATTTCTAATGATATTTACAGTTATATATATAAAAAAATAAAAAAAAGATTTCGTAAACTTGGAGTGTATTTTTTTGGGTAGAAAAACCTAATTGTTTTTTTCAGCAGCAGAAAACCCTAAATAAATAAATGAATATAATAAATTTTCTAATGTGTCACCACTATAAATACGACTTTGTCGCCTCTCAATTTCTATTCCCACTACAATATTTTCTCGTTGACGATTTAGGGTTTTGAACCCTCAGATCGCAATTTCAGTCTTCTAGACGAATCTTCTCGTTTGATCCTGTGATTCTTTTGCTCTTCTTCGTGGTTTGAGAATTCCATGGCTCGTCATGTCTAGGGTTTTTCTTGCTTAGAAAAACCAGACAAAACAGAGATCCGGTGTTGTTCTTTTGCCCTTTTTATTAGAAAATGATTGCTACGAAGAGACATCTCGAAGACCGAATCGAAAATTATGAAGAACAGACCAAAAGATTGAGACAAACAAGTTTCCGTGATCAGAACGTAACCATCCCTCAAGGTTGGTTAGATTGTCCTCGCTTTGGTCAAGATATTGGATTCATCATTCCTTCAAAAGTTCCTCTCAGTGAATCGTACAATGATTGTGTTCCTTCTGGCAAAAGATACAATTTCAAAGAGTGGTTCACTAGTGGAAGGACGAAGCTTGGTCTTGTGATTGATCTTACCAATACAACTCGTTACTATCATCCTAACACCGAGTTAAGACATAACGGTATCAACTATGTTAAGATTCGTTGCAGTGGTCGTGATTCTGTGCCGGATAATGTGTCGGTAAACACATTTGCTTACGAGGTTAATCAGTTCGAGAATAACTTCTCACACAAGTATGTTCTTGTTCATTGTACTCACGGACATAATCGTACAGGGTTCATGATTGTTCATTACCTTATGCGGTCTAGACCGATGATGAGTGTTACACAAGCTTTGAAAATGTTTTCCAATGCTCGCCCGCCTGGTATCTATAAACCCGATTACATTGATGCTCTATACAGTTTTTATCATGAAGTTAAACCTGAGAGTGTTATATGTCCACCAACTCCTGAATGGAAGAGGTCTGAAGAAGTTAAAGTCGACGATGATGATGATGCTCTGTCTTACCCTGTAGTGCAAGGAAACAATCAGGAGGAGAATGTGAAGAAGTTGTCGAATGATGATATTTTGGGAGATGACATACCCTATGGTCAAGAGGTTTGTTACCAGAAATTAATTAATGATATGCTGAATATTTCTATGCAGTTCCCTGGCTCGCACCCTGTATCGTTAAGCAGGGAGGCATTGCAACTCTTGAGGCAGCGGTACTATTACGTGACATGGAAGGCAGATGGAACGCGGTACATGATGCTCTTGACTAGAGATGGGTGTTATCTGGTTAATAGAGAGTTTAGATTTAGAAGGGTACAAATGCGGTTCCCTTGTAAGTACGACCCGAGTGATTATAAAGTGCATCATTACACATTGCTTGATGGAGAGATGGTTATAGACACATTTGAGGAGGGAGGAAGGCGGTGTCAGGCGAGGAGGTACCTCGTGTATGATTTGGTAGCGATTAACGGGCAATCAGTGGCAGAGCGGCCTTTTAGTGAAAGATGGAATATTCTTGAGAGAGAGGTGATCAGACCGCGTAACGATGAGAAGAAGGTTATGAATCATTGGTATAGATACGAGATGGAGCCTTTTGGGGTACGGATCAAGCCTTTTTGTTTACTCTCTGCTGTGGAGAAGATTCCATCGCTTTCGCATGAAACAGACGGTCTAATATTTCAAGGGTGGGACGATCCTTATGTTTTCGGAACGGACCACGGTCTACTGAAATGGAAGTTTGTGGAAACACTTGATTTTCTGTTTGATATGGACAAGTATGGGCGTCAAATGCTCTTCTTGCAAGAACGTGGGAAGATAAAGCTTATGGAAGGCTATTCCGTTGAATTTAGAGGTGATGGTTGGGACAATAACCCGGCCAGTTACTGTGGAAAGATTGTAGAGTGTTCATGGGATAAGGAGAAGAAAGTATGGGTTAGTTTGCGGATCAGAGTCGATAAATCTAAACCGAATGGTATCGGAACCGGTAGTAGCGTGATAAAGTGCATAAAGGATGACATCACGAAGGAGGTTTTGCTGGAGGAGATCAAAAAGATTACCCGTCTTCCAATGTACGTTGATCGCATTCGAAGGGATACACAAGAAGCTGAACGCCGCAAGCATGGAAACCGTAAAGGCTAATGAGTGCGTAGTAAGAGCTGGAGAAACCATTTCGGTCGAACGCCGTTATCATCATTAAGTCTGTTTCAGTTTGTGAATACAGTAGTCAAATAACAAATAAATCATTCGATTTTTGTATGTAACAATAAACAAATTTCTCTTCAGTTTAAAGGAAGTAATTTGAAAATTAGAGTTCGACTTTTTCGACTATCTATTACTGCTAAGTCTGCTACTGGCTCATAATGTGACATTGAAGAAAGAGCGTTTGTGTCTTGTGGGCCAGAACACCGTTTGCTTGCGATCAAATCTTCAAGCTTCTTAACGCGGAAGAGATGAGCTGGAGTTTGTCCGGAGCTTTTTGCTTGTACTCTTTCTCTACTGCAGCTGCAGCCAGAGAATGAAGCTCTGGGGCTGCCGTCGCGTCTTTGTCCTCTTTGTTCCTGCCTTTTGAGAGCTGTGCAATGGCGGATGCACACTGAAGGAGGAAAAACGGATTTTGGCGGTTATCTATCAGTTGCAAATAGAGAAGATCTATGAAAATTGCCATAGTAGAGGAGACTACTTACCAAGCAGATTCCGAGAAGAGCTCTGGTGTTTTTGCCGCCTGTTAAATCTATGGTTGCTGCATAGTATTTTCTTGCTGAGATAACGTTTTCTACTCCGCCGATTGTATAGAGAACCTGATTTTGAAATTGTACACAAACGAAAGAGCGTAAAGAAAAACAACTACTAAATTCAGATTTGATCAAATGCGGTCTGTTTGAGGAAGTTACACATACGTCAGCATATGCGAGGTGGTACAATGGAACAGTAGGCTGAGATAGTATGAGCTCTTCGTAGCAGAAAGCTGCTTGCTTATACCTGTAACCGAGACACACACCTTAAAACTCTGGAACATAATCTGGAGGGAAGAAAGAGGATAGGAAAAGGTTTACATTTGCAAAGAAAGATAAAGCTCTGCAAGTTCTCTCCATGCATCATGATCAGCCATGAATCTACTCACAAAGAAAAAACGATGAAGTGATCTAATCCGGTAGCTCTCTTTTATATGCGAAGTGGGATAAGTATAGCACTCACAATTCAAGATATTTGTTAAGAAGCTCAATGGCTATGGAAGGTTTGCCTAGTGCCTTGGATATAGCCACTCTTCGTTTGTGTATCGCCTGTATAAGACATTTACGTTGTACTTTCACAACTGTAAACTTAGAAGCAAATGTTGGGAGGTTTCATCGCGGAAGACTTACTTGGTCGAGTGGATTATCCTCCAAAAGACTCGAATATGCTTCCTCAGCCTCTCCCCATAATCCCTTAGCTTCGAGAAGCAACGCCTCAAGCCTCCCTGAAATTACCAAATGAGGTTTAGACTGAAATCAACGTAAACTACACTCGGAAGAATCTCCATTTCAAAACAACCATAAAACTTACGACTACACCAACAATGGCCAAACAGTTCAATATTAGTCAGCATAAAACTTAACTAGAATACTTGAGGGACTTAGTTACCAATATATGAATCATCTGTTCTATAATATACCTATAGAGTAGTAATAAGTTACCAATGATATATTACAATTTAGCATTGCTGGATTTACTTACCAACCCTTTTGCTCCCAGGAAATTTCTTCTGCAAAGCCTTAACGCAATTCTATAAAAATTTAAAGGTGAAGTCATCGTGAGATATCAACATCGATTTCTCACAAGCTGAAGGAAGCACGTGATAAGAAAATCGTTCATAAGGAAGAACTCGATCCACTATAAAAGTTGCTTCACACGGTATCAACGGAAAGCAAATATACACACCTGTGCAACACCGAGACATTGACAGTCCATAGCTGCAATTGCCACTTGCTCATTTAAGGTCCATTCTACACAAAAAAAAAAGATCCATTTAGTTACATTCATAAACATAACAAGAGTAAAATTTACAATTGCAGATTAACACAAATCTATAGCTAAATCACTTTTTCAATTAGCAAAAATCAAGACACATTCCATATTTGACAAAAGATTAATACAAAACTATAGCACAGAAATGATCATTATTGAATTGCTTTATAGATCCATAATAAAGCAATAATTCTATAACATTTAACTATTAAAGCTCCCATTAACAAATAATTAAGGTGAATTAGAGTACTAGAGACCAATGTTTATCCTAATTTAATTCAGACATTGATCAATTACAAAACTTCCTTAAAGAACACATGTTCAATGTCACCGGTCGGATTAACGAACTATTAAACCAAAGATGAATCAGAGATTCGAATTTCGAACTAACCATCTGGACCAAGAGCAGATCTTTTTCTTGGATCATTCAAAATCGAGGAACCGTGTTTTAACACTTTCTCCGACCGGCGAATTTTGAGATTACGAACGAGACAAAGATACTCCCAAGCTCCACCGCCGCCATTGTCGACTTGAATCTCGAGCTGGTTCAATTGCGTCTCCTCTGTTTTCGTCACCATCTCTTCTGATTTCTACTTACGACGACTTACGAGCATTGTGGATCTGTTGATGGAACGACGACGAAGAAAACATCGGACCGGTTCGGTTTATTACTGTACCGATCTGGATTGATCCCAATAACCAACCGACTCAATTAAGCAAAACGTTGCGTTTGTTTGTTTATTTTTCTTTCCAATTTTAAATTTTTTATCCCACTTATCCGTAAATATGAGAGACATAGTATTTTTTAATTAAAATTTACGATAACAAAATATATATATGTATATATATATATATATTACAGAAAAGCATTACCTATATAATAAATTAATTTTTGGGATAAAATTATGTATATATATATATATATAATCAAAATTTTAGATTATATATAACATCTACTTAAATCCAGGAAAAACATAAGTTTTTCAACGTTTTCTTTACTTTTAAGATTTTTTCAACGCTTTATATGTCTTTGAATAGTGATGTTATCAACCCCATATGCAATGATAAACATCCACTTTTCCTTTTTTTTTTGTTAGTTTCTTTTTTTTTGACCAAAATTTCTTTTAGCAACCGAAGTCTGATTTTAATATTTGTTGTAAAGAATAAATCTTTGTATCAATGTGGAACTTAACCAAGTACATAGAAAAATCAATTTTTTTGTACTACTATTAAGGTAATAATATGTATTTTATAATACAAATCTAATATAGCTTTAACTTTTAATATTTAGTTATAGAATTTAGTATAATTAAGTAAATAATGTTTAGAATGTTGGCGAATTAGTAATTAGATTGTAAACACAGACGTTGAGACAAAAAAAAAAAAAAACAAATTCTAAGCGGTAGTAAAATAAAATGAACTTTATTTTATTGGATACATTATCAAGAATTTGACGAGCAACAAATGATAGAAAATATATCTTTTAAAATGTAGTAAGAGAGAAAGATAATGCTCAAATTGCCAATTAATAGAAGGATCAATTCTCATAAGTTAATGCAACAACATCGTGGTGTTGGTCCTTCTCCTTCAATAAAAGCACATTCTCCTCCTGCCATGTACTTCTTAGCTAAACATTGATTTTCACACCAACCAGATACGGCATACCTCGGACATGGACCAATGCAACGAGCATATATCGATTGGTCGACCGCTGCACATAAACAACCCTAGTTAATATATAATACATTTGATAATAAAAAGAGATATGTACGAACATACATACATATAAATAGTTACTACCACATCTTAAGATGATCAAAGATAATTGAACATTAACAACTTACCCGGAAATGCCAAAACATTGTTGTTATAAAACGAAATTGCAAACATTACTACAAGAAAAAAAGGCACGATGCTCTTTGTGATATCCATTATATTTCACTATCAATTCTATTGAAAAAATATGTTTTTGAAAAATTTCTAGATCTTTAACAAGAACTTTATTTATATGATTTTTTATCTTGAAAAATCTCAATTTTCAAACTTTATTTTTATATTATACTATAAATGGTCTTTCATATTTGTTAATTAGTATGAGGTTTAACTAAAATTTTAAATGATTTGACTAAAGTTTATTATCTATCAAAATAGTAAATTTGACTAAAAACAATTTTAATAGTACTAAATCTTATATCTTATATAATAAAGTAAGGTTACAACAAAACTCATGCTCTAAGAAGTTGACACGTGTCATCCAAAATTTTGACATGTATTATTCTCTTTAAATTCTAATGAATCTAATTAATTATTTTATTAATTTTTAAACAATGAAAAATGTATTTAATTTCTCTTTTATACTTAAATACATCATTATCCGTTTTTATTATATTTAATTTTATAATATTTTCTGTTTACTTTTTCTCTTCTCATTTAATGTGAAAATAACATCAAATTATTATATAGTAAACTAATTTAAGAGTATGTAAGATGTTTCTATTTTCTTTGATTTTATAGTATAATATATACACATGCTGTTACTAAATTATTTTAATAATTACATTACTCTAGGATTGTCTTCTAATAATGTTTAATATTTAAAAAATCATAAATTCTTATATTTTTAATTAATTTACACTTCAAACAATTTCATTAATTAAATTTTTGGAAACAGTACGTCGGAAAAATAAAAGAATTTAATTTCAGTTAAAAACTTACCAAATTAGCAAATATTAATCAAAAAATAAATTAGAATAATATACTTACATGCATGAATAAAAAAAATCAGAAAAAGCATGCAAATATGTTTTGGTTTTATTCCACCAATTAGAAAAACAAATACTCGGGTCTTTATCTTTCAGTGGAGTATTCAATGTTTTTTTAGAATGTAAAAAAGAAGACAAGGTTTATTTGTTACTTGAATTGGATTTATGGACGTGTTTACTTCTCATTCTTGGATTAGAGAACTTCTAAAAAGTAATTCATATTTATTTTCATATGTTATAGTTGATGAATGACCAATGATCAATATCAATATTTTAATATGCAAGATAAATACTAAATTGATTTAGCCAAAATATAAGTGCAAAACTGATTTAGAATATTCCTCCTTTCTGTGCAAAACTGAAAGACAATGTAAAATTATTGTTAATGAAAATCTTGGTTAATTACAAAAAAATAAATATTGGAAAACAAGTTTAAAATTTAATAAGTTGTCAAATCACATTTTTTGAATTCGTAACCACATAAACTAGATGTGTCAAACGAATGAATTATCATATCAAATTTTGTTTTTTATAATCTCTGAAATGACCATATTATTTATGTAGTTTTGGTAACACATGAACACATGAGTTTATGCTAGCTTCAAAAAAATCCAAAATTTTTTATTACAAATATTTTTTTTACTTGACATATATTATTTTGGGGGAAACATCATTGTGGAAACTTTCATGTTTTTATTTGTATAAAACCTGAATTATACAAAATAAATTAAAAGCAGATTGAAGACAAATTATTTCTATAACTGATTTCAAGTCTTTTGTTAGATAACTATTTCGACTTTTTTTTTTGTCAAATAACTATTTTTAATTAATAAAATCAAATTTTGATATTAAGCCAAATAGATGTATTATCCTAATTTCATATTCAATTTACAAAATTTTGATCATATTTAATTACTAGTTTGCCATACTTTTTTTTAAAAAAAAAGCTATATAAAGATATTTACTTTAAATAATATGAAATAAAAAAGTGTAATTAATTTCATAATTCATCTAAGCATAATTTAATTTATACTAAACTACAAATTATAACAAATTTTATTATATTAATTATAAACTCACGCAACGCGTGAGACACTCTCTAGTTAACTAATAAACAACTCATTTGTTTTATATTCAAGAATATAATTTTTTTATAAATGTATCTATCTTTGACATGTATGTTTAGATTTTCTATGAGGATTACCTAAAATTTGTATCGAATTTGAGATTTTTTTTTTATTATCCATCATAATTAAAAATTAGACTAAGATACAACTTTCACTATATCAAACTAGTGATATTAACTTATGCATATCTTAAATTATGTTGCTCCTAAAAGGCTCGAGGAAACAACGATCAAGTGGTTAGATAAGAAAAAGAAAATTATTGAAATATTATATATATATTTTTAAGCAAAACAAGAAATAAAGTGAGTCTCCTTAATTTGAACAAATCAGTACGTAGAAGTGAGCGCGAGGGCTCTACATATGTGTGTAGTTAAACAAACAAACTCGTAATCAGACCATTTACGGGACAAGTCCTAAACAAGCCTAATGTGTTTGGTAAGCCCATGTGTGTTAGGTTTTCTTTGCAAAACAAATTAGTATAAATAAAAATGTTATGTGATGAGGGATGTAACTTTGAGAGTTGTTTGAGATAATTCTCCTACTTCACATTTATGAAATAAATCATCAATCGCTTTGTTTTTGGTGGCAATCTAATTAAGTTCTCCTCTCTCTCTTTACATTATTTTCACAATAAAGCTCTAATGAGCTATTTCAAAATATCGTCTGTCCTATTTCATTTGCTTCAATAAATCATTTCTTGGATTCTCACACACCCGTCACATTCATTCATAAAAACTATCGTCGAGACTTCACAGGCGGTCCGAAGCATAAGCAAAGCAAGCCATAGCTTAGGGTCTCATATTGTTAAGCACTATTCTTTAAGAGAACTTTTCAAACAAAAAAAAATTTACATGAACAAAAAGGTCCAATATTTTAGTTGTGTGTAGGGCATGCAAATTTTTTTGGAAAGATTGAACCGGAGATTGGACCGGCACTTGGTCGAGTCATCACAACGCAAATAGAAGAGCAATAGTTTATGGTTGGAGAAGGTTGTAATTAGTGATTATATGGTGTACCAAAATTTATAGATATTCTTTAACTATGTAAAAACCAAATTTGATACCATATTGTGACACGGAAGTCGCAACACTTTTTTTTCTTTTTACCGGGCTGTTCTGGGCCAAAGCCCGTAATCCCCCATACTCGAAACCACAACATGTAATAGTATTAGTTTCGTCTCAAGCATCACTCTAACCGGCAACGTATGTAATAATAGTCGCAACATTATTACAAGAACTAGGATATAAACTTAAGTCAAAATACATTTACTATATTGTTGTTATTTTCTTATACTACACCAGATCTTTTAACACTTGGGAATTGGAGCGTGACAAAAACGGAGAAGGCTGAGAGCAGTTTCCTTTAGCGCAGGGTACTTAAAGAACAAACACATACATGGTTGTGGCCCTGGCTTTTTTAGTTTCTTACAACATGTGTTATATACCAAACCCCATTGTTGGTTATTTCTCATCACCTCGCATTTATCAAGCTCAGCATCGCAGCCAACGATACCTTGAGCTTTGATCGGAGCTGGAAATGATATCGAAAGTATGATCAAGGCGATGAACATCAATGGAATGGTCTTCATGTTTTGCATAAATAAATTAGTAGCAATAAAAAAAAAAAGATAATGTTATGGAATAGGAAATCGTTTTGTTTTAGGTCTTTAAATAGGAAATTTTAATCAATGATTTCCTACAACATATGGAAATATGAAAGGTGAGAATCAATTCCTAGACATAAGGAAGGACATTGGTTCTATTTTGTATTGACAAAGCAATCAAAAACAAACAAGTTGACTTGTTCAAAAGACCGATTCAATAGGAAGTGCAAAATGCTTGAAGCTTGAAGGAACTTGAATGTGATTGAATATCATTTTGATATGTAAAATGGCAATCAGAGAGCTGTTAAAGACATCAAATTATGTGAGTACTTAAACCATACTTTATACTTAAACATTGTTGGTTCATAAATGTTTTTTTCTGACTGGAATAAGGATTACATAGAGAACAGAAAGCTGTATATTTGGTATCATTGTATCAGATACAGGGGTTAGCTTCAAAGAACACAGCCTAAGTGTCAAACAATTTTCTATCGAATCGTGGAATTATCATTCTCTCAAAAACTTTAAAAAAGGAGTTAAACCCTGTTTCTCAATCTTCTTCCAGGTTACTAGGACTAGTTTCCTTGAAGCTTTTAGACAACCATATCGCGGTTTCTCTGGGCGAGACTTTTCCCGGACCAAACGGTTTCAGCAACACGTTCAGCTCATCATACCTCTCGTCTATAAGTAATCTTGCGCTGAATTCAAGTAGTCCTTCAAGTGCCTCAGCTCGTTGACGATATGAGCTAGGGTCGAATCTTTGTCTCCTTGATGCACCTGAGGAAGCTCTACTTGATGCTCCAGCAGTGGCATTTTGATCAGATAAATCACTTTTGGTTTCTCGTTCTGGTTCAAGTGTGAATTTGTCTTTTGTGATAGAGCAGTCTAGTGGTGGCTCTGGAGGCGGGCTGTATGATCCTCTGGACGATCCTTTCTTCTTACGAACAACGGGAATGAAAGGCATTTCTTCATATGAAGCTAAAGGGAATTTGATCCTGTCGATTCTTGGCGAGTTTACTGACACATCTGGAGAATTTAGCTGATGGAGTATACCGATATTCGGGTGGTACAGAGAGTCTTTTGTTCCTTTTACAGGTTTTTGTGAGATAGGCAAGGAGGCCCTACGAATCGCTGCCGCAGGTTTCTGACACAGCAGATCGAATATATAATCAGACTGAATCAGCAGTTAGTAAAATAAAGAGCATTTGGAAGAATCACTTACCAGACCACCACTCTTAGGCTGGTTTGATCTTACTGGCACATATTTTGAACTGTTAGAAACCCCTGACGAAACAGCGGGTCTACGAACAACCACTCTACTAGTGTCATTGGCAGAATAATCTGCTGGCTTGTGCCGGTGTAAATACGTGTGCACAGGTTTAACAGAAGAAATAGAATCTTCCTGGTCAACACCGAACCTGCTTGGACCGAAGCTCACACTTTTGCCAGAAGTACGCCTTCTCTGCTCAGGATAGCTTCTTCTCCTTTCGGATTCAGATGGCAATGTATCGTGTTCCCGAAAGCTCAGCTTGAGAAGAACCTTTTGAACGTAGGGCTGAAGCAGTGGCTGTCTGAGAAGATCAGAAGCCTACACAGCAGAAGAGAAATGTTACTCATCATGTTTGTACAGCTCGGGTTAAATGATCACGTATGCTACAAAAATGTGCGCGTACACTTGGTCTGAGTTCTGGATTCTTCCTGAGCATGCTTTTAACCAGACTTCGACTGAAGAAAGCAAGAACTTATATCATATGGAAGTTGTTGCACAATTCAATAAGCTTTAATAGGTATCAAACAAGAATATATACTTACAAGGCAGTAGAGTATTGCGCAGGAAGTGGAGCAACGATTGATCGGTTTATCCTGTTGATCAGCCCTTGCATGTCCTAAAATGCAGAAAGTTGTAATGAGTATCAGAATATCATGAACATAAGACAAAGAAACATGAACTTGAAGGTGTGAATGAAGAAGAATTTACAAAGGCTTTGAATGCCGGTTTCAGAGCCGTCATCTCATACATACAACATCCTGAACGCAAGTGCAAAAAAAGAAGAATAGACTCAGATGAATGTTTTGTTATCTGGAGCAAAAGCTACTGTCTAAGCCATGGAAAAGAAACTTACCCAGCGACCAAATATCCGACTTTGACCCATAGGGAATATCAGCAAGAAGCTCAGGGCACATGTAGCTTGGTGTTCCAACCACCTGTTTTGAAACAAGTTATTACAGAGCTTGAGACCAGAAACAAATCATTGAAGAAGTCTGAAATCTCTACTTACTGAAGAAGCAAGGTCGTCTGATGTCAAGATCTTGGCAAGTCCGAAATCACCTGCAGAAGTTATAGAACTTAATTTTGTCACACAGACTAAAAAAGGATAGAAATTTGACATAGTTGCTAATCATCTTACCTAGGCGTATATCTTGATCTTTTGTCAAGAATATGTTTGAACACTGGATCAAAAAAGTAGATTTTGTATTAGTAAAGATATATCATCAATAATTGTGTTATGCTCAGGAGTCAGATATCATAACCAACCTTGACATCGCGATGGAGAATGTGACTGGCGTGCAAGTATTCAAGAGCCATTAGTAGTTGTACCAACCATTTGCAGAGTTTCTGAAAACAAAGCAAGAAACGAGATTCAGAATAATCTTTCAGAACACAGACTCTAAATCAGATGTATGTAAACACCTCTTCAGAGAATTCTACGCCGTTGGCTTTCTTTATTGCTTCGGCCCTGTAATGCAGAGGAAACAATGTATCAAAAACCTCTTCAGCCTCAAGAATGGGAAAAAAATTCTGAGAAGGAAACAACAATTTTACATGTCACCGCCTTTGCAATAGCCTATGATAATGCACACATAGCACCCCTGAAAACACACACCAGAGAGCCGATTACATACTTTTATATGTATACAAATAAATCTCTAATTAAGTAGCATAGAGGCTTGAAGAACATACTTTTTCAACCCAAGAATCTTTATATTCCACGATAAATGGATTTCGTATCTTTGAGATCAATTCCATCTACAGAGAGAAAACAACGAAAAGTGTTAGTCACAAAACCATAATCCGTGGCATTTCTTTAAAGGCTGATAACACAGTGGCATTCAACTACAAGCGCACAATTATATACCAAGTAAGCATTTATTTGTACTACTGGAAAAAGAGTTTGAATCTCATACAATAAAGAGTCATCATGGGATTATCATCAACACCAAGATCCTTCTAAGATTTCAAGTTCTTCAGCCCGAAAACTTTAACACAAGAAAACTTGCTTGATCCTCCAAAGGAACCACATTTGTTTTCGTTTCGAATTCCACATACAGATATGGCCTCATAAAAGCAAGTCTATACCACATTGTGTCGAAGAAGAGCTTAGAACTAACCTCTTGATGAGCAGACCTTCTTGTTCTACCAGTCTGCCTAGCTAACCGAATTTTCTTCAAAACATAACTTCATAAAAACAGAACATAACAAAGAATCAATCACTGAAGAACTAAAAAAAAAACTCATTCCAGTTTCCATTTTAAGTAAATCAAAACTTCTTACAGTTTCTTCTCATGTTTATGCCTCACAAGAAGAGCTGACCCAAAAGAACCTTTCCCAATTTGCTCAAGAACCTCGTAATGCTCCATTGAAAACAACCTCCTTAACAATATTATCTTCCTCTATAAGAATCTGAAGATAAAACAAAAAAAAAACAGTAATGATCAAATTCTCAATAACATGGCTCTTGTAAGAAAACACTAACCGTACCTTTCCGGACATATAAAGATTTGTTGAAAAAAAAGTTGCTAATAAAGTGAAACATTTAGTAAGCTAATAAAGTGAAGAAATCTACACGAATCTTCAACGTTTTTTTTTTTTTTTTGCTTGCCGACCCACCAAACTAAATAAAGTCAATTTGTCACGAAAATGAAATTTTTAGTAAAGCTAAGAAAAGAAATGTATCCACATCATCTATAAACACATGCCTTAACTAAAATAAAAATCTTGACTTTGTTTTTTTTTTTTTTTGTCTTGTTAAAATCTCAAATCTTTATATCAATAATTGAAGAAATTTGCGAAAATGAGAAAAACCCATTAATTGTTTAAGTAGATTACACATTTTTACATTACAAAACACACAAACAGATGAGTTCTTGAGTTCGAAACTAACCTAAAAAAGCGTCGGTGAGAGATTTGAGGAATGTGGGTTTTGCATTTTGGGATGAGAAGCTATAAAACGGTGGCGTTTTGGAGGTAGAAGTGACGGTGGAGAGGAGAAGGAATCGGGAGATGGTGAAGAAGCTGGTTCGCCATGAGAGGTGCTTCTCTTCTCTTTCTCTCTCTGTGTCTCTCTCTGACTGAGGAAAACGACAGAGTTTACTGGGAGAGACGTAAATCGACTTTGTTATTTCTTTATATAAATATTTTATATAATAATGTTATTAATTGTATAGCATAACGCCGAAAATGTATAATATAATATTTTGTTATTAAATTGGTCAATTGATGTCAAAGAAAAAAAAAGGTAGTAATAATTGGTCAATTAATAAGTGAAATTTGTAGAAGAGCAGGAAATTTTCAAAGAAAAAATTTGGTTGTATGGCATAGGTAGGAGTAGCACTAGCACAGTGTGAAGTTTGTTTTTTCTTCTTTTCTTTTTGTATTGAAAATTTTTTTTGATAACCCAGTGTCCAGACCACACAGTGATCCGACTAGCCCACTGGGCCTAAGCCCGCGTGCTTGGGATTTTTAAGCCTCCACTTAAGGGCCCCCCGGAACTGGTGGTCTGGGACGCTGCGCCCCGCAGGTAAATTGCGCAGTGGCCAAGTGGAGATCTAGCAATTGTGCGTTTGCGGGGAATCGATCCCTGGCCTAGACCAACAGGGCAACTCCTCCACAAGTGGCAACCACTAGACCAAGAACACTTGGTTAAAACTGTTAGGGTAAACTTTTTATAGTGACAGACCCCACCGCAAAGCGGCCCCATATCCAGGAAAAACTCCACCTCCAGCCTGGACCTACGGGTTAGTATACACCGCTTGCCCCTACTCGTATGGAGGAGTTTTTATTTGGAGAGGTTCAGTACCACCGTGGTGACAGAGAGACTCGAACTCGAGACCTCTGGCACTCATCTGTGAGAAGGAAATACCACTAGGATACCATCACTTCTCTTGTATTGAAAATTGAAATAGCAAAAGTAAACACTAACTTTTAAATTAAGAAGATTAGTTATTTAGTTTTCTTTCATCTGATTCAAAGTAATGCCAAAACTACTCTTAGTCACATATGCGCGTTAACAAATAAAATATCGCGATAAAGAGTTTAGATGCAGCAGCAAAAAATAAGTTTTGGCGGTAACAATTTTAAGTAGTTAATTATTTGATTAGCACGATATATATTATTTTATGTTGATATAACTTTTAATAAGCTGTTTTTTAAAACATTAGTAATGTAAAAGCACTATTCTTCTTACGTCGAAAACATGTTTATCGTGTTAAATCATTTATTTTATGATTAGTATCAGCTAACTTATATATTAACATGTTTACTTATTTTGATAATTTAATTATTACCATTCACTTATACACTAGTAAATTAGTTATCACCCTGACATATCTTTTAAAATGGTAAATTATATGTTACATCATAGATAACTCTATGGATAGTAAATTATTTATATTTTTTATCACGTTAATAAATAATTTTGTTTTTATTTCACTCGGTAACTAGTATATTAGCAATTATCTTTTTTCGTAACATGTTAAAATATTTATTTTCATTATTTATCTCGGTAACTAATATATTAACAATTGCTATGTATAGTTAGAATGGCAAAAACAGGTGAACGGATTAGTTCCATTTGTCTTCAAAATCAAAATCACAATTGTTCTAACCAGTTTCGTCGGAATTGAATAATCACTCTGTCAAAATCTCGGAACCAACACCTGCCTTGGTCTTCCTTTTTACGGAATTGATGATTGACGCATTACTGGATTTGTTTTGCATAGCCACCGACACCGTTATGTCGGATCTAGAACCATCAAAACCATCGATATTCTTTAATTTCACACCAAAAAAAACTATTAACAAAAGAGAGAACAATGATGGAGAAAGTAAAAAACAATTATTAGTGAGATGAAGAAAAGTTCCCTAACAAAAGCAGCAAATCTGCAGAAAACAAAGCAAAAAAATGGAGATGGCGAGAAGTAGAAGAACGGCAGTGATGAACCATGATGGAGCACGGCGACACTATGACGACGTTGTCATGAGTGGATGTCCCATCTCATGTAGATTGTGCGGACGGGAGAGCATCGGTGATGAGATCATAGTCAATGAGTAGATATCGACGTATCGTCACTGCCGCATCTCTATTTCTTATATTTCGTCGATTTAGTACTCTTCATCTCTTCAATTATTTGATTAATATATTTTAGGGGTATAATTGTTTTAAAAAGCAAAATAGTAAAAGGGAACAGTTTTGAGGAGAGAGAACTAAATATTGATTCTTTCATGTATAGATCGTGCAATTTCCCAGGGTGAGTTAAAAATATATACATGGAGGATGAGGATATTAAGAATCTATACATAAAGATAAGTTATATAGGTAAATATGAAAGAGAAATAAGATGTAAACCAAAAATATCTTTTTTTTGGATTAATTACAAAAATGCCATTAATTAAAAATAACTGTAATATGCGGACGATAAATATATAACTATTTGTTTAACGTGCTAAAAATATGATATCCCGATAAGTGTGCAAATTATTTGTTAAAAAAATGTTTATCGATTTAAGATTGTTAATTAGTATTTTTATGTATATATCAGTACAATAAAAAAAAATTAGACTTTTTCTTACATAATTAACATTATAACAATTATAACAACATGTTATATAGAATAATAACATGCTAACATATTAAATATCGGAATAATATTAGTATAAACACGGTAAGATAGTCGATATATGGATAATATTTATTTTTACGTGTAATTTATACATAATATTCACCAATAATAATCAATAACGAGGTTAAAGTGATAACGCTGAAAATAACAAGTTTTGTTTTAGATCTGTTCACCGATGAGATATACGGAGAAAACGGCGGCACTTATAGAACTTTTAAGCCATCTCACCTTCACCGACGACATCACCATAAGATCTTTTAGCTTGTCGCACCTCTCCGACACCATCTCAATCCACGATTTCATTCACATCACCATCTTTTTCCAAACTCACCACCACCACCGATAATATAATCATCATCACTATCGTCGTAAATACTATTTCTACCATCGTTATGAACCCAAAAATAAATATGAATGAGCACCACTTACAATTACCACCGCAACGATCGGCACTGAATCGCAATAGAAACCACCACTACCGATTTTCTTTCTCCACCACAAAATCAAATCGACCATGCAACTTTTAAACACACAAGTTTGTCTCCTTTCTTCCTCCTACATCATCACCACCGTCTTTTACTTTACTGTTGTCATCACCGTCAAGTTCTACAGTTTCATTTTTCAATGATTTATTGAAAATTGGTTTTATTTCGCTGTTAGAATTTATGTTCATGTCAGTTTTGATAAACATTTTGTCGGAGAATGGGGTAAGGAGAGAGAAAAGCTGGAAAAATTAAATAAATCTAAAAAGAAAATAAATGAGGACAACAACATAAAATCTTTTACACAATATTTGACCAAACAGTGTTCATTTGTGTCAATTCATTTTTGAGTCTTCCATGGGTACAGATTGATAATACCCATTATAAAATATTTTTTAAAAATATCACTTTTACATTGGTATGTGTTTATGAGAGTTTTATGGATCAAAGCTAGTCTTGAGATTTTAGAGACCAATGTTTTTTAAAATAATTTGAGGTTATTTCAAAAGGTTTGCAAATTTATGCCTATTATTGTAATAATATTTCTTCAGAATAATTTTCATTTTCGACCTTCTCGCAGACTCTTAGTTCTTTTTGCAAAAAACCATCAAATCACCTGCAAAACATAGATACGTTAGGGAGATATTGTTGCATTGTGGATGATAGCCAAAACGTTTTTTTGTTGTTGCTTTATCTATCAAGTGTGAAAGCATATTCATACAAATTATAAACAAGGTAAGGTGAGAGTGCACATCTCTATCGTAGAAATCTTTTACTTCCAGAAAAAACTGCAAATTTTCCATTTACTTGAACCAAAATTGTTGCTGTAAGTATGCAAAGTCGAATCTAATGTATATATTTCTCTTGGAAGTGTGTTCAGGAAAAAGGATCATTGGACCGAACCAAAAGCTTTCGATATGTCTATTTACATAGCAAAACAAGATGATATATTTTCCTTATTATAATCTTTCACCAATTCAAATGCTACGGAACATTCTCCATTAGTAATCGATCTTTAACGAATGCAGTTTGGTTAAGAATTATGATCGTTGGTAGTAAACCTTTCAGTCTATTCGCCAGTATCTTCGAGATGACTTTGTAGAGAACATTGCAACAAGAAATAGGTATGTAGTCTTTTAATAGATTCAAAATATCCCTAGAACTACTCTCTCAAACTAAAAGACCATTGTAATACTTAGGGGCCACATGTAACACTCCGGTTTCATGTATATGGTTTTGCATGCGGAGAGGTTTAAAAGAATTGATTTGGCTACCTATGTCACCAAAGTGCACTTATCTTTTCGGTCAAACGTCCTGAGAGAACTCCACAGTTAAGAGTGCTTGAGCTGGAGCAATTTCAGGATGGGTGACTTTCCGGGAAGTGATTGTCGGAACTGTGTGAGTGAGGACAAAGCACAGGAAAAGATCATGTGCTAATTTGTAGGGTCGGTAAACAAGTCTTTAAAGCCTCCTGGACGTAGCGGACCGGCCGTCGGACAGGCCGTCGGACAGGCGTGGGCCCATGGGCCCAAGAGAGGACATGGAGCCCACTGGTAGGGACGGTCGGGGCTTTACAAGTGGTATCAGAGCCGAACCCAGACGAGTGTGGAGTCAAGAGGACTCACACCGTAGGGGGTGACGGTCTTGGTGCGCAACAAGGACGTTACGATCTGTTAGTGGGGGTGAATTGTAACACCCCGGTTTCAGGAATATGGTGGTGCATGCGGAGAGGTTTAAAAGAATCGATTTGGCCACCTATGTCACCAAAGTGCACTTTTCTTTTTGGTCAAACGTCCTGAGAGAACTCCACAGTTAAGGGTGCTTGAGCTGGAGCAATTTCAGGATGGGTGACCTTCCGTGAAGTGATTGTCGGAACTATGTGAGTAATGACAAAGCACAGCGAAAGATCATGTGGTGATTTGTAGAGTCGGTAAACAAGTCTTTAAAGCCTCGCAGACGTAGCGGACCAGCCGTCGGATGGGCGTGGGCCCATGGGCCCAAGAGAGAACGTGGGGCCCACCGGTAGGGACGGTCAGGGCTTTACACCACATTCCACAAAGAACTCAAGATTCACACAATAAATTGATGGCTTTCGAATTAAGCTAAACAAGAATAAATGCAGATTAAAATTAAGAGTAGATGTAAATTCAGTGGAGGAAAGCGTTAGACTTAGAGAAATTCCTTTGGTAAATCAGAATTGCAATCAAACAAATAGTTAAGGGTTTAATTAAGAACCGTTCTTGAACTCAAATCACACTTGTAAAATTTATCTATGTCTAGACTAGAATTGCAAATCTTTTTGAGAATTTAACAGATTAGACACGCATTAACACTCAAGTTTGATTGTTCACAAAATCCCTAAACCAAATCTCTTTGTGAATATGAGGTATTTTGCTCACCTAAGATTATTTCAGGAAATCAATTACACTCTCGTGTCAACTAATTATCCTATGATCTAGATTCTAGGTGATCAGTCTAAAACTAGTAATTAATTCAAATCTAGATGAAGAACTATAAGATTACCCTAACAAGTTTGTTCAATTCAACAATTCATTCAATACCTTGGAAAACCCCTAATTCTAACAAGGAGATTACTTAGACATAATTAATGAAACACAAATCATAATCTAAATAAATTGTATTAAGAATTTAAGAGAAATAGTAAAGGGAGTTCTGAATCTTTTCTAAAGGAGTCTGATTCTTCTCTCCAAGCCTTCTACAAATCTCTATCCAAATTAAAGCATAGATCGAAACAATGACCTTAAAAATCCTAATTATAGTCTAAAACATGTCAGGGTTTTGTTTTGCAAATACTAAAAACTTTGGGGCAAATATGTAAATCTTCAAGACTTATCGAAACACGTGGGAGACTTATGGTTGCAACGGGTGTCGAGCGATATCAATAGGTGGTGTAGGCAATTGAATGAAACTAGAGTAAACAGATGTTTACAATGTTTTTAGTTAACACCATAAACCGTCTATCTACTTAATGACATGTTTCAAATAGTTAAATCAACAAAAATTCATCATTTATTTATAAAATCAACAAAAATTTAATAATTTAATCAATATTTCTAAAATTATGAATTAAAAGGTTCCAAATCTAAAAATTCATGCTTTTTTATTTTATATTTTCCCCATATATATCTAACAGCAACAGTGACGTCTCTATCATGGAGCTTTGATGTTCCTAACAAGTAAATATTATATAATAGAACAATTGATTACAGCTAAGTAAAACAGTGAAGTGTGAACACTTCCAAGTTATTAACCTTTTTTAAAAAAGTTTGATTAATCTTGGGCATATATATATATGCTATATGTGAATGAAGTGATGACATGTTCAAATTGGCGCTGTCAACGTTTATTTTTGGATTTGAACTACTACATGTGTATACTGATTTTCACTACGGTTAATATATAGTAAAAGTTTTAATTAAGATTATAATATAAAATTGAGCAATATAGTTGTGCATTCCATACACGAATCAGCTAAACATCATATTTATGCGTCTTAATACTGTGTTCATTGGAAATACCGATAACACTAACATTGCAAGATTTATGCGTCTTACTAAGACGGTCTTAGTAATGACATTTGCTTTATAGTCAAATTGACTAACCAAACTAAGCTAAGTAACGAGTCCGTCACAAATCTAAGTCAAATGTCTCAAAAATTTATGATGGATATGTGACGAATTCTGGAACAACAGATTTACTATACAATTTATACACCGGTTTTGCATGAAAAAAAAAAAGAAGGAAAATACATTTTTGAATTGGACAAAGCTTCAACTTTTGTATTTATAAACGGACAGAACTTAACAAGAAAAAGAATTATCTTTCTCTTTAACCTATAAACTAAAAATATAATATGTCTACCAGAAACATTTTAAATATTAAAAAATAAAAATATTCAAAAACATCACATGTAAAATCAGACAGCATTTTTTTTATCGTTTTGTCTAAGATTGTACAGAATGAAACAACGTGTATTTTTTTTTTGGTTTTCCATTTCAATCTATACTATTAATTGGGAAGCATTGGATAATAAATAACCTTATGAAAGGTAAAGAATTACAAAAGATGCCATTGGGATAATTACAATCGAAGAGTAAATGAAAAAAATCGTTGAAGGGCAAAATCATAATTTAAAAGCAAAATACCCATGGATCATGGGCACCTGGATCGGTTATTTACGCGGATCCTAGGCTTATTTCCGGATCACAGATCATATACTCGATCAGACGGTTGGAAACTGTCCAGTTTGTTACTTCAGATTTGGTAATCTTAACAAAAATTTTATAAAACAAAAGTAAAGATATTACCGAAACAATCGTAATCCCTATAATTTCGAATTCTAATTAAGGTGATAACAAATTTTGTTCGTATTCACTTTCCAAAAAATCCAAATTCAATCAAAAAGAGTATATTCTTGGTCTGTCACATTTTGGAGAATATTATCATTTGCGAGTAATATTGAACTAAAAATCTCAAATCTTTGCAAATTTTTTTTTTGGTAGGATCAATCTTTTTAAGTAATTCATTTTCTAAAATATATTTATTCTAGGTACCATAATACATTATTTTAAGTACCACTATCCGGTTCAACGGTCAACCCAATCCGACTATCGGATCGATCCGAACTTTAAAATACTTATGAAACTATTATTATTTCTAATATTCATAAACCGGA
Source organism: Arabidopsis arenosa (assembly GCA_905216605.1). Taxonomy (NCBI): domain Eukaryota; kingdom Viridiplantae; phylum Streptophyta; class Magnoliopsida; order Brassicales; family Brassicaceae; genus Arabidopsis; species Arabidopsis arenosa. Next base: position 12,185,612 of record LR999456.1, read on the forward strand.
TTAAAACCAAACCGAATACCAAATCAGTATGAATTTAGATTATACATTTTATACCAAAAAAAATATGTTTATAAAACTCCGCACGTATGTGCGGGTCCGAATCTAGTTTGAATTAAAACGAAACATGATTTATTTATTTTCTGAATTTTGCCGACCTATCCCGTTTCCACTTTTAATATAAACCAAATAAGTAACTAATTCACAAAAATATATAACTTTTCCTTGCATTTATTTATTTTAATTATTATTAAAAGACCTGATCTCATCATATATACGTGACATTCATGGAAAACAAAAGCTAGAATAGGAATTTAACCAGTAGTTTATTCAAGTTCAACTGAATTTCACTGTTTGTCGGTGCACGTGTATGGTCGTCCAAGTCGTCAAGATACGTTTCCCACTAATAGTAACACTATTCATATATATAACTTTTTCATAATAACCAAAAATGAGGTTTTAGCAAAAAGAAGAAACAAAAAAAAGAGAGAATAAAACTGATAATATTTATAAGCGATTTATTAGAACTCAAGATCGAAACCTGAAAACTGAACATTGCTTTTATCGCCAGCACCATCTTCATCTACATGCATGGCTACAGAAATATCAGGATCTTCGGATCCAACCCGGTTTTCCTCATCGGGTCGGGTTTCTAGAACTCCGGCTGACGTGGTGGTGGCGGTGGTGGTGGTCCCTGTGGAGGGTTGGCTGTATAAAGCTGTGAGTTGGTGAAAATAAGGACAAGTCCTTGAGTCAAGTGGTCTCTTCTTGTTAACATCTTTTGTCTTCCTAAAATACTTGTTGATGTTTTCCCATTTCTCTTTGCATCTTTTGGCACTTCTCTTGTACCCAATCTCCAACATTTTCTTGGATATTCTTTCCCATAATGGAACAGCTTTTGAAGAAGATGATAATGAGTTCTCATCTTTATGATCATCATCATTCATGTTACTGATACTTCTTCTAATGTTGATAAGAGCCAACACTTCATCCTTTGGCCATCTCTTGCCAAGATCACTTTTATCATCACTTTTTGGAGGTTTTGGGGTTTGGGTTTTGGTTTTTAGGGTTTTAGTGGGTTCAAGTGATTTGTCATTGGCTAAAGGGTTATGTTGAGTTAGGGTTTGAGGTAATAGGGATGATATAGTTTGAAACTTTCTTCTGCCTTGGGTTTTTGGTAGAGTTAAGTCTTGAGAAGGACTTGTTGGATTTTGGACAACATCAAGATCATGGTCAGTGAACTTGGATATGAACTTGATGATGTTGGTGTTTCTATCACTAGCCATGGCTTGTTCTTGTACTCTAATCTCTACCTCTTTGTTAACTCTCTCAATCTCTTGCTTCTTCCAAGCTTCCTCTCTCGCTATCTTTTCTTCTTCCTTCTTCACCATATCTTCTAGGAGCTTCTTATGCATTTCCTCTTGTTGAGCTATCATATTCCTCACAAGACCCTCACAAAACCCTTTCAACACACCAAACCTCTCTTTCTCTTTCTTCTTCTTCCTCTTCTTCTTCTCCTTTATGATCATCATCAAGCTTGACGATGATGATGACTTCGCATCCTCCTCTACGTTTCCAACTTTGCCAACCTCAATGGAGTTTATTTTATTCTCCATTGATGCTTCCTCTACTTGACCCTGATCTTGATCTCTTAATTTGTCCTCCTCCATTAAGTCTTGTCCCGTTACCGTTTCTCCCACGTTTCCTTTTGCTTCTACTGAATTGTTCCTCTTGTTTTGGTTGTCCCCAACTTCTGATGAAACATCATAAAACTCTTCAACCTCACTGAATACTCTATAATTATTTCCCTTGTTGTTGTAATTGCCGATGTGTGGATGATCATTAGTGTTGTTGTTGTTGTTGTTGTTACTATTGAAATATCTTCTCTCTTCTTCTTCAAATTTCTCTTTGCATTCTTGTGGACTCCTCTTGAAACCAACTTCTGCCAACTTTCTACAACATCATAATTTCATAAACGACATAATATCATTAATTATGTGAATATACATATATATACACTTATATATATATACCAATAATATACACATATTAATTTCATCTTTCGTTTATTTCTAAAAATGTATTAAAATGTCACAAAAATGCCAATTATGTATAAATATAAATACGTATTAATGGCCAATCATTTGTTAACATCAAAATTAAATATCCCAAAAATGTTTTTTCAAAAGAAACAAGATCTGGTCTATCAAATCAAATTGCGTAACCTGAATGCCCACTTATAATTAGTTTTATCAAACTAATGTTGTACACGTATATAACACTAAAGAGACTGATGTTCATGTTCATATATATGCATCTATAGAAATATATAAATATTTGTTGATGATGCATATATACATAGACTTTTATTTGTATGTGTGTGAATATGTATTACCTTGAAGTATGCTCCCAAGTGAATTCAGGGAACCAATTCTCCACTGTAGATCTGAACCTAAGAAGAGCAAGAACTTCATCACTACACCATGGATGATGATGATGATGATGATGATGATTATCACCATCATGATCCGTGTGACCTATCCACTCAGCAGTAGCACCACCATCTTTGATATCATGGTGATGATGATGATGATGATGGTGAATGATCTTACGGCTATCAAGGCTTAACATATGCTGAGCTTGATGATTGGTGTTAAAGGAAGAGAATGAGACAGGAAAAGGGAGTGATCTTTCTGCCACCGGTTGATGCGGCGGAAGCGGAGGAGGTGGCGGTGGAGAAGCTATGAACCGGTGGATCTGCTCCGGTACTCCACCATCAAACATTTCTTTTATTTCTTATGTTTCTTCTTTTGTTTCACTTGAGCTTTTCACATCGAAATCTCTCTTTTCTCTCTCTTTTTAGTCTCTCTTTTTATATTGCTATTTTTATTTTTCATTTTGAGGGCTAGAAGTTTATATTTTAAAAGTAAAATATATGTGGTTGGTATTAAGCCATTAATGAATAGTTATTGTTTATTAACTACTTAACCATGAATTTTATTTTATTTTCTGATTTGATTCTATTGTGTTTAGTATATGTACAAGAAAATTTCCTAGAATAGAAGAGAAGTCTTAAAACCTTTTTATGTTTTTGTTCTACTAACTTTATATAGAATATTCAAACCATTCTTGAATTATTTGGACTATATAGTTTCCAAATAAAAGAATAAAGATTTTCAATGATGATTCTGAGAGTCTCACGGTCGAGTTCTCATATTTAAAGAAAAAGTTTAGACGCTAATTTACATGAAAAATATCAGCAAATTTATTTTCTTATTGAATCGAATGTATATAGTAGCATTATATGTTTTATTCTTATCTTTCCATATAATATTATATCTAACAATAATGAAAATTACAAGTCAATTTTTTACTCAAAAGCAACCGTGTAGATAAACACGCGTATACAGTCCAAGTTTTTTTTTGTTCTTCTTGCATAATAATTGACTGATAGTGAGTGTTATTTTCTAAATGTAAAAAATATTTTAGATTCAATTTACAAAATGGCGAAGACAAAGACAATATTACTAAAAACGCCAAACATCACCTCTCTCTCATTTATCACTGACATTTTGTCCAAATACAATAAATCGAATTATTTTAGCCCATGTTATAGCCACCCCTTATGCTCAAACAAATTAAGTGAAACCTAAGCATTAAAGGAATAATTGTATAGTTGAATACTATAAATAATTAAATATTAACTATATATATTATGAAGCTGGTCTTCAGATTCAAATTTTATAGTTTTGTCTTAGATTTATGTGGAAGTCGAAACTTGCACAATCGTAATTTGTTTAAGGTTCGTTTTTAGGGATACGATATGCGAGAATCTCAAAGAACAATAGAGTACTTGATAACCAAAGATGGTGTTCTTGATATTATTGGTGAAAAAAAAGTGTTTCGATCGTACAAAGGTTTAGATCTAGAAAAGAAAAGTGTTTTTGCGGTGATTGCCTTCGAGTTCAGAGCTTTTGCGTTGTCAGAAGTCGAGAGCCTTTTTCTTCTGCTCTTTTTGCGAAGTTCTTGAATCGCTTTATATAGAGCTAGTAAACCGCCTTTCCAGCGATATATTCGGAAGATTTTCTTTTTTTTTGGAGTCAACTTAGAATATCTCGAATAAGGATATTTTCCTTATTCTTGGAGGGGTTTTCGGGAAGATTTCTTGATTTGACATGATCTTTCAAGATTCTTCCCTATCTCTCCGAATATCCCGAAAATGATCCTATTTATTTGGAAATGGTCTTTTGGAAATGAAACATTAAGTCTTTGCTTCGGGTGCTGAAGACTTCTCCTCGGGTTTCTTTCTATCGGCTCGGTGAAGTTATTGGAGAGGCCGCCTCGGGACGATCGATGTTATCGCCTCGGGTCGATCGATGTAATCGCCTCGGGGCAAGGTGACGATAAGTGGCTTCAGACGAGTTAGTGGTTTGGACGCGTGATTAGTGACCCGAGGTGAAATGGATGCTAAACGAAGAGAAGCGAGATGTCCCCCGAGGGGAAGTAGACTGTTCCCCGAGGCGAAGTAGACTGTTCCTCGAGGCGAAATACTTGGCTCGTGCCCATGAAGTCTCGACTCAAAACCCGAGCCGCTCTTGGTTTTAACTCGGTCCTGACCAACGAATGTCGACCCGAGCCACTCAGATTTGGCTCGGCTTCCTTCGTTTATTGATATGATCCCGAGATGTTCGATGGTTGTCAATGTTTGGCTCGGTCTCAAACGGCAGGTGAAATCCGACCCCAACAATTTATAGGATAAAATGGCACGAAAGTATAAATTACTAATATTCTAGAATCTACTAAATTGTTGAACAAATACCGAAATAAGAAAGAAAAAATCCACCAACAACTGATTTTTCACTTCTTATTAGCTAACAAAATATTCAAAACTTCTTATAATAGTATAAGTTGATAACATATTCAATTTCTAAATATTATACAGACTTACATACAGACTTACAGTCGACTGAAAAAGTGACAACCAATAGGTTATGTTTATGAATAGTAAATCAACAACTTAAACTTCTTTTATTACAACTCTTTCAAAATATCCATTGATGTACTAGATTATATTCTCTCATGCTTAAAAAACAATATGATATAAAAGCTTACTATTATATAAAAAAATATGTTCTTAATATATAACAACTACTTCCTCCGTGTCATAATATAAGATGTTTTGAAAAAAAAATTTGTTTCATAATATAAGATGTTTCAAATTTCTATGGAAATTATAGATTATTTTAATATTTTATAATTCTTTATATTATGTATTATCTTTCATGATTAATTGTACTTTTTAAAAGTGGATATTTCTTAATCTACGTACTTTTAACTAAAACTTTTTATTTTGAAACAGATGCTAAAATATATATGGTGGACTAATAACTCCCGCGTTGAGGTGAGAAGTCTCCCTATGAGAGTATTGGGTAGGGATTGATTCCCTTGAGGTCTTAAGAAAAATAGTTTGACAAAAAAAAAAAAAAAAAAAAAAAAATCTTACATTTTGTAACAAACCAAAAAATAGACTATCCCTAAATGTTTTGAGTGACAAAAGAAATCCCTATTTTTATGAACTCTAGAGTACTTAATCTAGGATTTAGCACAGAATTTTCAGGTTAATAAAAATAAAATAAATAACTATCTTTATGTAATCATCGATGAAACAATAATAACTCATTTTAAAGTTACAAAAATAAACTCATTTATTATTTTATTATAAAAAAAAATTAGTAAAAATGAAATTCTACATAGAATATTCAGAGCCTGTTTTTAATCTAAAATAATAAAATTCACTTAATATATCTTTATCAAAACATAATAATACATAACTTAATATAAACCAGATAAAGAGTATCAATACATATGGTAGGAGTGATCTGTTTTTTTATCTCATTGATTTCTAGAGACTACAAAAAATTTTAGTATATTTTACAGAAAACTATATAAATTGTGCTTTGTCATATTTTCTTACAGCAATTGTTCTTGTCATTATTAAGATATACTTTATACAATATAGAAAATTTGGAGGTACATTACATTAGAATCCTATGCAGAAGCAGATGCAGATGATAGTGTAATAAACGGCAAGCGAGAATGGCAGGGCACGTGAATACATGCAGGAACTGGGTCCTCTTTTATTTATTATTATTTTTTATTTATGACCCCATTGATTTTGTCTTTTAGGTTTCACTCATCTGCTTCTCAGGTCCACTTATTTATGGTGCACCTCTTTTTCTTTTGTCGACTTGTCGTTATTGCGTCAGCGATTGTATTGGATCATGGAATCACTATTAGGACGAGGTACGTGCAATTCTTGCTTTCTTCTAATGTCGGCTTAAATTACTTTCACATCGACTGCTTCAAATACGTCACATTATGTGAATCTGAGACTATATAGACATTATCTTTATTTGTTTTTTTTTTCTACTCACAAAGTCACAATGATCAGTTTTGTTTCAAACTTTTTAAGAGAATATAAAACCTTAATTCTATTGATGATATGAGTTCTGTTTCCAATCTCTATCTCTCATGTTGCAATAATTGGATGGGGAATATTGGCCCTGGGCCTTCCGTTTCGGTTAGTTCAGTTCTCGATTAATTTTGGTTATTTCGGGATAATTTTGGTTATTTTGGTTAGATTCGGATTATTTAGTTAGGTTAATTACTTTCTGGGTAATGATGAAAACTGCTTTAAATTTTTGTAGTATCGGGCTAATTGTGTTATAATCCGGTTATTCAAAAAAAAAAATTGGTTAACCGAGAACTGAACCGAAACAGTCAGTTAACCGAAGTAATTTTAGTATATCACTGATTGGTTTAAGACCTATAATTAAAACCTAGAGAATATGTTATCGTTTGTTATTTTCAAGATATGTACCTAAATTAGTTCCGCAAAATAAAAGTAATACGCAATATAATCCACTCTTTGAATTTTGAAAAGCTTAATGCATTCCGTCGAATTTGTAATCTTATGATAATGAATTACAAATGAAAGTTCTTGCGACGAGAAGTACCGTAAAAAACTCTTCGAAGATACATATGATGATTATAATGCATATATTTTTTTTTACTTCTCGGAATTAACCTATTTTTTAGATATAAAATAAAATTGTAAAAAATAACGATTTTGAAATTATATTTTTACAGAAAACTCTTCTGTACTTTATAATATTAATATATGATGTGATTCCTGATAAACAAAAGTCTCCATATATATATATATATATATTGATTTAGTCATTCGACAAGTAATTACTTGCTTTCATTTACATTAAAGAAAACTAATCTTGTTTAAAATTCCTTTTCAGTTTTATAAATCATTTTACAAACTCCAAACGTAATTTGAAAGATTATCTACGTTTTAAAATTAACAATTACAAATTACCTAAAGGCATGCAAACAATCTAAACTAGCTAATACAAAACCATGCAACTCTGATTGTCCTTCTCGTGTGATATCTGATCTATTTTAGTGGCTACATCGTTAAGTTTTCATCAACATATTGGATTACTACCAAAATGGGCTTATTAATTTTTCGTTTTTCACTTAGATTCTCCTATGGGCTTTTATATCTAGAGTGAGATTTTTGTGAAATTATACGGTCCTCTTCCTGTCTTTGAAATTAATACATCAAAATTTTATTGAAAAAGAAACTGATATATCCCAAGGAAAAGGGGACGTTTTGTTCGTTACTACTCCCTCCGTTTTATAAAGAGTGTCGTTTTAAGGTTTTAATCTCGTTTCATAAAGAGTGTCGTTTTGTGTTTTCAATGCAGTTTTAAAGACTAATTCTCTTTTTTATCCCTACTATTTCAGTTTATTAATTAGAGAGAGAGTATTATTTAGTGTATTAATAAGGGGTAGAAATGGAATTTGTTTACTTTTCTTAATTTGTGTGAAAAATGTTAGAATGACACTCTCTTTGTGAAACAGAGGGAGTATATAAGAGTGGCACATAAACTAAAGGCCCATCAAGAAACGTGCCCGATAACATACCCTGACTTCTCAAATATACTCCACTCTTTTCGTAGTCGTGCCTATCTTGCCATTGCCAAATGCACTCGATTCCGTTAATTTTGACATAAATCTGATACCATGTAAGATTTGGAATTCTCTGTATATTTTTGAATGAGTTTTACAAAGACGGTTCTAATCAATTTATACAAAAACTAATGTTTACCCTAATCTCAATAATGTATATAAGCAAACCTTAGTCAGCCGATTAAGCCCAATTACAATATATCTCCCAATAGGTTTGAGATTGGCCCAATGGACAGTACATTTGTGGAGATCACAAGTTCACTTACTCATATTTAATTAGCAATACCTTAGTTTTTAACTATTTTCATATTACTAAATTAAGGGGATGATTGGGAGGGACTTTAATTTTTTTGTTTGTTCTACAGTCTTCACTCGATTTTGAAAACTGTAAAAGAAGTGATTTATTAGGAGTGTTTAATTCGAATAGGCATAACTCATCCATATATACTAGGTTCGATTTGATTTTAAAAAGGATAAATATGATTTTTTTTTTATAAAACTGCATTTGTACCAAAGTGATCGATATGCTTGGTAACTAGTTTTCTAAATTAAGACCAGATTAAACACCTATAAAACAAAAAGTAACTCTTGTCTCTAGGACAGTAGAAGTATCACTCTTTCTCCCTCATCACCGGAAGCTCTTTTTAAACATCGATTCAAGAAGATGCAACAAATCAAAGATTTTGTTTCGATATTTTGGAGAAAATTCATAAGTTAGAAGTATGTGGCTTACTTGGAAGGTCCCATGGATCGTATTTGTAAATGTAGACTTTCTTGATGAGTACAAAAGGTAGAGATTTGGGTAAAATCTTCCATTATATGAATGAATATAATAAAATCTATAATTAGTTTTGATCATATAATAAAACACTTACTCTTTAATTATATGATCATATAATTAATCTCTTCTATTATATGAATTAAACTCTCATATAATAAATCACTTCGCTCAACTACAAAACCAAAACTCATAAGTTATATAAATGAAACTGTAATATAAGCCTAAAATCTAGATTGATTAAATATTACCACAAATATAATTTAAAATCAAAATTTTATATCCATAATTTTTACGAATTGATGCTAATGTCTCTACCGCTAAATTCTTTACAAAATATAAACCTAAAATCTAAATTGGTTAAAAATTACCACAAATATAATTTAAAATCAAAATTTTATATCCATAATTTTTACGAATTGATGCTAATGTCTCTAAAGTCTCTATAGCTAAATTCGTTACAACCAAAAATTTTAAAGCCAATGTTCATACAATCTAGGTTTGTACAGCTAAAAGTCAAAATCGTTACCAATCGGTCCCTAAGGCACTTCCCAATTCGGTGTTTGAAACATTTTCAGTTTTAGTTTACACAAAACTTACTCTTTCTTTCTCTTGTATAAAATAGATTTGAGATTTATAAGTAGGGGTGACTTGAATATCTAGGAGTTTACTTTAAGTAGGACGACTAAAACGGATATGGGAACAAGAAACGAAGATATGAAACGATAAAATGAACCATTTCCTTTCAAATTTTGGAAATTTTGAAAAATAACATAAGGGGATAAATGGGCCATGTACTATATAAAAAGAATGTTCTTATATAATAATTTATTAACTTCAACCATAAAATATTGAAAATCAATTGGAATTTCAAGATTTCAAAAAGATAACAAAACAAGGATTATTTTTAAGAAAGATTAGCTTTAAATTGAGGTCTCAAATAATCAAAAGTTATTATTTTTTTCTTAAAATAACTCTTTTAAAAAATAAATAAATAATCAAAACTCATTCTCTTATGAGTATTATTTTCAAAATGTAACAAGAGAATATGTGAGATTAAATCGTAATATATCTAAATAAATTATTTTAATAAATATTTTTTATTTTATTTAGATATTTGATACCCAAGAAAAAATATGAAAATGTATCTCTGCTCGTCAATGTTATCATGCCCATGCCCTGATACTACTATATATATATATATATATATATATAAATTAGAGGTTTATCTTAGACTAAATCTCATTTTGATTCAACAAAACCCTAATCATCGTAACTTTTACAAAAAGAAAAAACTAGTCATCATCTTTCAAATAAATCGTCGGAGATTTGTCGGAGAATCATCGGAGATTCGTCAAAGAATCTTCGGAGGCCGAAAAAAGTTAGGGCTTTAGAGACAGAAAAGGCAAAGATCGAAGAAAGGTTCATTTTTTCTAGTTCGCTTTCTTCAATCTTTTTCTTGGATGACTTTTTTTGATGAAAGGTTCGATCTTTTTTATTTATTTATTGTTGAATTTGTGCTTCCTTTGATCGATCGTTGCTTCTTTTTAGAGATTTCGATCAATTAGGAGGAAGAACTTGAGAATCTCGTTACTTTAGTTTAGATGTTGATATTAGTGGCTAATCTTTTATGTGTTTATATGTTTTCATCAGTGTATCCATGGAGCCTAATCATCGTTAGTTTCTTGAAGTTGGCACACGACTATCAATCCCAAGGCTAAATCACTTTATCAATTCAGTGCATTCTTAGTCCATAAATGCTTTAGATTATGAGCATGGAGATGTTGTTAATCACCAAATGATATGGGTTCCCGGGGTGATTCAAACCTTCTTTAGTTTTGATGATGTTGGTTATGCTTGTGTGAACGTGATGGTCTTGCTGTTGGGGATTTTAATGCTCAGGGAATTGATCAGGCGGATGATGATGATAATGGGGAAGTTGTGAACGAGCCTAAGGCGGAACAAATGGATATTGTGGAAAATGTTGTTGTTGTTGCGGTGAATGGGGAAATTAGCCAAATTAAATGAGAAAAAATTAAAAAAAAAATTTGTTGCATTAAATCCTCCATCAATTCTACTCATAAGTGATTTGTTCAAAAATTGTTTTTAAAAAAACAAAATTATGTTAATAAAAAACACCACTTTTATCAATGGTTACCACTCGATAATGACTAAAACTTTATTTTTGTTCTAATTTAGTTGTTGCTATCTAACCTCTTATTAGTTAGTAATTTTACCTTGAATTTTTCTCATTATTACGTTTTGTTTTTCATGTATGACTTAACATATGACTTTCTATCTTTTTATTTTTGTGTCTTATTGTAAGTTGGTAACATTGACATGCAAGTTTTCAAGTGATGAGCCGTTGAGACGTTTGACATACCAAATAATTCAAGATACGACTATTTCTCTTATATGACTATATGCAACGGTAGAAGATCTAAAAGTGTTGACTTAAATGAAACTTTAGTTTTTGCTTTGTTGACTTAAATAAAACTTTAGTTCAATTTATGTATATCTAGTATTTAATAATGAGTCCACCACGATGTGTTGCAGTACTAGATACATAGAACAAGAAATTGTATTTATAAGCAAGTTAGTCGAGTTTCAAACCACACAAATAACATAATTACATATAATTGTATATAAATATCTTATATTGTTGTTGTATGTATTCATGATGGTGAAAAATTATTAGGATCTTAGAAATATAAATAGTCAGATTTATACATAAAAATGTATAAATTGATATTTTAAGTCAAAAATGAATCTAATCATAAATATTGTAACTATATAAGATAAATTTAATTTTATTAACTACACAATCTAATATAATAAAGTAAGATTTCACCTAAAACACAAGATATAAGAAACTGACACATGACACTTTTTCCTTTGACATGTGTATTTTCTTTTCAAACCTAAATTTACTATTAAACTATATTTTTTTTTAGTTTTAACTATATCATTATAAAAATAAATATAATCCTATCTAGAGTTGTCTTCCCATCATAAAAGAGTGGAGACGCTCGCTTCTCTCTCTTACTCTTCTCTCTCCCTTCTCTCCAAAAACTAGATCTAGGTTTGGCCGCCGCGTTTCGGCTCCGGTGGCTCACATAGCACTGGAGTCGACCTTCTCTGTTTAGATTAAAGCTTTTCTTTCGGTTCTTCTTCCTGGCCTTTACCTTCTCCATGTATGAGGCTCTTGGCGTTGGGGGCTAGTGTTTCGTGGCAGTGTGGTTTTAAAGGTTTGTGGCGGCGCGTGGAGAGCAATTCTTAATTTTCTGGACCTGATTTTGATGGATCTGTTGGCTTTTTGGTCTAAAGTTACGGTTCATCCGGCTTCGCTGGTTAACGATTTGTCTCAGATCCCTTTGTTTCTCTCTTCTGGGTCTCCTCTTTTGCCATCAGAAGTCTCTAGTTTGGTTCTTCTGCTGGGTGCAGCCGCTGGTTTCATTCTCTGCCTCCGTCATCCTTTTGTGGGGTTAGTGTTTTTGCTGAGGTTTTGTGTATAAGTGCTCTGGTCTTAGCTTTGTGTTTCGATTATGTGTTGCGGTATCTTTGTTTGGTAGTTCAGATTTTACATCAAATTGTGTGGGAGGTTTTATGGGTCCTTAGTTCTCCATCGCCTTTTGGCCTTCTCGTGAGCTTGGTTCTGCGAGCTAGGTTTGGTTTCCTTTGGTGCAGTTCGTCTCTCGGAAAGCTTCTCGTTTCAATGGCATCTACTAGCTCCTCTCTTAGGCCTTTTTGAGGTTTGGGTGTTGAGTTCAAGGTATTGGAGTTGGTTCGTTCTTTGGCTCTTCTCTTGCGAGGTCGTGGTCTGTCTCAAGGCTGTAGATGGCTGAGGCTGTTCTTCAAGAATGTCCGCGTGTAAGAGTTGGAGATCCTCTCTGACGTTTTCTCCCTTTGGAGTTCAAGGTTTTCTTCCTTGAGCCTAGCTTATCTCGTCTGCAGCGTCTTCTCTTTGAGTTCGGTTTGGTGTTGGTGCCCTTTGTGGTTTTTGATCAGACTTGCGTTTGCTTCCGTCGGTTTGTTGCTGTTTGTGATGGAGTTTCTAAATGGTTTGTGCTCCCAGTGATCTGGTAGTGTCCTTTGGTCTCTCTTCGATGCACTTGTCTTTGGCTCAATCTCGGCTTCTACAGGTTCCTTGAGGTGGTTGTCAGTCTGGTTTGTTTCATTATTCTCCTCAGTCCTTAGGATTCATAACCTCCTCCTCTGTTGTTTGTTTGATCTTCCTTTGTTTATAGAGTTCCGCAATTCTTAGTAGTTGGTATGGTTCTTTTGTGCCATGTTTTCTATCAAGTGTTTCCCGTGTATCTGGCTTTAGCTTCCGGGGATTTTTTTGTTTTCCGCCGGCCTAGGATTCAAAAACGTATTTCACCCTTGGTTAATATAATGAAAATTTCAGTGAAAAAAAAAAAGAGTTGTCTCCCCATCATCATCCAAGTCATCATATTTTGATTTTGTGTGGGCTCCACATATTTTATTTATTAAAACAAAAAACATTAAAACTATAATTAATTCACACATTTTATAATTTATATTATTATATTTCATTAAAAAAAACAATAATTTACAATAGAATAAATTAAATATTCAAAAACTAAGACTAAATAAATTTATAACACAAAATATGAAATTTTGAATAGTGAATGGATAAACATAAAATTAGATAATTGTATGTTAACATATAATAATTAAGTATTCCTAAATGACTAGAGATATGAAAAAGAAACATATCATATAGTTTAATGATAAAACATTCATTTTTAAGAGTTATAATTATTTAGTAGAACAAAGAAAAATAAGACTTAAAAATATGTTAAATTTAAAGTTTTTTAGTAAATATAAAAAGTAATTCATTTCTGAAAAATACACATTTAAATAAAAAATATATAAAAAATATATATAATTTTATATTAACCCCAGTGAAACTAAACATCATTTTGTTATTTTACTTCATAATAATATTTTATTTGAAATACATATATAGAGAGACTAAATACCATGGAAAAATATTTAACATATGATCCTTAGTATTTCATTGTCTCTTCGACGTTGTTGGTTGCCAATATATAATACCTAAAATAATAATTAACCAAATAGTATTAAATGTATGCAGATTCATAAACACTAAAAGATCAACAATGAACATGTTATCTTGTTACAATGAATCTCGTAGTATCAAAGTTTGTGGATTTCAAAAAACTCTATTTTTAATATTAAAAAGACGATGGGATATATAGATGAAAATGATGGTCTAGTTAAACTCTAGCATCATGATGTGAAATAAGCCATTTCGAAAAGTTTGAAATTTTTGCATGGTTTAGAAAAAGAGGGAAACATTTGTGATCATTGCTCCACCAATATATCTCTATATATAGAGAGAGTGGAATGAGATATTGCCTCTAGTTGATTTTTAGGTTAACCCGTTCAATTATTTTTAAAAAAGTTTTGTGAGATAAATGCAAATCTTGAGATAATTATCATTCAAATCTTGATATATGATATCGGGTAAAAAAAAAATCCGAACCAATTAGATGAGCAAATATGTATTTCGAAATGTTATGAGAAAAAACAAATTAATTTAATAATTTGGATATAAGAAGAGTATAAACTAAACCATACATAGAAAAAATATATTAGAAAACAAAAAACATTACGCATGAATTATACATTATATAAGAAAATATATGTTGTAATTTAGTAACAAAAATTAACAATATAAAAACCCGTAATTATTAAACAGTTTTCCAAATATTTGAAAACACAATATTTGGTTTAAGGAATATCCTTTAAGTTTGTTACTATAATCAATGATTTGTTATTGATTTTTGTATTAAATGTTTTTCATTAATGCTTTAATTCGTTTTTGGTAACTCTTAGTAAAGATCCGATTAAAATTATTTCCGGGTCAAAAATTAAAATAACCCGACCTGATTTGGATTCCTTAGCTTAATATTAAGTAGATTGTTTAGGTAATCTTTGAAAAACCCGTAATTAATATGATAAATTGACGTGGATTAATTATATTTATGATTAGAGAATTGTAATGGCATATAATGTAATTCTTACATTTCTCAATGTTACAACTTATTGATGTACTTCCTGAATAATAGTATAAGAAACATATCTTTCAATTTTTTGTTAAAAAGAATATTTTTGTTATGATTCGCTTGTTTTAATTCGTTTGACTTGAACTAGCTTTACTATAATTGTTCAATCAAAGTTTAAATAGTTTCTAGGTGACGACGACGAGTTGTTTATATGAAACTGATGAAACTATTGCATCAAACTTATACGAATTTGTATCAAATATGGTTAAAACTATAGAGAAAATCTTGATAAGTTTTTACTGATTTATTCCAACAGTTTTAAAATTACACGGTTTTGTGGGAATTTTTCTTCGAATAAAATAGATTAATAATTAAAAAATTTAAGATAAAGATTATACATGATGCCTTAAGAGTAGGAGAAACACTATATATTCTCTTTACATACAAATTTGAAATTGGTTTTCAATAAAAATGATAATGTTAATATAAACAAGGAGCATAAACCATTAGTCCATTCATGTGATGAAGAGGTTCACAAATTTGATCTTCACATTTATGTAAATTTTGGTAAAAGATAACATTGATGTAACTATTTCTATTTCCATATTTTTATATAATAAATGATGGAAAATAAAATATAAATAATTTACTTAAGATGTAGAATATCTTAAATGCCAAAAATAACAATTAACTGAAATTTTAGATTTGAGAGATACATATAATATCTATATTAATTGTTAGAAAACCTTGAAAATAAAAAATAACCAACTTTCGGCTTCCTCTGCTTCTTACGTCTCGTCCTCACGAAAATAAGAAACACGCAAGTCTTTCTGTGAAACGATCTTGAGTGGTCCTCCATACAAGACAAGGATGGCTTTAACTCTAGCTTGGTTTATTATTTATAAGTCTACTTACATAGTTCATCTTCTTCTTCATCCTCTTTTTCTACATAGCTCGAACGTGGCCGAATCAACTATTCCAAGTAGATTGCTTCTGAAGATGGCGACGAAAATGAAAGGTTTAATACAGAATTCGTTGAAGAGAAGAAGGAGGATGACGTGGAGAATGACCTGAAGATGCTTATCTCTCAGTGGATCAAGAATGGAACCAAAAAACCTGTTGCAGATTTAAGCAAATTGGCAAATGACAAGCAACAACTTCAAAAACTTCTGAGAGAGGTGATTGGAAGGATTTGTTGAGAATTTGAGAAACTTTGGAATGGTGGGAGCGACGACTTGGGCAAAACATTTGTAGGACGAGGAGAAAAATGGATTTTTTTCTCACTTGTTTGTGTGCAGAAAATGTTAATCTTCAAATTGGACGATTAAAAAGTGAAGTTAAGGGGGATTCCACCAAAGAAAGTGCAGTTCCTAAAGTATTTATTGGTTGTAGAGAGTTGGAAGAAATTCTCAACAAATGGAAAATTTCTTAGCATGATTTCTCACAATAATATTTTATTTGGAAATAAGCATAGAACATGATTTAGTTTATTAGGAACAAAACATAATTTCTTAAAGTAAATATCTATATTTTAATCACCAAGTGTTCTGAATAAAATCAGAAAATATTTTAAAATATTTAATATATACCTAGAAATATATTCTTTTGAATAATATTTTCGTTTTCGTTTTATTTTTTATTCTAAAAATTCTTTATTTTCTTAATACAACAATCTTCACAAAATATTTAGGAAATTAATTAGAGATAAGATTCATAAGGTATGTTTTAGATTGTGTTTTGATAATCATTATTTTAACTTTTTAACAACTTACAGAAATAATAAAATTTGCACTTAGAACGACGATGAAAGTAATTGATTTGCTCTTCTTGTTTTCTATCTATACTATTAATTGGGAATCACTCAAAATTAAAAAACCTTATAAAGGGTAAAATATTACATAGGATGCCATTAGGAATTTTGCATTCAAAGAATCAATGAAAAAGGTCGTGAAAGTATTAAATTGACAATTTGAATAGAAAAAATGCGGATCCTTGGTTTGATGTCGGATAAACATGCAGATCCTAGATGCATTTGGGCGGTTATATACGCGGATTTTGGACTTATGGTACGGACCTTGACGCGGATAAAGTTAATGCAATCTTCTTTAATTACCTACCATAATGATTATAATCGGATAATAGGAGTATATTCCGTTGACTAAATCAAAACTAACATTCCATATATATTTTTATCGGATTTATAGGAGCATATTCCAATACAAAAAACAATATAATTAATGAATTTTCCATAACTAAACGGGTTAATAGTATAACTATTCTAAAACTACGTGAAATCTACAATTATGCCCACTAAATTCGGTTATCTTAAAGTTATTTTTTAAATCAAAAAGATATTCTAAAGTTCTTTCCTATCAAACCTAAACCGCGGCCGAGTAAACATCTCTATAAATAATTATTGACGAAAGAAACGAAAACTCATTACCTCATCTTCCAGAAAAATTCAATTTCCTTCCGCGATTACTGAAGCCATTCGAACCAAGATGTATATTCAAGTGAAATCTACCGTACACGTGAATACTTAATTTGCCATTCGAACCTCTGAACAGATTTGCCAATATAAGAGTGTGGGGAGGTAAATAACATTCTTAATTTTTCAATGGGTCTATAAGAGTCTATAGATGATTTGGCGTAGAGATGAATACTAATTTCTAAATATTGATGTAGATATCCAGAACATTTGCACTGCCTTCAACTGTTCTCAGATCATTATTAACCATCCATTTAAGAGGTTTGAGGAATTTAAAACTGCGTAAGCAATTTCAAGAATAAACCAACTTTTTAGACAACTATGATAAATTAAACGTGTTTCTAATTTATCTTCTTTTTTTATTGACAATTTTTGTGTAACTAAGGTTGTGATGTCTCACAGACATGCTATGTAGATGATCTCTTAATCTGCATCAATACTCCTAGATCGTTAATTTGTGATCTATGTCCAAGTTTACAAAATATTCTTTTTATAATGATTTTAAGTGTTGTGTTTCTTATAATTAAGTGAGAAATAATGAGATTAACAAGTGGTATACTAAATCTTACTAACTATTCTCTTTTTTCTTTCTTAACTACAAATTCAAGACCTAAAATAAGGAGTTATCTACTTCAAACTATAGATCTAATGATTTTAATGTTTTTGCTAATCTCATTGTCATCTTTCTCCTAGGCTTTACTAATAGTAGTTGATATAAGATTGGAACCAATCCAACTTATAATCACTCAATGATCTAAGACATTCCAAGCTTAATCCCGCGGAAGGATGGAAACGATGTGGAGATAGTATGATTGACTCGCTCTATCAATGTGTTAATCAACTCACTCGATCAATAAACGAAAGAAGGATGTTGAACTTATCAACAAAATTAATCCACAGATTCAAATAGGCCTAAGAGACTCACTCACTTAAGACTAATTAATAAACGACAAAGACTCGAACTTTGACAAGAAGAAAATGTTTCTTATTACTTTGAAATTGATCAAGTGGTGATTTACAATGAGGAATGTAACACCCTGATTACAAGAATATGGTGGTGCATGCAGAGAGGTTTAAAAAGATTGATTTGGCCACCTATGTCACCAAAGTGCACTTATCTTTTCGGGCAACCTGAGAGAACTCCACAGTTAAGCGTGCTTGGGCTGGAGTAGTTTCAGGATGGGTGACCTTCCGGGAAGTGATTGTCGGAACTGTGTGAGTGAGGACAAAACACAGGGAGAGATCATGTGGTGATTTGTAGGGTCGGTAAAAAAATCTTTAAAGCCTCCCGGATATTGCGGACCGGCCGTCGGACAGGGGTGGGCCTATGGGCCCGAGAGAGGACGTAGGGCCCACTGGTAGGGACGGTTGGGGCGTTACAAGTGGTATATGAGACGAACCCAGACCAGTGTGGAGTCAAAAGGGATCACACCATAGGGGGTAAAGGTCTTGGTGCGCAACGAGGACGTTGCGATCTGTTAGTGGGTGTGAATTGTAACACCCTGATTTCAGGAATATGGTGGTGCATGCGGAGAGGTTTAAAAGGATTGATTTGGCCACCTATGTCACCAAAGTGCACTTATCTTTTCGGTCAACTGTCCTGAAAGAACTCCACAGTTAAGCGTGCTTGGGCTGGAGTAGTTTCAAGATGGGTGACCTTCCGGGAAGTGATTGTCGGAAACTTGGAACTGTGTGAGTGAGGACAAAACACAGAGAAAGATCATGTGGTGATTTGTAAGGTCGGTAAACAAGTCTTTAAAACCTCACGGAAGTAGCGGACCGGCCGTTGGACAGGGGTGGGCCCATAGGCCCGAGATGAGCTTAGGAATGAGATGAGCTTATATAGGCTAGATATACAACAGATCTAGTGTCTAAAACAAGTAGCAAATCACAAAATTAAATGAGAACTAGCCGTTGGAAATTAAATGGCAAAATCCGGCAAAATAAGGAAAGTAGCCGTTAGCTTGTATCTTGAAAGCTTGGGAAGGAAGTTGTGCGTCCTTGGAAGTCTCTTGTGCTCTTGAAGGGTCTCTTAAACACACTCAAACAGCTGGGGAAAGAGCTGTTGCTGGTTGATCTCCTTTGTCACCAAACAAGGCAAATAAGGCAAGCTCGGTTCCAGATATACAAAGTGAAGGTATGGGAGGATTAGCTTGATCCCATGTGTATTGGTGCACCCTATAGTATTGTAGGGATCTTCTAGAAGTATCATAAAGTTTCCTGGGGCCAATGATACGTTTTGAGTCTCCTAAACCCGCAAGGTTCCAAATAAGGCAAGTCGAGGGTCCTTCGGATTGAAAAAATAATATCTCTCAAACCAAAATTGGTATTGACTTGATTCCAATTCTCTGTAGTTCGCTGATGAGTTAAGATTGTATGAAAATTCACTTCGTAGCTAAACTTCTTCTGGTCGGGTCGGAATCCTCCAATGACTCCGTGTATGTCCAAATCGGGCAAGCTGGGAATCATCCGACTAGTAAATTGAATAACTCGTTCGTGTGAACTTCTTTTGGGCTGATTCATCTTCGAGGTGCTCGGTATTTAAGCTGAGAATGTATTCCAAATATTCGATGGGTCGGAGGACATGATCTTGGACTTCGTTTGGACTGAACAAGGCTCAGGGGTCTTCTCGGGTAGGCTGAATCTGCTTTGGCCCAAAGTTTTAGATAAAACTTGGTTAAAAATCCCACTTGGCTGCTCCTGGGTTGTTGTTTCTCACCCATAATCTTCTCCATGGTTGGTTCTTGGGTTGATGACCGCATCAGTAGTGCAAACCATTAAAGCTACAATGTCCACTTTGATCTACAACATCATCTACAAGTAGAAAAAGGGGTATTGTTGAGGCAACTAAGCACACAAGCAAGAAGCATTGGACTTAGTAATGAAGGATAAGAACATTTAGGATGAGAAGATTAATGAGAAGGAAATTAAGTATGAGAATAGCAAAGAGAAAATGGGATAAAATCTACTCCTAAATTTGTTGTTTCTTTAAGTTTTAAGATGCTCTTGGAAATTCTTTCGTTTTGTATGATTTAGTTATTTTCTCTATTGCCTTTGTGTTGTTTTAATTTAGACAGCGTTGTTACGCTTACTAAATAAAGTGTCTAACTCTCGGCTTAAAGAGTGAAAGTTATATGTTACTAAGATAGAATATATGATTAATTGATCCATTTGCTGGATAGTCCTCCAAAGTTAATCTTAGATTGAAAACGAATAGTTCAAAATTTTGTAAATGTAATGAAAAAATCACCCGTTGCTTTTGTTGTTGATCGAAGACGACTCCCAAGACATTGAAACTCAGAATACTAGGAAAGTGAAGTCTCAAAAGCACCATATTGTTCTCTGCAATACCGAGAGCTCAAGAGCTCTGACAAGATGGAAAAAATAGTAATTGATGAGCCATGAACCGAACTAGATACTACTTCATATGTATCTTGAGAAATTTGCCTGTGTTAAAAATAAAAGAGAATTCGAAATCATTTACTTCGAATTTGAATCCAAATCAACAAAAAAATAAACTAATCGAGGAGTGCTAACTGTTACGTGATGTCTTCAACCGGACTGGACCTGCAACGCAGCTACTAAATTAACAAGTAGACAAAGAGCAAAATAATTAATGAAACAAATTTGAGTTTTGCATGAATTTCAATCAGAATCGTCAAAAAAGAAGGAGAAAACTCCCAAAAACCCAAAGCACGTCTTCTAAGGAAAATTCATGTTTCAGTTTAAATTACTTGAGTTAGCTATACTTAGTTGGAGTTATCTCCCGAAACTTGATGAAAAAGAAGAAGAAAACGACATCTCTTACCCAAGAATTGATCGAAAGTGAAGATTTGTCACCGCAAGTAAAACTTGAAAATATCAATCAACAATAACAATCAACATAATTTTTTCTTAACAATTTTCAAAACAAACTCACGCATAGCGTGGGTATTCATCTAGTAATCATAAAGATATAGTGAGAACGAAAAAAGGAAATTAAGAAGAGAAAACATTAGTTAGTTTCTTGTACCATATCTGAATCCAGGCCCTTCTATCCAAGTAAGATATCATTGATGAAAAATGTTGCTTCGTTGCCTCGTCCTCCCACTCGAGTTCTTCAATCCAATTTTTGTCTGCAGCTATGTTCATGTAGTTTCCGTTAGCGCTTTAAGAATTCAACGGTAGTTTTCCCAGTTTTGGACACTTCTCTACATGAGTTTTTCTTAGGTTTGGAAAAGGAAGAGGATTCCAGTAGACACTCATTAACTCGCTCAACTCCTGAAAACCAAGATAATCTAGTTTTTCAAAGGGTATGGATTCTTGATGATGCACATTCATTGGACCAAGAACTTTCTCCTTCTTTACTATTGCTTCTATTTGCGGAGAGATTGTGGAAGCATGGAGTAGTGAGGCTTTTTGGGATGTCCAAACATGGATCACTTGGACCTATAAGAATGTCTCGATGTGGGGTAACTGAATTTGCAACTTCTATGCTGTCATTGATTTACGAGTCTATTTCTATCTCAGAGATATAAGAGCTCTCGAACTCAAGACGATGAAGACCAGCCAAACCTACCAACATTAAAATCACAACCGGGGCCGACATTTTACGAAGAGATAAAGCTTGAGTACAACTTGCCAACCTTGGAACTCCTTGCAAGCTATTCAAAACGTCAACATCCTTTAGTGTGACTGTTAAAAGATTTAGGTGCTCTAATGATTCCAACTCTTCCACTAATTCAATTTCTTTAAACTATCTGAAAAATAACTTATCCTTGTGAGTGATAAGTTAAGATACCGCAGGGAGACTAAACTCGAAATTTCATCTGGCAACTCGGTGAGACTTGCGTTCCACGATAGATCCAAAACCATGAGCATTGGCATATATTTAAAGAATTCTCCAGCGATATCAACCAACTTCTTATTTCGTAAGAATAAAATTGTAAGTTGAAGATATTTGGAACCTTTAGATATTTTCTCAATCTGATTATTCATCAAAGACATCCTTCTTATGATTCCACAATCCTTGGTATCTGGAAAATGACATAACATTGCCCATGTCTTCACAATAAACCCTTCTTTTTGCTTCTCAAAACTAGAAGCTATCCAAATGGCCATCTCCCGAATCACATCGTGTATTTTCACTTTTGTTACTAATTCACAACCCATCAATAACGGTGCATGAACCAATGAACCAATTATAACATGGCCTAGATTATTAGCTCCATCATCGTATCCTTCTATAAATCCTTCACATATCCAAAAATCTATCAACTCATCTTTCCTTATTTCGTAATCTTTCGAAAATAGAGAGCAATAGAAGAAGCACGATTGTACTCTTTCATTATTCAAATTATCAGAACTAAACTTCAAAATATGAAGAATCTTATCTTCCATGCCTGAAAACTTATGGCTTGATGAACTTAAAACTTCGATTGCTCGAATCCATTCTTGTATCGTCTTTTTTATAGAACATCGCCATGCCAATAACATTAAGTGGGAGTGGCAAGCCACAAAATTTTTTTGAGCAATTTATTTTGGTTTTACCATGCTACCATGAGTTTTGAGAATGCACAATATAAACTTCCGAGAATGCGGTTTCTTTGAGGGACATTTATATCACTTCTCGGGCTAAATCAAGGAGCACATGTGCTTTTTGTGTTTTGATTTTATTACTTAACCCCAAAATCATAAGTTACATATTCAGATTGATAATGAACAGTTATGTGCTTTCAATTGCAAAATAGTTAAGTTTTATCCATAACATAATCATTTTCTCTTGTAAGTTTCGTTTCCTCATCTATATTCCATGTCTTAAGGTAGGTATAGTTATACATTTCGAAATTATCTGCGTCTTTTGTTAGTCTTGATCAGCTTTGATTAATGTTATAGGTTCTTAGTTTCTTCTACTTTTCTACTTCGTCACATCTACGAAATTTCTTATCTTTTGCCGAGTTTTCCACCGCAAAGTCTAAATTGCATATGTGTAAGAAAGACTATGCAAACATATCATGTCCAAACTAAACCAAGAGAAGACTTCTGACAAATTCCATATTCTCATTTTCTATTTTGTGAGGTAAGTCTCCTTGAGTGGAGTGTAAGCTATCCCTTTTCATCAGTGATTATCTTTTCTTTTCAAAAAGGGTCCATGATCATCAATTGAAGAAAAAGAAGAGAATGTGAAGAAGAAACTTTGCAACAGATTGGAGAAACGGGAAACAAGACCAGTGACACATGTATGAGATCATGCATTCATTGAACTCGAAACCTAACATGTGAAGCGGAGGATCTTGAAGCAAAATAAGTTTGTTTTATAAAATTTATGCTTTCTATATGCCATTGATTGTCGTCATTCCTTTTCACTATATATCATAGTTCTTTTGAGAATGCACTTTAAGCTGTAAACGCATTGCTCCACTGGAAATAGATTTCCCTTGTTTTTCTGGAATTTTATATTTCTAACTTACTTTGATGTCATGAAAGACTAAATATGAGCCAGAAAAATTGTTTATAGGGGTCAATTTTTTTTTTATATAGAAATTATATAATTTTATTAATAACTAAAATATAATCAAAATACAATTTTTAGAAATCATTTTTAGAATTTTTATATCTTGTAAATGTTTTATTATTTTCTCGTTTGTCACAGTGTTACGAATTTTTCATTCAAAAATTAGAAAGTTATTTGAAATTGTATCAACGATATGATTACGTGAAGTCATTTTCAAAATATTCATAGTAAAGAAATTTCTAATCAACTGTTGCAATAGCAAATTAAACATCAAAATTAGTTTTAAAAGTCGATAAAAAAATGAGACATATTTGTTTTTTTTAATATACGAGCAAAATCATCGAAACGTTTCATGTCAACTAAAAAGAATATAAATTTTAACTTAAAATTTTGTTTCCAATATGACTTTCAATGGATAATGTTAATTGAAATAGAGAAAAAAGATAAAAAAAAATCATAAAGTAACGAAAGAATAGTGATAATTAGGTTGAACTCATTTTAGTGAATATATTTTTATTTTTTATTTATTTTTTTATCTTTTTTGTAATAAGTTTAATTATAATAATTCTTTTTGATATATAATATTTAGTGGTTTCCTCTTAAATAAAAATTTGATGGGGGTCAAATTTTATTTTGTAATGGGGTCAATTTATAAATGATTAATCAAATTAGCTAAGTTTTTAAAATCTTTGAGTGTCAATTGACCCCGATGGTACAACACTGCCTCCGCCACTGATATGATCAATGCGTAGACATCCAACAAATATCACACATTTTTGTATGGAAGTCATGAAAGTAGACAGCTAACTCAAGTATGCATTTGTCTATTTTGTTTTAGTCTCCAACATAAATATTAATGAAAATATGCTATTCAAAACAGCTAAAGTCACTAATCCTCTTGATTTTTAAAGGAAGTGTGTGTAATGAAGCATGACTCTGGGCTATATAAGTTTAGTTTCTTTAGTAATTTTTTTTGTCTGAACTAGAATTCAGACACAATTTTTAAAAAATATCTCGCGACGTAGCGTAGGTTTTAATCTAGTAAGATGTGAAACGAGTACAACTCTATAAACTCAACAAATTTGTAATACATGGTTATAAGTGAAAATATATGAAAATGAAAAGATACAAAAGATAGACACAACTTTACAAAGTCTTTTTATGATTATTATAAACGGTTATATTTAAATAAATATAACGACACAACGGAAAATGTTGATAAAAATGCAACTCTTTAAAGCATTATTACGGTTAGAAGTAAAAATAAATTAAGAGATGAACCTATGTAACCTTCTAAAATATTTGTAGGATCACTAAAAATTGTTATAATAAAAATAAAAATGAATGAAAAAAAGATTGATGAACAAGAGAATAAAAAGGAAAGAAAAATAGAACCAAAGTATTAAAGTTCACATATATCTTCCAATTAAAGACATGTATAAATAGATTTTTGTTAACATTCTCTCATGTTTTCTGCTCGATTCCTTCATTTTGTTTTGTCATTTCGTTATGCTCTTCGACATTGTGTCTCTGTTTCTGGTATTTTACGAATAACGGTCGTAAAAGAATCTCATGATTTAGTTTTGGGGTTGAAAATGTGAATTTCAATCACCCTATTTATTTTCATTTTTTTCTCGTGATCTTGAAGGCTTTGTTAATTCGCCTTTTTAAATCAGACGAAGTTCTTTCTGGATATAATAAGGTCACTGGACGCCGTTAAAGGTAAGAATCCACCATTATTTGTGTACCTTTGATTAAAGTTGTGTTTGTTGTTGGGAAAAAAATAAGGAAATTAAAACCTGGGGGATTAAGTTCAACCAATTCATGTCATATATATATTTTTTTCAACAACACATTAATTAATAAATAACTCCTTGATTGATTGCCCAATTAGGAGGAGAAGAGTCTACAAAATTCCTGTTATATTTAGATTGGGTATTATTAAAAATAAGAAATTTAAAGAAGGTTTACTCTGTTTGATCATTTAGTATAGATTGGCCTTTCGGGATTTGTGCATTTTTTTCCATTAAAAGTTTCATATTTAAATTATTTTGACATTATAATTTTGATGAGAAAGTTTGAAATTGCGTAAATGACAACAATGTGGCTTATTACACTACCAAATAGTGTAAGATGTTTTGCAAAATTTTATTCTATCCTTAAGTAATGTTTAACATCCTTTTTTATCGAATGTACATTTGAAAATACAAATATTTCGTATGCGTCTGAAAGAAAGTAGAATTTCAAGATAAATGAGATTTGACGAAATAGAAATTTATTGGATATATTAGAATTCCGCCTATAAAAAAAACATGTTGCGAGAAAAATTAAAAGCATTCCACACATAGTTAAATGAAAAAAAGAAAGTAAAACCGTCTAAATTTTCTATTTGTTAATAATATACATATCTAAAAGAAAATTAGCATTTTATTGTTAAATGAAATGATACAATTATTTGCGCCAAATTTTTCTATCCACGTAAATATGTTTCCGATCTAAAATTTATCAAAATAAAATAATTGTAATTATTTTAGTAAAAATTAAATTAGGAAAGGGGTTACGAATCGTAAGCCCCATTTTGACTTGATAAAACAAAATAATTTCAATAGTAATCTTAAACAAACTCGAAATCAATCCCCTATTCCTAGTAATCAGCTTGAATACAGTTACATACACACTGTGTGACTGACTTTTTCCTTTTATATTCTCTAGCAACAAATCATCAAAAGCATTTTTTGTTCCTCTACTCAAACCAAAGAACAAAAATGGACGTCGAATCTTCATCTCCATCGTCACATGCTCTTATTAAGAAGGAGAAAGGAGGATGGAGAGCTATCAAGTACATTATTGGTTCGTTTATACTTTCTTAGTTTATGTTTTTTTTTGGGTTTAATCTTATGAAATTGTGTTTTAAGTCAAACAAAAACTTCATTCGGTTTTGTGAAGCCAATGAGTCGTTTGAGAAGCTGGCGTCGATGAGCTTGATTGGGAATCTATCGGTGTATCTCACGACAAAATACAATCTTGGTGGTGTTTTCTTGGTGAACGTCATCAACATCTGGTTTGGTTCTTGCAACGTTCTTACTCTCGTAGGTGCTTTTGTCTCTGATGCTTACCTCGGAAGATTTTGGACTCTTCTCGTCGGTTCCATCGCCTCCTTTATCGTAATTTTCCCTTCCTTTATCGTAGTTTTCAACATCGTAAATTCGGAAGCAGAAACCAAAAGTGTGTTTCAGTATTTAATATATAGTTCCGTGTGGGTCAAGGCCAATGAGTCCTTAACAAATATCGTTGTGGTTTTCTCTTGGTCATTATAGACGGTTTAAATGGCAAGAGTACCCGATTTATACAACTAAAGAAAGAAACAATCCGAAAGCAGATAGTATTTAATTGAATCTTTTTTTGTCCTTCATAGGGAATGGGAATAATTGCTCTAACCGCGGCTCTCCCGCGATTAAGACCAGAGGCTTGCATCGATCCATCAAATTGTTCAAACCAGCCCGCGCAATGGCAGCTTGGGGTTCTATTCTCCGGTCTAGGTTTACTAGCCATTGGTGCAGGAGGAATAAGACCATGCAATATCGCATTTGGAGCTGATCAATTCGATACAAGCACTAAAAAGGGCAAAGCTCAGCTTGAAACATTCTTTAACTGGTGGTACTTTTCCTTCACTGTGGCTCTAGTCATTGCACTGACAGGCGTAGTCTATATACAGACTAACATCAGTTGGGTCATTGGTTTCGTGATCCCCACGGCTTGTCTTGCACTCTCCATCACCACCTTCCTCATTGGTCAGCATACTTACATATGTGCAAAACCTGAGGGCAGTGTGTTCGCAGACATAGTTAAGGTTGTTGCCGCGGCTTGTAAGAAACGTAAGCTGAAATCTGGATCAGATATAATGTTCTACATAGGCCCTTCTAATGATGGATCACCCACCACTTTGGTCCGAGACAAACAAAGGTTTGTTGTTACTTACATAAGATTCTTTAGTTGCTTTATCTTTTGCATATATCATCAATAGCAAGTTTAATCTTCTAAATGAATCTAAAATTATATTTAATATTTAAAATAATTTGTTAATTTGCATCTTGTAAAATTGATTATTTTCCCTAAATCAATCCACAATTTTTCATTATGATATATGAGTGTAATTAATCAGTAAAGTCTCTAATTAAGTTTGCATTCTTTTGATGTTTCCGTGTGACAGGTTAAGGTTTTTTGACAAAGCATCGGTGGTAACTAATCCGAACGAGTTAAATGAAGAAGGTAATGCTAAGTACAAATGGAGATTATGTAGTGTGCAGCAGGTGAAAAACCTCAAGTGTGTGACCGCAATTTTACCAGTTTGGGTCACGGGAATCGCGTGTTTCATACTGACTGACCAACAAAACATTTACGGGATCCTTCAAGCAATGCAGATGGATAAAACGTTCGGACCACATAATTTCCAAGTCCCAGCAGGATGGATGAATCTCGTCTCTATGATCACTCTCGCGATTTGGATCTCACTTTACGAGTGTGTTATCATACCAATAGTGAAACAAATCACGGGACGGAAAAAACGGCTGACGATGAAACAAAGAATTGAGATAGGTATTGCTTTTTTTTTTTCTTTTTTGTTCAAAGATTTACAAGATAGGTATATTGTTGATATTTAGTTTTCTAACAACATTTGTATTAGGTATCGTAATGGGAATCGCTTGTATGATTGTCGCGGCTTTCCAAGAGAAGAAGCGAAGAGCCTCCGCTCTAAAGAATGGCTCATTCGTATCGCCAATTTCTATTGTAATGCTCCTTCCTCAGTTTGCTCTTGCGGGTTTAACCGAAGCGTTTTCCGCGGTGGCTCTTATGGAGTTTCTGACAGTTAGGATGCCTGAGCATATGAGAGCAGTTGCTGGAGCAATCTTCTTCTTGAGCTCATCGATTGCGAGTTACATATGCACACTTCTTATAAATGTGATTGATGCCGTGACACGCAAGGAAGGGAAATCGTGGTTAGGAGACAAAGACTTGAACAAGAACAGGCTTGAGAACTATTTTTTCATAATAGCCGGTATTCAAGTCGCGAATCTGCTCTATTTTAAGTTCTATGCTTCAAGGTTTGCCACTGATAACAAAAAAGGACACTAAAGATTTTTAGATAAGACTTCAGAGGTTAGGATCAGTTTCTTTTTTTCTTTAAACTATTTCTTGTGTACTGGGATTTATTTTCCATAAGAAAATCAGATTTTCAAATGGGTTTTGAGATGCTATGTTTTATGTAAATTTTTGTTTATTGATTTGATGATTTTATAATTTCTTCGAAAAAATTCTGATGTTAGTCTAAACATTTAGATCAGAACTATAATAAACACGGTGGTCAGGAAAACAAATCAAAAATGAAAATAGCATGGGCATAAAGAACTAACGACAGATGAGCGAGAGAAAAAAAAAATCTCAATGCCGTCGGAAACTATGGTCGAAATGTTTGCTACAATATTGGTGTCTAAATTTCATCGGAAAAAATGTCGGAAAATCCTTAATTTATAAAAAGTTTTGGAAAAAATCTCCAACTTTGCATTCGGTAAAATATATAATAAACTATTGTTGACCTCTAAATTAAATGAAAATTTTTTGTTGACCTCTCATTTTAATCGTAAAATTTGGTTGATTTTAACAAAATAATCACGTCTTAAGTTGACTAATATAATAAATTAACAGGAATAAGTTTCAGTTAAATATATGTGTTAAACTAGAAAATAACATCATTTTGATTACAAAATAAACTACAACTAGGTGACTCGAACCCGTAAGTTGTCATAAGATTTTCATTATTGATCATTGAGAACGAGGTCAACTTTTGATGATTTATTTATTTTGACATTCTAATTGGTTTTACTATGCAGACTTTTCTATTGTCATAGAGGTTGTAGAGTTACATTTTTGGGGGCCAACAATTCCATTTTAAATTTAACTAGACTAGGATCCCTATGCTAATTATTTAAAAAATTGCAATACGAAAAATAAATCTATTACAACAAAATCCAAAATTTATGCTATCGTTTTCTTTTGTAGAATTTAAAGTTGTTTTTTAAGCAAAAATATTTTAACATCTACTTGTTTTTAATATCTACATGTGTTTCATCTGTTTTACTTGATTTGGTTGTTCAATAATATCTCTCATATCATTCAAACATTTCAAAAGAAAAACCCATCGTTAATAAATATACCAAATAGTGTTTGTATAGTAACGTGTATAATGACGATTGACTCATTTTGATCTTTAGTGTTTATACATATTTAGCCTCCAATAATTTTTGTTTTTTTCTGGAGTAGCATGATACATGCATACAATAATAAAATATGCATTTTTATAAACAAGAAAAATGAACTTAATGGAGTCGAGATTCCTATATAGGTCTAAAAGACTATGTCACTATAACGAGGTCTCTTCCTAAATCTGGAAAAAAGAGAAAAAACAACTTTGACAAAAAAAAAATCTGAGAAAAATAGAGCTGGTGGTGAGTGGTAACAATTATTTTATAATTTTTTATAATAAGATAAAATTTAAATTAAAACAATTAATATATTAAAAGAGGGTCCATTCGATCTTATTGTACACCGCGCCGGACAGAATTTACTCGATTCCACGTGCGAATCCGGGACCACTTATGTAAGTAAAGCTTAAGGACACGTGGCAAGCATCGGGTGCTCTTCTCTAATAGTATGTTAAATCTAAACCGATCATTTTTGTGTAGTGTGAGAACATCGTACCAACCTGTCTGCTGTTTGGGAATTCCTATTTGTGTCTATCGAAGAGGTTTTTGATCTTCTCTGATTTATGTGAATTCGAATGATAATTTTATTATTTTATTGTATGGTAAGATTAAATTTCTGATTCTTTATTGAATATATCACGTGAAGAAATTGAATCCCATTTGATGTGCATGTTTTCTTGTGTTGTGTTTTGTTTCTAGATATAGATACATTTTAGGTTTAGCTTTTTAACTAATTATACTCTTATTATTTGACAAACCTATTAGGTTCTTAATCTGGAAAGCCTCGTAACTTATGTAATAAAAAAATTTATATCACACGACATGTATATTATAAGAATGTTCATTTTCTTTTTGTTACAAAAATGGTAAAATAAAATACTTTTTTGTAACCAAATGTCCAGTTAAGAGAGACGTAAACAAGAATGTCCGTTTTCATCATGTTAATGTTACAGTTTAATATAGTAAAAAGGTATATATATTTATAATTATGATATTTTGGCTGTCATAGAATAACAAGAATTTCAGTACATTTTAAATATTTAACTTCAAAGACAAAGTTTACTGGATTCCAATTCTATAGTGCTATATTCAACTTTACACCTCTCTTTTTACAGATATAAATTTACCACTTTTGAACATATCAGAGGCTCAGAGCGATGCATATTTGGAAAAGAAAAAAAGTTAATGATCAAACACTATACATGAAAATTATTGCTAAAGATTCTGTTTATCTTTATAACTTATGTTTGTGTTGTAAAATATCATTTGACCATGACTCATGACTATTGACAAATAAGATAAAATGAAGATTAAAAAAAGAAAGATAAATGTAGAATCCATAACATAATTGTAATCTCCATAATTAAAGTGAAAGCTAAGTTTGCATAGTCCTAGACTCATAACTATAGGTTAGACGAAACTTTCTGATGCCCAACTTATCTTAATAGTAAGTCATGGTTTTCTCTTAATTTCTTATACTAAACTCGGCGTAAGAAAATTCTTATATACATCAATCAATAATGCATTGAAATAAAATAGAATCAATAATTTATAAGGTGGCTAGCTCCTATAGTCCAATGCTAAAGCGACCTAGAAAGTCAAAACAGTAAATTCATATTCAAAACAATAGTAAGCATTTAATGAGAAAGGATGTCAGATGACTTCGCTCATCAAATTTTGGGACTACAAGACCTAACAACGACCAATCTATTCTATTATCAATTAAAATTATCTGAAATTAATTAAGAGATCATACAAAAACAATTTTCATTGTCAACACATCAGGGTTGTGTTTTTATGTTTTGTTTTCTTTTTGACTATGAGATGGCGTGTTTATGAGTATATATCACAATATCATACTAATACTAATACATAAGTATATCTAGCATCTATGTATTTGGACGTTAAAATATGATTTGATTCATAATTAAATCATTGAGCATATACAAAATGTTTCCTAAAACCTCAACCATCATCGCATGGAAAGAAATGATTAATATATGATCTAAATTCTAACAAAGTTATTTTTAAAGATGCCTCCACTGAAAAATCATAAAACATGGCCACATCATACACACGAACCCTAAGAGTATCAACTATCAAGAATCAACATCGAATCATCTTTCAAAGGTGAAAATTGAAAGCAAACTAAAACTCCAAGAACATAATGGATCAAACACTTTAGCGTAAATAATCGTAGTTTATCTTATTCATAAACAACTAGTACAGAAACAAAAGCATCAGTGGATAATGTAAAAGAAGATTTTACATTAAAAACTTAGATAAAGCAAATAAGAGACAATACATATAGTAAAAAAGGGAAATTATATAAATATGATCATACTGTTGCACCCGAGTAATTAGCCATCAAAGACTGACCTTGTTGTGGCTGCTGCTGCTGTTGCTGAAGCGGTAGAGGCGGTTGCGTTTGCGGTTTCTGTCTATTGACTCTCTTCCTCTTCTTCTCATAGCTAACACCACGAGCTTTGGCTTGAAAGTCTCTGACTTCACGGAGGAATAACCTGACGGCGCGTGAGCCAAATGGGTTAGCTTCAGGAGGGCCACCGTTCTCCTCGTAGGCGGCTCGGAGGCGGCCGATGAGAGCGTCCAGAGAGCCCCAAGCTTGCCGGAGAGGACAAGGACAAGGAGCAGGAGGGTTAGGGAGGCCGAAGAAGGCACAGTTCTGGTGGTGAACCTTTGTTTTTCCGAACTGGTCGAGGTAGCGGAGGAACTCGAGCACGTGTGCGCCGCTACACGACGGGAGAGAGAGCGGAGGACGGTGGTTCCGGAGGTATTGACAGAAAGTGTTCCAGTCACGGCGTTTCTGGTTCTCGTACCGGCTTAAGGAAGGTGGTGTTAATTGTGTTGAGGAATTAGGGTTCTTGTTTGGTTGGTGAGAGATCAAATCCATGGTTTTTTTTCTTGTTCTTGATTTTGGAAAAGTAGAAGAAGATAGAATCTTGATTTAGGGTTGGTTTTTTTTCTTCTAATCAAAGAAAGATTAGGGTTCTTTTTTTTGTAGATCGTGAGCTAAGATCAATAATTGAAGAACACTAGAGAAGAAAAAAAGTGAGAAAGAGAGAGAGAGACTTAGCTGGTTGTGATGATGAGATTGATACTATAAAAGGTATAGATTCATCTTTTTCAGATCAAATCTAACAAACACTTGTGAGCAGAAATGGTGAGGCAAAGAGAGAGAGAGAGAAGTGAAGTTTAATTTCTGCTTATAGAAGATGAGAGAAGGGGATAATATAAGTGGAAGAGATCTTTTTTATCCTTTTTATTATTTTCTAGCTTTTCTACTTTGGGAGATGATGGAGAGACAATACACAAAAACACACTTGTCAAGACTCAAGAGTGTATAGTAGCTTCAAGAGAGGAGAGAGAGGAGAGAGAGGAGAGAAGAGGACTCAGTGTTACACAGCGTAGAAAAGGGTAATTTCATAGTTATAGAGAGAGAGAGAGTGTGTGTGTGACCAATGGGTAAAGTGGGGAACTTGAAGTTGAACATTGACATGACATGAGGAGGGAAGAGTCTGTGTTCTTTGTCTGCAATTTGCAGCGACATTTTTCATTTTCTTTTAAATTATTATTACAAATTTTGATTACTTTATTTTTCGCATTATTCTTTTTTTTTGTGTTTAAAAGATTGCATTATTCTTTGTTTTCTTACTTCACTTTAATTTTTTACTTTGAAAACGACCTGATTAACATATAAATATCTTATCTTTTTTCCGGAAATCATGGGTTATATAACTAGGATTACACTACTTTTAAACACAAACGTTTCTTGTGATAAACGGTGGATTATCACAATACCTCTTTGTTGACTATATAAGAGCACATAGGCTTTCAAGTGTTTTAAATCAACATGTGTTCAATATTGACTATCGAGTATATATTGATGCGTTAGTGTCCAATAAATTAAATTCGTTCTCAGAGATGATTTTATTTGCTATAAGTATACGGCTTTGTCTCAATGGTAAAGGCTGCCAATTGAGCAGCATGTAGACATCGTGTTGATTTTGGCAATAACTCCGACTATACTTTTAGCACCAAGCTATTTTTCGCATCGATCGTAAACAAATATTTCATGAAGAATAAATTTCAAAGAACATTATTCTTAATTTTTTTTGTCAAAAACATGCATCACAAGTCACAAAGGTTCTAATTTATTGGTAACACAACAAGACATTACCACAAAATATTTGTCAAAAAAAACAATTTTCTTGAACATCAATAGTTTGAAATGTTCAAACAAATATTGCTATTTTTTTTCTTTTCAAAACTTGAATATTTAACATCTTTAAATCTTAGTTAGAAAAATTCAGCGATGAAATATTTCGTTATTGGTTTTTGGCAGCGACAAGTCGATAATTATTTGATCGCAAGCGTTTGCCTCTTTTCTAAAATCTCATTTTGTACACATGTTTGTTTGGTTATCCATCGGACGAACGATTGAAATGGGCGGATGAAATGATTGGTTAAAATATTTAGTTGAAAGAAGTGGTTGAAAGCTTAGACAAGGCAGTTGTAAACCGCCTAAAATTATCGGAGTTTACAATCGCCTCGTTTATAAAAGAAATAGTTAGAAGTTTTTTAAATTATTTAATAGGTTTTAGTTTCTTAAAAAAATATTTTTTTTTTTAACACAAATATTTGTTTATATTTATTCATTTAAAAGAGTTTTAAAAAAAATTGATATATTTTCCATATTTTATTTATATTTTAAGTATTTTTGTTATTTTTACAATTATATTTACTATTCAACAGTTTGTTACCAATCATAACTATTATTTAACCGCTCGTTTTAATTCAGCCATTTTTTTTTCGGCCATCTCTAACTGCCTTTTCTTTAATTGCTTTTTCTACAACCGCTAAAAAATATTTAATCGCCTTGTTTAAACGATATACTAATAGAACTCATTAAATTTGATGAATTTTCAATTAAAAATCAACAGATGATTAGTGAATTAGTTAATGTTTCTTATATATATTATTGTAAGTCTTCTCTATATTTAGATGCGATAGAATTTTAGCATAGGATATTAGTTTCAAAATAATTAGAGATGGGTTAGTTAATTAATCAATATTGACATATGTTTCTTATACAAGATTCTAGACTCTATTCTAATTTGAAGTTTCTAAGATAATTTTTTGAAAATAGATGTGTCACTTCACATAAAAAATACAGTGAATTTTATTGTTTATAATGATATTTATCCAAGAAAGGTTTTGCATGTATAGAATTAGAGATCGAAGATCAAAAATACATTGAATTGTCGAGAAGAAATAATAAAAATAAATTAAGAATGAGAGAGGTGTCTTTTACATGAGAGGTAGAGCCACGGGATTGCGAGTGACAAACCACGCGTTTCGAATCCGTCTCTGTCAGTGGAAAGCAAAATGAAACAGTGTTTATGATTTGACACCAACGTCCCCATTTATTAATTTCTATACAACTTCGATTATTTCTATTTCTATTCATATAATGTGATTTGTTTTGGCGAAAGAGAGATATTTCTAGGTTGCTCATCCACAAGTGTTGTATAATTTTTTTTTGGGAAAAATGTCGTTTAATAGCCGAACTTTCAAATTGTGGCCGTTTGCCACACCAACTTCATAAATGGCCAATTTAAACATGATAAAAACGTTGACCTCCGTTTAGCACAAGACAAAATCGTTGACCAAGCCAAAACACCAAGCCGTTAACAGATCCGCTAACACCCGTTAACACCCGTTAACACCCGTTAACACCTCCGTTAATGCCCAAAACGACGTCGTTTAGAGCTTTATCGAAACTTCTAAAAGCTGAAGAATCCCCAATTCTGAGAAATCTCCAAATCGATTTCAAACCCTAAAATTTTCAATTCTCAGCAATTCGCAGCATTATCTTCCTTTTGAGCTCGAAATCTTGTTTTTTTCATCGAATTCTCCAATTCTACCAGAGATATGAGTTGCAATTCGTGTGTTCAAGATGGAGGTTGCGAGTTCCGTGGCTTTCCTTCGAAGTGTCACTGCGGCTTAGACGTTGTCATACTCACATCGAAGACGAAGCAGAACCCAGGGAAACCGTTCTTCCGTTGTCCAACTTTGAATGATGTAAGTAGATTTGATTTAGTGTTTATTGGGTTTGGTCGGTAATACATTTTCAACGTGATCGCAGGGCCATTTGTTTAAATGGGTTGAAGATTGTGTCTACGAAGAGGTTGTAGACGCTAAGCCGAAAATATCCAGCATTGACAATGAAATAAACAATGCCAAATGTGAGGTTTCAGTCGAGATTGCAGAGTTAAAGTGTATGATCAATGAATTGAAGGAAGATGGAACGTGGAGCAAAAGAGAAATTAAGAGAATCAAATTGTGGTTGGTCTGCATTTGTTTAGTTGTCACTGTAATTGTTCTCCTAATGTTGTATACTTCCAAAAACCAGAAACTTGTTCTAAGTTACTAGTTTCTTTGTTATTTGGTATGTGTTTTAGTTGTTTGGTCTTTTGTGTTGTGTCTTGTTGTAATGAAATGCTTGTTTGTCTTGTCAGGCTCATTCACCATTTCAGGCTCTTCATCCTCCTCTTCTTCATGTATGACTCTCCTACGTTTCCGACGCCGTCCTGAAGCTCCACCTTTAGCTCCGGCAGAACACTGTGCTGCGCCAGCTAACTCTGAAGCTGCTTCCGCCGGAGGACATGGAACTCCATCTCCGATGACAACCTCTTCATCTCTATCTACTTCGCCTTGCATTGCAGCTTCAACAACAGACCCAATCCTCGATACGAATTCACGATTTCCTAGTTCATCGGAACAATTTCGATTTTGATAAAATTAGGGATTTGATTTTTCTGATTTGGGGATTCTATCGAATTGGGGGTTTAAAGTCGATTAACCCTAAACGACGTCGTTTTTGCGCAGTAACGGAGGCATTAACGGAGGTGTTAACGGGTGTTAACGGGTGTTAACGGGTGTTAGCGGATCTGTTAACGGCTTGGTGTTTTGGCTTGGTCAACGTTTTTGTCTTGTGCTAAACGGAAGTCAACGTTTTTATCATGTTTAAATTGGCCATTTATGAAGTTGGTGTGGCAAACGGCCACAATTTGAAAGTTCGGCTATTAAATGATATTTTTCCCTAATTTTTTTTCTTACATTTTATGGTTTTGATGGGTGAAAAAAATAAAACACTACAAATAGTACAACTTTTATTTTTACCAATCACAAAAACAATATCGAAAACATTACCAATTTTTTTTTTACACTGGTAAATATTGATTATGCCAAGCAAATGATACAAGATGAAGTACTACAATCGGCGGAACAACAAGATGTCTCCGGAAATCAAAAATGAAATACTAAAGCCAGCGGAACAATGAGATATCCCCGAAAACGAAAGCCCAAACAAGGGAAGCATAGCCCTAAACAACAGGGAAGAGTTATACAAATGACGAGATAAACTAAATAAAAAGAAGCTTACAAAGGAAAAGCTAAGACCAATGCACTACACTTGACTACCTGTTCCAAAGAGAAACCCACCAAGTTTTCCTATAGAAACTGTAGACGTCGGATAGCATCATGGAGACCGATAATGATATGCGACCGAAGTCCCCAACCGCAACACCAACAGGCAAGAAAGCAAGCTTCACCTGATACCAGAGAAACAAGAACTACAACAACCAAGCCACAATATAGCTGAAGAGGAAAAAGAGACCGGGTATGAACAAAGAGATAACCTTGAGATTCGGCTTGAGACAAGTCAAGGAAGACCAACAACACTTACACGCGGACACTCGTCGACCCAGTTTAAGCCACCTACAGACAAAAAACTGGTGAGCTCCTCGCAAGAGAAGAACAAGAGATCGTTCCATTGCGATGCCTAGAACCCATCTTCAAACCACAAAGTAGCCATATAGAGGGCTAGTAGATGACTTTGCAACAAAACACCATCCGAAAGACAAGGACAAACCGAAACCCAGCCAAAAACAGAACCACAAAACGCCAAGAGGGCGCAACAGAGCAGAAGAGCAAAGGTCAGAAAGCCAAACCAAAATCAGAGAGAAATGACATGCGTAAAACACACAAGCCAAAAACCACCTCTAAACAAACAACCCTATGACCCCAACAATCAATGGCTAACCCACAAACTAAGACACGAACAATAACTAAGGCCACCATCAAGCAAACCGGGGATATACCAAACAAGCTTGACTTGATGAGATTGAAATCAATTACCAGTCAAGAAATCAACACCACCATCCCGTCCGAAGAAACCACTCCGACAAACACCATCGACCAACGCGACGGACCAGATCTGGATCTTCAAGGGTTGAGCGAGACTCCGATAAAATAGCAACAAATAACAAATCCATGGCGAAACAGAGCCAAACGCAAGCGGTAGATCGAGCAAGACAACTGAAACTCCGAAAGCATCAACGGAACTACACCTTGAACCAGAGTAACTCCGCCTCCGATCTCGTCGAGAGAAGCCAAAACCACTCGAGAACTACAACGCCGATGAGAGCGATACTAAAGAAAGAAGAAAAAACAACTAAAGACACACAAGAGGCACAACGCCGGGGCCATAAAGCCACCAGACGTTGGCCGAGAACAAGAGAGCGGCGGCTTTATGTTTGATAGAGGAGAGAGGTGGGAGAGAATTAGGTTAGATACACAATGAGAACAATCTTTCCTTTTGTTACTCTAACCTTTTTTTCCAAATATAATTTGTCTTTACGACGTTACCAAAATCTTTACTCTCAGCTTTTTTATACAATTTTTTTTTTGTATCACTTTTTCTTATAGTTTTGGACTATTCTATAATAGTTTACTGTTCTAGCTCACAGCTAAAAAAGTTATACAGTTTTGTATTACCAATCAGACTCATATAAAACATTATTTATATAGCCTTATCTATTTGATTGTTCGGTTTATTGAGATGTTAAATATTTTGGTTTTCAAGTTTTTTGTAGTTTTGGAAAAGTTATGAAAAATAGACTTTAGTATTATTATAGTTGAGTTCAATTTCTAGTTTAAGTTTGGTTTGCGGTCGAAAATAACTGAAGATTTAGATACATGG
Organism: Arabidopsis arenosa; assembly: GCA_905216605.1. Taxonomy (NCBI): domain Eukaryota; kingdom Viridiplantae; phylum Streptophyta; class Magnoliopsida; order Brassicales; family Brassicaceae; genus Arabidopsis; species Arabidopsis arenosa. Next base: position 12,224,791 of record LR999456.1, read on the forward strand.
GGTTTTCGTATTTATATATATATATATATATATAATATAACTTGCCAAAACTCCTTCTTCTTCACAAACAAAATTTGTACTCTATATGGCTTTCGTTTTTCCGTTATCTATCTTCAAATTCTTATAAATTTTTGGTTTGTCTCAATACAAAAATCACAATCATAATTATGTGTATAAAATCTCTAAAATAATGTATAAATACTTTACAAATATATATACCTTGTAAACTTTATAAACACCTTGTAAAGCTTGTTAAAATATCTTGTTAAAATATCTTCTAAGACCTTATAAAATCTTATAAAACTTTATAGATACTTGGATCGAGTTTCCGAGTAATATACCATTTATAAGTACCTTATAAACTTTATAAAACTTTATAAATTTTTATGATTTAATGAGGGGTATTTTTAAAATAGATACCTGAAAAAAACATTAAAAAAACGCATACCGAAAAGAGCGTTTCTCAAAAATTCTCATTATTAATATTATGTAAAACGTAAACATGATAACTAAAAATATGGATTATTCGAGAATTAAATATTTTTGGCCAATAAATTAGAAAAATAGCATTTGCCTCTTGAGTTTATAGAAATGAGCATTACTGTGATAGCAGGATGACGGTTTTGCCCCTAATCTTCTTTCTTGAGCATTAATGTGATAGCAAGATGATGGTTTTGCCCCTAATCTTCTTTATTCTCCTTTCTTTTCTTCTTTTTCGTTACGAAGCTTCCTCTTCATAGTTTCTTCTTTCATGTTTTTTTTATAATATTTTTTTATAAGGTTCAAATCCTTTTTAATAAGACAAAACTAAACTCTAAGGACAATATAAAGGCAGCCCAAGCAACAAATTTTGTCATTGGATTATTGGTTTTAATTTTTTGATGGTGAGGAGAAGAAGAAGATTTCATGGTGAATTGATGAAATTGCAAATGATAATGAAATTGTAGAAAAGATATTTTTTAAGTTGTGAGATAATAAGAAATTATAGGGAAAGAAGACTCAACTATTGTTATTGTAGATGAGGGTAATGCGTTATTTTGTAAGGGCAAAATTACTTGTTTTTGTAAATATGCATATTTGGAAAAGTTTTAACCTTTGTTGTGGTTTTTAGACAATTAAGTCCTAAAAAAAATAAACACGTGCAAAAGATTTCTAACTATATTGCTTACATTTTAAAGATCTTGGATTATATAGAAAAAGTAATCAATACATTATTAATATATAATGAATTATAATGAAATATTTTGAATATATTAGAAATAAAAGATAACATTTAAGATGACATATTCCGATTGAATAATATTTTTTAACAAAATATTAAAGTTATGATTGGTGACTCATTTCCGCTACGGTAAAGGGTACATTATAATTGTTTTTATTATCAATCATTGAAATAGTTAAAAAAAATAAACAGTAAGAAATTAGTAGTTCATAAAAACGCTAAAAATAAGAAAATAAGTAACAACTTAACAAATACAGATTTCATAGGTAAAAGTAATATATTTTTTCAGTTCAAATATATTTTTTACAGTAACTTCGGTGGAATTTTTGTTGTCAACTAATTATATGTATTAAACGATTAAAAAATACCGGTGTGATAAAATATATTGATTCACTCATAAATTTAATGGATATTTAACTATTCTAATATTTTTCTTGTAATTCATCTATTTTTAAGCTATAAAAGAAAAGTGAAAATGTTTAAACAACTAAAATTTCACCAATAGTGATTATAACTAAATTTTCATATTTTAATGTACCGCTATTTTATTTTCAAAAATGTATTAACATAACCGTTAAAACAGATTTTACCACCTTCTATCACTATTTTATTTTCCAATCTCACGAGACACACACATGTATTTTTGACTTTTGAGATCTCCATAGGATATATGATAATAGGGAGAAAACATTATACGGGGAACAGAGTTCCAGCATTTGGAAACTAAAGCCCTATATTACTACCATGGATCTATAGGGTTAAGCTTTTAAGACCTTTAATATTTTGGTTAACCCAAGACTATTTATTCTTTAATAACATCTAAATGTTTTGGTATTGTAGTGTTCCCTTTTGTAGCAAAATACCATTGTTCCATATATGGCAAAGATTATAAGACTTCTCACATGTCGTTATGATTCCCTACCTCCCTTCTTGTGTCACTCTCAGGGTGCATTCACTAGGTTCTTCTTTATTTCTTATATAGAGGGATAATATAATTAATTAGCTTACATTTTTCTATTATTTTTGGTTAACAATTTATTGATATTTTCCCAGTCAAAACAAAAGTTCTGGTACAATATACGGACATACTTATGCGTTTCGTACGTAATCCTATTAAATGAGAAATTGCAGTATTGGAGAAGTATATTACTCGTTGTCGTACATTATGAAAAATGTAAGGTATATATTTATACACATGTAAGGATACATATTATTTTTAGAATGAATGAACAAACAACATGTGACAGATACGCGAAAAAAAGTTTTGTGTTCTTTCAATGCTGTGAAACTACTTAAAAAAAAGAAGTGTCAGTAATCCAGTGTTCAATACTATAATTATGGTTTGTAAAATATATGTAAAATCCGCTTTGATACGTTATCCATTTTAATCTAATTCATTAACTCATATAACCAAAACATATGAAAACAAATAAAATATTAAAATTAAAATTTAATATTAGCTAAAAGCAGATAAAAATCAATTATGAAAATTTGAAACCTCGGATATGCACTATCCTCCATAAATATATATATATATATATATATATATATATATATATATATAGATAGATAAATATACAAATGTAAACTATATATGTGGTAAATCATTTAAAATATATATTTAGTACATATTTTAAAAATATTAAATAAAATTTTAAACAGTACAAAGTCAAATCTGAAATATGGGCTTGTTCTTCCTCATTAGGTTGGGAGGGCCTAAAATTCACATTGGATTTGGATTCCAACATATGAAGAGATTCGAATCTGAAATATGGGCTTGTTCTTCCTCATTAGGTTGGGAGGACCTAAAATTCACATGGAATCGATTTGGATTGCAACATATATATGAAGAGACAACGTTGAACGGAGAAGGAAACATTTTTTTTTCATCTGAATGATTATATATAACAGGGTGAAATACGTTGTCGGAATACAAAGGTCGGCGGGACTTTAGCCCCAAGAAACTAAACCGGCGGAACTTTAACCCCCAGAAACTAAGCTTAAATGAAAGAAACAAAGCACTAAATTACAGGGAAATAAACAGGAAATAAATGATAACTGAAACAAGAGACTCAACAAATTAAATCTGGAATCTAGCACAAACTCCATACCTATCAAATCAAAACCATGACTGGAATGCCTTACACAAAGCAAACCGAAGCAGCAAAGCGAGACAACGATAAGCGGTTCCTCTTATAGTGGATTGAGACTACCTTACAATGAAAGAGTTCCTAGGCTACCACACCACCAAGACAAGATCCAAGCCAAAGGCATCAGGATCAAAATATTTCTCCAGAAAGCGGCGAAGTCGAAAGAATATACCCCGACAAGTTAACGTCTCGAAAGAAGTCTTTGAACAGACCAGATCTCGATCTGACCTATCGAATAGAGACAAAGAGCAAACCAAACACGAACCGGACCACACCGAACACGAAAGAAACCGGTGAAAGATCGAAACCGGAGCGAGATGAAGACAACTTCCACATAAGAAGAAATAATTAGGATGGAGAGAGAAGAAAGCATTTACTTTGCCTCTTTTGAAAGAGAGAAATAATATAATCTGTTTTTTTTTTCTAACCTTGTACAAAAAAAAAGGGGTTATTGTGGATTTGGGCTTTGTTAGGCCAAAACTTTCAATTTGGGTAACTATTACCAAGCCTTTCAAATTGGGTATTTTTGATCTAGTGAAAAAGATAGTTTTATCCCTGTCCTCTATATCTCTTTCTTCTTCTTCTCCCAACCACATCCATCGTTATTCGTTTCTTCTCCGACGCGATCACTTGATTTTCCGACAACAATCATCACTCGTCACCGTCGTGTTCTAACAACATTATCTCCGTTAAATTCATTACTTTTAATTTCATCAACACCATCACCAAACACCAAACGTCTCCACCAACAACACTATCTCGGAGCTCCGATGAATTCAAGAATTAATTGTGTTTTAAATAAACAAAACTAAACCCTAAGGGATAGTATCTAGTAAACCCAAGGGCTCGAATTGCAGATCTTGGAAAAATCGCGATTGTAACTACTGGTGACAGCTCCGATCTTCTTCTTTTTTTGAACAAATAACTCTGATCTTCTTTCCACTAATATTCATAACGAACAGACCAAACTTTGTTAAACAATCTTAACTCTAATCCATGATTGATTCATCAGTTTGATTCACGTCGGAGAGATATTTTCATCATCGGAACTTACAAAGTTAGCATCGACATTTGATTTACTCTTTTTCCTAACTACCATGTGGTAAGGATAAAATCAACATTTTGTTAGTCAGAGAAATGCCTAAATTAGCAATGCTGAACAAACGTACCTGATTCAATAATTTTCTCTAAAAAAAAGCCCAATCCGGTGATTGATTCACTAAAAAAACATAATTTGTTTTTGTTGTGCATATTTTTTCTTGGTCAAAATCGGTCTCATCTTTTTCGAAATAAAGTGGAAGAGAATTGTAAATAATTACGTTCCTTAACAAATAAAATAAATTGGTATTAAAAAACCAAAGCCTATAAATTTACTACGTTGACCGAGTTTTCTTGGTAAACAAAAATATATATATTTTGTCAGAAAAAATTTAAACCTATGGTTGAATGGTTGATATTGCGGATGAACGATAATAAATGGGAAAAGTCAGTGATTAATCTTGAAGAAATGAACTATAGTCTTAAAAAATTAATCAATATTTTCAATAAACTATACTTATACATAAGATTGTTGAGAAAAGGGAAACTAAATGGACATATATTGGATATATAAGAGGTCAAAGCCTGATTTATTAATTGAGAAATCAATAAATAAATAGCAACATATTTCAAAACTTCATTTTCTTGTTGCAACTTTTGCCTGAGTTGTGAGGTCGCTTTTCTGTGCCAAACGTTGCTCAATCAAAGATATGATCCATCTCCGAATTTCTTATGTACATATATTACATATATCCATTAAGAATGTATTTAAGAGCTCATGGAAATATCATAGTAAGAAACTTATTTGTACTACTAGTATGCAAGAAATTTACATGATTTTCATTCGATTTTATATAGTTATTTTAAGGTTTTATGTGCTTTTAAAGTCTAAAGAGGTAGTTCTTTAGTACAAAAAGAACAAAACAGCTTATTGGACATGTTCTATTTTTTAGACTTTCCGACCACCATTTTAAATAATATCAAACGAAAGCTTGAAGAATCAGTTTTCATCTAGAAGTAGTCGCGAGTTTTGAGTTCAATAGTAAAGAAAAGATTGCAAAACATAACTTTGTCTAAAACAAAACAATATGCTTTATTTTTTTTTTCAGTTTTAAGCTTAATTAATGGATTGTGGGTTGCTAATTGAATGAAGAGAATCGATCCTTCCTTCTCCGGCGGTGTGAAGCGTGGTAAACTTGTGTGGCGAGGCGGAGTGGTTAATTTCAAAAGCTAGGATTGAGGTGTTTCCACCTATATTTAGATCCGATAAAGGATAGCCGATGAATCTTGGTGGTACATTACTAGCGAGCCGCCATGTAACTTTCTGAGGCTTGGTTTTGTAGCGGAAGTTGCCATGTGATTTTGTGTGTAGTACCGTTAGTGGAAAGAGGAGAGAGTTGCAACTTGTATAGCGGGTCTTGGCTGTCAGCTAACGACTGTCTTTCTACACTAGATCGAAGACGAATTTGATTCTGGCAAGTTTCTGACGAGTCGTGATCTAGTTTTAACGATGGAGTTAAAGAACATCTCTTGGTCAATATAAATATAAATTTTTTAACTTATATAAAAATTTACGTTAAGTTTAGAAATTCTGGGTGACCTTAAAAGCAAACATCATGTGGATTTTGAAATCAAACAAATAAATTAAAATAATAAAATTACCTTTAAATTGTATTTCAAAACCAAAAACACTTCCAAATCAATTGAAATCCTATGTGAAATCCAATCTTTATTATTAAAATCCAATTAAAAAACATGGAAAACAAATAACACCAGATTAAAATTGTATTAAAAAATTAATCCAAAGATTACAAATTATTTTTAAAAATGATCTAACAACACATACAATTGCTATGTTTGGATTTCCAACTCAAATATATAAATCCATTACCCATTATTTATGATAAAAAAAAAGCAGGTGGCGGGAAAAAAGAATATCAGAAGATGCGTTAAACCAAACCGGTTTAAATCCGGTTCAAGAACTTTAATTTTCCCGAGTCTTATCTCTTATCAACGAAGACGATAAGGTAACAACAACCATCATCGTCTCCACTCTCTTCACCACCACCATGCTTTCTCTCACTGCAACAACTCTCAAATCCTCACTCTTCACACAATCCAAAACCCATGGATTCTCCAATACCCGACCCGTTTACCCAAAACCCTTCACCACCATAACCGCCGCCTTAATCCCCGCTTCAAACCGTCAAGCTCCACCACAACAACTCTATCAACCATTCCGTCCACCACCATCACCAATCCCTCCTAAATTCCGATCACTCGACACCGCCGGAAAAATCGAAGTCCTCGCTGATCGTCTCGGTCTCTGGTTCGAATACGCTCCACTCATTTCCTCCTTATACACTGAAGGCTTCACTCCTCCATCAATCGAAGAACTCACCGGACTTTCCGGTGTCGAACAGAATCGTCTCATCGTCGGCGCGCAAGTTCGGGACTCTTTAGTTCAATCCGGTGCCAAACCGGAGCTGATCGCTGCGTTTGACACCGGTGGAGCAGAGCTTCTCTACGAGATTCGTCTTTTGAATACAACTCAACGTATAGCTGCTGCTGAATACATTGTTGATCACGATTTCGATACGAAAGGAGCTCAAGATCTTGCGAGAGCGATTAAAGATTATCCGCATCGTCGCGGTGATGTTGGTTGGGAAGATTTTGATTATAACTTACCTGGAGATTGTTTGTCTTTTATGCTATATAGGAAAAGTAGAGAACATCGGAGTCCGTCGGAGATTCGAACTACATTGCTTGAACAAGCTCTTGAAACTGCGGTAACAGAGAAAGCGAAAAAGGCGGTAACGAGGGAGTTACATGGAGAGAGTGAAGAAGAGAGAGCTAAAGAAGAGGAGATAAAAATCATTCGTGTTCCTGTAGTGAGATTGAGGTTTGGAGAAGTAGCGGGAGCGAGTTCGGTTGTTGTTTTACCGGTTTGTAAAGCAGAGGAAGGAGAAGAGAAGCTTCTTGAAGCTCCAATGGAGTTTGAAACTGGAGGAGAGTTTGGTGTAGTGGAAGCTGAGAAAGATTGGAGTAGATGGGTTGTTTTACCGGGTTGGGAACCCGTTGTGGCGGTTAGGAAAGGAGGAGTGGCGGTTTCGTTTAGAGATGATAGGGAAGTATTGCCGTGGAACGGGAAAGAAGAGGCGATAATGGTTGTGATTGATAGGGAGAAGAAGACGGTGGAAGCGGATAATGGATATTACTATCTTGTTGTGGCTGAAGGTGGGATGAAGTTGGATAGAGGATCGGTGTTGAAGGAGAAAGGAGTGAATGAGAGTTTAGGGATGGTTGTTTTGGTCGTTAGGCCGCCGAGAGATGATGATGATGATTGGCAGATAAATGATGAAGATTGGGATTAGAATTCAATTAGAGGAATAGTTAGTAACTATCCATAAACAAATACTTATATGCTTTTGGTTTTGGCAAATATGTAATTTTTTGTTTGGTTGCTTCTTATGTCATAATTGTTTTCTTTCATTGTTGTGTTAGTGTCTAGGTTCATCAAGATTCTCACCATAGTTTTTGAGTTGAACTACGTTTTGTGAAGTTAAGAACAATTTATAAGGAGTAGGTGATGACAATGCAGCTTCTAAAAGCCGATTCTTTAATCAAATATCAGATATCAATATTGCACTTTGTGTTGTTAGTATTAAATTGATGAAAGGTGAGTGATCTGATATCAATATTGTACCAGTTTAAACCAGATCAATCAGTGACAAGTTGTAAGCTGCACGGTTCGACAACTGGTCACTGAAGAAGAGATGGAGAGATAGAGAGAGTCGAGAAATGAATTTGGTTCATGATTACAAATGTAGGGTTTGCCAAAAGAGAGCTTTCATATTTATCCCGACATACCATAACCTAAAGCTAAAGCTTTTCCTCTTTAGTTTCTCTTCAACACTTTTTTTTTAGCAGTTCGAAGAGAACAACGAACGGAATACCATATTTACTTGTCATCTGTGCATATAAATCACGACCAATGGTCCTCAAAAGTAGTAACTAATAGTACCGTGATGATCATTTCCGCCAAAGAACAGACTATGCCCTAACAATCCATGAATCACAAATTATTCACCGTATATCTAAGAAGAAGCAATGATTTCAACCCTCGGACCGAGCATCATGTGTTATACTAATCAAAACATTAAGACAGCTACGACTTTTGCATAGACGAAGAAATCGAAAAGCTTGACTTTTCCAGTTTGGCCAAGACTTCAATCACAGATTTATGTAACACCAACCTGACATCATATATTACTAATGAAATATGTAAGAACTTATGATGGATACAGATACATAATGCCAATTTGCTTTAGAATCACCAGTTATTGTGCATCCCACACCAAAGCTAAGCGACATAAAAGATAAAAGACCGCGAATCTTACTCGATCAAGTTTACTAAGAAATGAAATGAAAAAGGTATTCCAAAAATGGCAACTTTGGAGACTCTAGAGGCAAAAACGCAGTTTACAAGTTTAGAACAACATCGTGAATGAGCAAAAGAAAAACTATTTCTTCTTCTAACTATTTATGCTGTGAAGTGTGAAGCCCTGTAGCATAATTGGCAATACCTAACTAATCAACTAACATTAGGCAAGAAATGCATAAAATCAAAGCTTTATAACTAGTCTCGAAAGAACATTGTTTTACAGGCTGCAGATAGTGACATTGCAATTTTCCTGACCTCAACTCTTTACTGGCGAAACAGGGCAGGCGCAGTCTATGTTACTGGGATGGACCAAACACTGCAAATTTGGCCTGCCAACCAAAAGGTGGAGAAATAAAGTTTGGTCATGGAAACGAAATAGAAAACAAAAGACAGAAAAGATATATCTACCCTCCTTGAAACACTTCACTTGCTGGATTAGCAGTCATGGCTGATACAAGCAATTAGATGGTGCTATATTTCTCACACGATCGATAAGTAGAGTAAGTTCTTGGTTAGCGTAATCAACTCGATCCTTTGAGATCATAGACTCTGTGAGGAGAGTTTCTGTGAGCGAATGAAATGTTTGAGCACAGTCATCGTCAATGCCCTGGCCATTTTGATTCTCTACAGCAACATGAGGACTTTCCTGTCTCCATCGTAATAGAAAGTACTGGTCAGGTATATGGAAGCAGTTCTTCACAGTCAGTACCCGAAGAGTGTGCCTGCACAAGATTCCGGAATGCTCAAATTCCTTGCATGAACATTGGATCTCCTCGTTTTCCGGGTTCCAGATCACACAACATTCACCTTCCATTTTCTTAAAGTGATGTACGATGTATGGACCATTGGCCATCTCAGCCACAGCATACTGCACAGACAAAACCATTTCGTTCTGTAATACGCTAAAGGCATAAGGCGTCAAAACCCCCCTTGCATGATCTTCCATAGGCATACATGTTTTCAAGCTCGGATAAGTGAACCGTGGCGGGATTTGCTTGGCTAGACTTGCAGCAGCACTGACCTGCAATGCTCTCCGGAATAATGAATCAAGGCAGCAATGAAATAATATTGAAATTGAATAAAACTGTAAGTTTCATATGATTCACAAACCTCTTCAAGTAATAGTTGCATGCATGTTGGTCCAGTAACAATTCTTTTCAAGAAAGAATCTATAGATAGATTAAACTCCGGGGTCATAGTTTGAGCTACAAAATGTTCTCTGATGTAACAAGGTGACCAGGATGCTCGGCACGAATAAAGCAAAGCCGCATGCCTGTCTGGAACAAGACCAAACCGAGTGACAAGGAGATTCCACTGCTGTTCAAATTCATCTATATTCCCTGCCCGGCATAACATATCAAACCCAGCTCTAAATTCATCATAGTGCGACCCAAGTGCCTGAGAAAACCAGCTAGCTAATTTGGAGACAATGTGCCACATAAATACCACATGGTTTGTATTTGGCATTTCCCTCGCAATAGCTTCTTTAAGTCCTGTATCTATATCCGTCAAAATTGTCTGAGGATGCCGTCCCCTCATGAAACGAACAAAAGTCTGTCCAAAATAAGACAAAAAAGGAGAGCATGACCACAACATATATACATACATCTACTCCAATCTTGACAATTACAATAAATTGGATGCACAAACCTGTAAAGCCCATGTAAAAGAACGACAGCTCTCATCTTGAAGCAAAACACATCCCAAAAGCATCGCCTTGCCATTGTTGTCTATCCCAAAAAACACCCCAAGTAGCAAACCATAAGGGATTGACCGATAAGTAGTGTCGAAAACAACCACATCCCCAAACAAAGAGTAAGCCTGAACAGAATCTCCATAAGCCCACGCAAGGTTTTCAACTTTCTGATTCTCATCAGACGTACAATCATAAGCAAAATCCATATCTCTCTCAGCCAAACCCTTGCAAGACTCAAGAAGCTCCAACGTATCACTCTCTCGTTTCTCACTAAGAAAAGCATCATTCTCTTGAACACTCTTCTTACACGCCCTAACAAAGTTCCTAACATCTTTCTCTATAAACGGCAACTGCCCAGCCTGAACACCTTTCTCTAACTCCAACAACTTAACAATCCGATTCACAGGAAACCCCGCTTTCGACAACAAAAGAATCCTATCCTGATCACCTTGCTGAATCTTCCTATAAGCTGGAAGCAACCTAACTTGATCATCTTCCAAAAGCTCATGGTTATGAACATTACTAAACTGTGAAACATACCAATGACTCACACCATCAACAACTTCTTTAGTCAAATACAACTTAGCATCACAACCACATCTAACAGACTTACGCTCCCGTGGATGCTCTACATTAGCTTTCTTCCTAGGCTGATTAAAACCAGAACGATAACAAACGAAATCTCGCCTATAAACACCTAAATTCTGACTCTCCGTAGACCGCGCTTTCCGAATCGAAAAACCACTCTTCCTAGCGAATGTACTGTAATACTCAAACGCTTCGTCGTCAGTTCTAAAGATTTGACCAACATAAGGCATAAACACAGTATCATACAGTGATGTTGTTGTTGTTGTTGTTGATTCGATCTCGCTTTTAGTTACTTGACAGGTTGATTCATCTCCTTCGAGTTTGATATAGCATTTCCAATCACCACAAGGACATTGTTGACGACGAATCCAGATGTTATTCAATGACTTCAACGCCATTATTAAGGAGAAAAGCTTCACAGAAGTTAGGGATTTAGATGAAGAGTGAGTGGAAACCAATTCGGAAACCCTAGAAAGAAGAGTCGATAATCTAGAAATCTAGAACCGTGGAGGTTTCGTCGGAGTGGTTTTAGGGTTCAGGATCTCGGTATCGGATTGATTCTCCGATTTTACTATACCAAACGACGATCTATCACTAGTGGAAGGAGAGGAACAATCGGGAAATTGACGGAGGCGTATCAGATTATTGCAAGGAGAATTGAAAAAGCTCACTAAGGAATTCAAATGTTTTAACCCAAAATTAGATCAGTTTAGTATAAATTGGATTAAAAACCAAACCAAATCGATGTTAGAACGGCAATTAATTTAGAATTTGATTAAACTGCAAATCAATCCGGTTTTCAATTAAACTAAGCTAAAATTAGATTAAACCAATTGGTATTTTTGTTTAACCAAAAAATAAATTTAATTAATGTTGAAAACCAGACTTAACAGAATTAGTCAACATTCATTTTGTTGAAAACCAAAATTATTTCTAATTGGTATTTTTGATGGTTTTTGGATGAAAACGTTTTGAAAATCAAAATAGACAAAAAAAAAAAAAAAAAAGCATCATGTTCATGTTAGTTGTTTAATGTTCACTTGTTCTAGAGCCATTCACAGCCTCTAAAAGGTTGCCCAGTGAGCTAGCAATAATAGCTCAGTCTCCAATTTTCCGATTTGTTTAGATTATTTTCTTTAGTTTCTAGATTATCAAATGTTAAAAGAAGCATACCAATATATATGTATATTGGGAGTTTTTAGCTCCATTTTCCTTGCAAGGCAAAAAACAAACAAACATATATGAGACATCTAGAAATGATTATGTCATGTCCTCCTTTAAAGACCTGTGAAAGTAAACGAAACAGAAGAAAAAAAGGACTCAATTTTGGTTTCTATACCTTATGTTTATGGTCGACCAGATAGTCCTGATGTTCTACAAGGTTCAGTAGTTTTCTTCAAACTCATCCGCATAGCTTTAAAATCTAACCTATTCAGGTAAAAAGAACACATATGAGTAACACTCGATTGCAAACATGTTCTTATATCTGATCTTAAACATATTGATTTAGCGTTTGGTAATTTTCATGTTCTTTCTTCAAGATAACTGGATCCATACCTGACTTCATGCTCCATCACAAGATTTTCCATATATGGTACCAAGCCTAGACTGCCTAGTGAGCTCATCAATACAAAATTTTCTGCCCTGATAAACCTATAGATAGATAAATCAACCACTCTAGAGAATTGACAAAGTTTTCTTCATGGAAGTCTAAGCTATTGATGAAAAAAGAGCACGCATGACTATAACTCGCTTGCAAACATATTCACACACATGATCTTAAACCTATTGATTTTGTGTTTCTTAATTTTCATTCTAGATATTTATTTTTAAACTTCAAGACCTATCGATTAAGACCCATTAGAGTTCAATACGCAATCAAAGGTCACACCCCCTAGCATTGCAATAACAAGAAGTCAGTACTATAATCAGATGACATTCATATTTCAGTAGTAAGATTAGAATTTTACTCAATAAAACAATTAACATAGGCATACAACAACCAATCATAATGAGCAATCAACCAACCTAAGGAGGAATTTGCTTGTAATTCATATTTGTTCCAAGAGATTAATCTCTATCAAACCTGCAATATTCAAAAGAAATAATTTAGATTGAGTATCTGACAGTACCAGAAAAGGTTTAAGGATATACCTGCTTTTTCTTTGTAGCAACTCTACTATTTTTCTGCTTACTATTATATAATGCGACAAGATTATAAGTTTGAAGTTACTACGTACTAACACATATGGAAGGAAGAGAGAGAGAGCGCAAAAGAATACTTACTACTATTTTCGCACATTGCTTAAAACCTTCTGCTCCAAGATCCATTACAAAATTCATGTTTCATCACGCTTTTCCTGATTAAAAAAAACAAATGAATCTACTACTCTTGAGCAAAATCAGATACATAATCAGCTGAGAAAAATACTATATAGATTCTCACTGAGTACAACAACTAACAACCGCTAAGAGATGTATATTACTACGAAGTACAACGATTGACCACTTCCTGATCAATCTCCCTACCCTGCAAATTGAAATAACAATCATTAGAAATAACCATTGATGTACTCAGTAATATACAATTTAGGATTAAACTTACATTTACTATTCTACAATGTGATACTAAAAATAAAGATTACCTCATTATTTTATTCCAAGCCGATACTTATTAGTTCAAAGCAAGCCAACCATCAACAAACTTCATAAGACCATAACACATATATAATCTTAAATCAGTTTCACCAAACCTAAGCTGCGAAATAAGTGGAGAACCAGGGCTAATTAAAATCGTACCATGTTAGGCTTGAATTCCTTCATCATTTGCAGTATCTTCATCTTCTCCACCTTAAGCATATTGCTTCTTGACAAAGAGTTCTGTCATAGAAGAAGAGAAGATCGATTCCAGTCACAAAATTGAAACAAAAGCCTTCTTTGAATTTAACAAACAAATAGGATTGATACATCTTAAGGCTTAGGAGAGATTTCTTGATTTTCTTAGTATACTTGAGAGGTTGCTTTCACTCAAATGCTCTAAGGATCATATACTCCTGGTTTTCATTTGCTTCTGATAACTGTTTGAGTAAATTTATTTCCATCATCTTTAGGGAGGGCATGCTCCCTCTTTGTGTTCTCGTTCTTGGCTACTTCGTACACTGTCTGGCTGTTGGTTATCTTTACTAAATTTTATGGATTTAATAAAGAAACTGAGATTTCCTCTCAAACTTACCTTGACGTCTAAGCTACGCAACCACTGCAACAGGTAGCCCATATATGAGAAGTAAAAAATAAATAAAAGGGAGTGTATTAGTGTACCTGAATCATTCCAAGATGGTCTCTAGAGTTGTTACCAGGCCAGGGATTAACATCCTTCATTGTCCAGCCATCTTGTGTTCTTTAGCATCCTCACTTTAAACTCCTCATACTTTTTCTGCCTGCGTAAGAAAAAAAGATAATGTGAAATACACTCATTAGTCTCTTAAATATGTCTGATGTATAACACAAGAAGAAGGTGGAATTATAGTAGCCCAAGTGACCTTCATTGCCTGTCTCTCATCCATCTTTTGGAAAAGTAGAACTCAGAGGCTCTTGGTTTAATCTTGAATTTCTTGCAAAAAGGTACCCATTTCCTTGCAAACTCAGCCATTTCAGAAAAGGGTTCAAAAGTAAGCATAGCTCAAGCATCATAACATGAAACTTTATCCACTGGGTAGTCCATAACAATACTTATGAGAACCATGTTTATTGTTACAGGAGGAGGCTCATTCATTGGTTCCACCGTACTAACAAACACATCAATGGGAGCTAGCTATGTTGGTGAATCATGGTGATAATGTAAGGCTTTCACATTTAGCTCTCTAATGTTTTGTTAGTAATACGAAAGGTGTATGCAAATTGAGAGGAGAAACCTGATCAGTCCTGGGCAATAATCCAATGGCTCTAACATGGAGAAAAAAATCCATGAACCACTGGTTCCTACATGATTCAGAAACTAGATCAGGTTAAAACAATGCAGGAAATATCCGGTGATTTTGATGGTTGTGAAAACACTTTTACCTGTATAAGGACAAGAACATCAAAGAGGATTGTTGTTTTCACACAATGCCCTAGGGAAGGATCCGTAGTTGTGAGGATAAACAACCGAAAAGTACAAGATCAATGTCAACAATCAAAAGATTTTACAGAGAACCGTTTGTATTATAACACCATACGAAACATAACACACAACTTCATCCACTGGGTAGTCCACAACAAGAATTGAGAGAACCATGTTTACTAACACATCCACAGGAGCTAGCTGTGATGGTTCACTATCTTCATTGGCTCTGCCAAATACTTGAGGAGGAGATTCTGTTTGTAATCCATCGTTAAATTTAAGTCATATGTTCGAGTAAAGAAAGAAAACTAACCTTTGCATAGATGAGGTATGCAGAGATGGGCTGTTTGGGCTTCAGAGGATTTGTTAGCTTCTTAGAAAACGTCATTCCTGTCTTTTTTCTTGCTTATTACTACTATCAAACGAGAATGCATTCACATCAAATTAGTTGTAGATTGAAATGTCGTCACCTTTAGTTACAGTTTTCTGCTTTTGATCATCTTCCACAAGTTTTAAGGATTCCATTCTTTCGTGTATGCTTCCATTAACTCACAGCTCTTCCATTATAATTTTGCCTCTCTTCTTCACGATCAGTTCCTACAATAAAATTTATCCCAAAACCAACAAATCAATTTCACAAGTAACAATG
This sequence comes from Arabidopsis arenosa, assembly GCA_905216605.1. NCBI lineage: Eukaryota > Viridiplantae > Streptophyta > Magnoliopsida > Brassicales > Brassicaceae > Arabidopsis > Arabidopsis arenosa. The sequence goes on from LR999456.1 coordinate 12,240,677, forward strand.
AATAAAATTTTCTTTAATTTACATTTCAAAGAAATGTGGGCGGTAAGATTTGAATTGTTGACCCGGGGATGCTCTTCTCGACAAACCTCGCTTGGTCTTGCTATTAAACTGTATACAGAACAAATAGTTCGAACAGAGTTGAGATTGGATCTGATTGTTGAGTTTTGAAAGTTTAAGTACCAGAATAAAATAAATGAAGAAGCAAGGCTTTTTGGGTTTGTTACAGTCAATTCTCGTTTTTCTTCTTTGTCTTTAACGTCACTTTCGTATCTGCAAGAAACATTTCTGGTTGTCAGTGACTGACTTAACTCATTGTTTTATATCCTTCCATTTCATGTATATATTTTTGTTCTTATTTGCCATCTATTATAAGTTCAAGAATACGCAGAGACGTTAGAAAATATTTTTTAGCTTTTAATTGGTTCACACCATTGATATTGAATATGCACAATACCTTTTGTTCTGCTGACAAGTTCTTCCACTCTATTCTAGTAACCGTCGCAAGCTATACTCAAATTTTTTCCGGACAACTAACTTGTATTCACCATTCATCTGCACAACTTAGCTTCAAGAGTTCAAATAACACTAAGAAAGAGATTATAATAATTGAATTTTACTTGACTTACCTCAGAAATGCTTTTGTTATCTTAGCTCTCTCCTATTGTTTGCAAAGATTAGGTAGGCTATTGAGGCTTCAGGGGATCCTTTAGCTTCCTAAAAGCCAGCAATTTTCAGATCATTAAGTACCTTTACAAAATCTGACGCTAAGAACCCTAAACACAATCTATTTGCTAGGCTAGCATCTGGAAAAAGGTGAACAAGATCCACTAATGTTTCATAAAAACATAGTACCTCTCTAAACACGGGAAAAATGCTTGAGAAGAACGTCTCTAGCATTGTTTTTCTCATTGTATTTACAGAAAGTAGAAATCTGATTTTCAAGGTCAGAACGAATGACTAACTGAAAAGGTACACCATATAAGTAACGAAAACAAGCATCTCAAAAGGTTACATTGAATACACAAATGTACATACATCAAATGCGTTAACCTGGTGCAGCTGGCAAACACATAACTGAACCGACCAGTGAATAGCCAAAAATAAAGAATTGACTGCACAGACACATAGGAAGTTATTACAAGACAAGTTTTCAAGGTACATGCAAATTAGAAACACTAATGTGATGAAAACTACATATACCTCAGGCACATACGGCTTGGTTGGAGGAGGCTCCAATTCCTCCTTCACATTTATCAACCTGTCAATATCATTGAACATGTTTACGGCGGAGATGTGATACTTGTCCAACTTGTAGCCATGAGTCTCTTCCTTAAGAGTTTTGAGCTTCCTTCAAAGAACCCAGATATTGAGATCATCTCTTAGCAAAAGTGGATCAAAACCAAAGTCAAAATAGAAAATACGTTATGCTTGAGAACAATGTTTAAAGCGAGCCAACTATCAACATGCTCAATAACGCATATGACTAGCTAAATTTTAAAGATAATCTTGATCATTTTCACAGAACCTGAACTGCAAAATAAGTGGAGAACCAGATCTAGATCTAGAAATTATACCATGTTAGGCTTGAATTCCTTTCATCTTGTGTAGTTTTTGTGCTCCGCCTTAAGCTTCTCGAGTTCCTTTTCCTTCCCCTAAAGCAGCTGTCCTCTCATTTGAATAAATTAGGTAGAAAGATATGGTTCTTCTTAAGGGATCTCTTTAGCTTCCTACAAAACGAGATTGCAGTCAGTTTTCTAGTGGGATGTAGTTCAGTTTTTTTCCTTTCGTCATGCACAAAGTACTGCACTACTGCTCCAATGCAGTTCTCTGCTTTTGCTTATCTTTCAGAAGTCTCATGGTTTTCCTCTAGCGGTCCTTTTGTGTAATAACCTAGAGATAAGCTTCTGCAATAAGTGTCTTTCATTTAACACCGAGTTCAGTTTTCTTCTCTGATGGTGACGATATTACTTGTCTTTTTTTTATTATCTAGAACATGATTCTCCAAGTTCCAAGCCAAGCACTTCTTAAGGTGTTTGTAAATCCCGTATGAGTATACTCCAGAAGAGTAACCGAGCATTATTAACCTGTAAAGAAAGAGAAATAATTGATGTCTTTGCTCTACTTGTTTCTCGTCAAAGGAAATACATAATGAAAGATAGACCTTTTTCGATATTCAGGGGTATGTACTTACCCTCAAGAGAAGTATCCCCTGTTCTTAGAAATGAGATCTCAACCTTATCACATTTCCAGATTCTTCTATAAGTTATCATACCTTAATAGCTTGCCGTTTGGTTATATAGTTACTTGATTAGAGAAGCTTTGACTGTATAGTCTGCGGAAAACTACAGACCAAAATTTTGGAAATTACACTTTCTAACGCAAGACCTTCAAAGAATAAATCAAATTTGCTTAGGTCTACAATGTAAATTTACCTGGAGATTAGGGTCAGATTGTTTCCATCGTTACAATTTTGGCCAAAAGATTCTTTGATGAACTTAACCGTACGGAGTTCTACCGCCAAGTACAAGCAATCTTTCTCTGTACCCTCATAAACTCTACTGGCCAATTCAATGGTGTGTCTTAGACTCTTAGTAGTCTTGTATTGGGTCCATTGCCACGTCCAAGAACTTCTGTTCCACTTCCTCCATATGCTCACATGACATTAAATGACAATGACTTTAGTGATTTACGAAAGCATATTCTGGTTGAACCAAGTAAATCAAAACTAACCAAGCAATGAACGATTAGCTTGTAATTTTTTGAGTAGCAGTCTCCTCTGTTTTGTCTTGCTGGCTTACTGAAGCTCAACCACTTGTTTGGAGCTCAAACACAGAACCATCAGATGGCCACGACGGTCTTTTGGGAAAACTGAAGAAACGAATTAAACCTGAGAAATGTCAGAAAGAGTAAGTATTGGGAAATACTAACCAGGCAAGCAGCAAGCAAATAAGTATGGCAATGATAACAGTAAAACTATCCTGAATAAATATGGAAAGCCTGTTGCTGAAGGCAGCTTGGAAAAAAATGGCATCGTTTGCTAGACGATAACGTATCTGGACTGTTTTCTTCTTCGTTACGCAATCCAATTTTATTATGTAGCGTCGATGTATCCTCAGAGAAGATCAACTAATTGAGGCAAGTGAAAGTAGTAACAAGTAGTAAAGTGAGTTATATAATGAAAGATATTGCAGTACAAAAGAACATCATCCTTTGCACTCTCTAAGTCATATAACTACTTGCCTGATAAGTGTTCTTAATTCAAATTGGCTTCTCTATAGAGATTATGTTGTTGTTGATCTTTTCCATAAGATTTTCCACAAGCTTAATGGCTGCATTCACATACTCTAGTAACATGTCCAACTCAAACCTGAAACCATATCAGTTAGTTAATAGATCAGATGGAAGTAGAACTTTTATGGGAATTATATTGTCAGCAAATGATAACCCCACCATATTATCCACATAAGTTTCACACAACTTAGTGAAATTAGAAGGGAAGACTGAACCGAATAGAAGACAATCATGAACTCACCAATAAAATAGAAAGACTCCTAATCGATATATAGAAACAAATACCACAACTTTTTATACTACATACGTCTTACCTATCACCCTCACATCTCGAGACAAGCTTTCTTCACACTGGTTTTGGCACATGTATCTGTAGCTTGGAATCTGAATGGGACACTATACATGAGAAAGCACCACATATGAATATGTAGCACAAAAATGCGTCACTATATTGAAAGTATGGTAGAGAAAATCATTAAGGTTTAAGAGACACTCACATCTTGTGGCAGGAGATTATAGCTTCGTGTACATTGTGCGTAGTCAGCAAGATCCGGTCCATCTATAGCCTTAGCCGTATGATTTTTTTGACTTCTTATGTCTTTAACAAAAGCTGCATTGCTTCAGAACTGTATGTCTTACATGTTAGCTTGAACTCCTTCATCATTTGTAGTTTTTTAGCTCTACCTTAAGCTAGTTGTGATGGTTCACCATCTTGATCCTAGCTACAATAAAAGAAAACCAAAAAAAAAAAGAAAATCAAAATGAAATAAACAAAATACACGATACAAGATTCTTATTCTTAAACCCACTAAGACATGGTCGCACATTGAGATTTCTCTAACCTGGTCTAGAACCTAACGTTTTATGGATATTGCATATAACATATAGTCCCACTAAATTTAAGGATATATATTGTATTTCAACTTTCTTGTAACCTATCAGTAACAATTTTCGAAGGTAGAAAAGATGGAGAAGACCAACCTTATAGCGAGCCTGTCAAGAAAAGTCTCCCTCTCAAGAAAAGGCTTCAAGGCTTGATCAAGCAGTTATATTCCAGTTTTCTGCTGTTGATCATCTTCCAGAAGTTTCAAGGCTTCAAATTCTTTCGTTTAAGCTTCCATTAACTCGCAGCTCTTCGATTATAAATTTGGCTCTCTTCCTCACATCATTTCCTACAATAAGATATTACCAAAACCAACAAATCAATAAGGTTTTTTCAAAACCAATAAATAAGTTTCTCAAGTAACAACGACTAAAGTCTTGTTTCTTTACTTTTCATTTCAATGAAATATGGGTGGTAAGTGTCGATATTTTTAATTCCGGGATGCTCTTCTCGACAAACTCTTCCTTGCATTTTGCTATAAAACTGTATACAGAACAAATAGTTAGAAATTTTTTGAGATTGGATCTAATTGTTTGAGTATTCAAAGTAAGTACCAGAATAGAATAAATGAAGAAGCAGGACTTTTTGGGTTTCTTACAGTCAACATTTCTCGTTCTTCTTCTATATCTTTGTCGTCACTTTCGTATCTGCACGAAACATCTGCTGTCGTTAGTGGCTGACTTAGTTCAAAATGTTTTTTCTTTGTTGTTTTATATCCTTCCATTTTATGTATATCTCCTTGTTCAAATATACGCTATATACGCACACACGTTAGAAAATACTTTTAACGTTTCATCGTTTCACATCATTGATATGGGAGCATACCTTTTCGTTAGGGAGCCTTTTTCTGCGGACAAGTTCTTCCACTCTTTTCTAGTCATCTTCGCAACCAATACTCACCATTCAATAGCTTCAATAGTTCAAATAAAAGTAAGAAAGATACTATCATAATTGAATTTTACTTGAATTACCTCACAAATGCTCTTGTTATCTACTCAGAAAGCAGCTCTCCTCTCGTTTGCATAGATTAGGTAGGAAGATATAGGCTATTTAGGCTTCAGGGGATCCTTTAGCTTTCTAGCTTGACAAGAGTTCATGTGTGTACTTCCAACCATTCTCAGTAACGCCGAATCCTCAAGAAGCATTGCAAAAATGTTATCAAAGAGTTGCTGTCATATTTCAAAAAATAACAGCTTAACCAGTGTTGTTGCAACAGAGATTCAGTGCACATCATTCAAATTAGAAAGCTGAAATACCTTCTATATATAGCCACAAACAATTGACGATAGCATGTTGATTTTGGGGAAAACTAAACACATAATCATCCTTTCTGTCCTCACCAATTGTATCTCCACAAGATGGTTGACAAAAGAGATCATTGACAGCTTAACCTGTTAAGATAGGAAATTTAGTGAGAGGACTATACAAGTTTGAAATAACTAGTTCAAATGAGACTCAGAGAAGCTCATATATAAATTACAAGCTCCAAGGTCTACCTGCTTAAATGTAACATGTGTTTTCGGTCAATATATGACATGCGTTGCACTTTTAAAGTAAAACTCATTCGTCATCTCCTTGTTTTGATTGTCCACAACCTTGGAAGGATGCATGCTACTTTTTGTATGCTGGCGAATCAAGCAACCAGTGTATTTACATCTACAAAAGAAGTTCATCAGAGAATATAGCCTAATTTATCATGTTTGTATTACGTTCTGACAATATCATTGAGTACCAAAAAAAACTTTAGATGCATCTACTGGATGCCCTTTGAGAATCCATCAAGCCAAAATATCTGGATATTTATTTTTTAAATGGTTACAAAAAACCAGCTTTTGCAAAACACACGAATACTTCAAAGCTAAGTGCATGAGGATGAGATGACATAAATGACTTAGATAGAAAGATTAACAAACTATATCGCTAATTGAATTGGAAATCTTTTACAAAAATTGAATTGGAAAGCATGTGGCTACTTAAACCAGAATTAATTAAAAAAAAAAAGAACATAGGAAAACAATTTCAAGCCGTATTCTTTACAGTAACATAAGGCTTTCTTTGGGTAAACTGAAGAAACGAAACAAACCTGAGCAATGGCAGACATGCAACAAGGGCCAAACACCAACTAAGCAGCAACCCAATAATACAGACGATCAACAGAGAATCTAGTATGACAGTCAGAACGAATGACTAGCTAATCCCTGGCTTTTTCATCAGTAAGCCACTTTTCCAAATTATCCTGAAAAGATACACCAAATAAGTAATGAAAACAAAAGCTACGTTTAAAATACACAAAAATGTACATACAAAAAGAGTTATGCAAGAGTTGTGCATCAAATGCGTTAACAGATCCTGACCCCGATGCAGCTGGCGAACACATCACTAAATCAACATGTGGATAGACAAAATAAAGAATTGAGTGCCAATTAGAAACACTGTTGTCACTGATGTGATAACACATACCCAGGCACATACGGCCTGGTTCGAGGAGGCTCTCTTTTATCCTTCACATTTATCAACTAGTCAATACCGAACATGTTTACATCGAAGCTATAGTCCTGCAAGAAAACATACCTTTTGTGGTCAAATTCTTGGAGTCCTGCAGCTTGAAATAAAAACTAGGATGCTCTAGTGAGAGTTGTGATGATTTTAGCATCTAGCTCGTCCCATTCTTCTTGTTTCAGCATCAAGCGTGTCAGTGTCAGTGTCACCGTTACCCTATGCTTGAGAAAAAAGCCAACCATCAACAAGCTTCATAACACATATGACTATCTAAAAATAATCTTGAATCATTTTCAAAGAACATGAACAGCAAAATTAGTGGAGAACCAGAGCTAGAACTATAGTCACTTGACCTGAGTTCCCAAATCCAAGAGTAACTGCACCGTCTCTATGTGTCCGTTCAAAGCCGCCACATGAAGAGGTGTGATTAATCCATCTGCTGCTCTGTTGATCACTTCGTGAAGAACACTACACAACACATTCAAACTAATCATCAAGTGACTATAAAGCTTTACCATAACTCTTTACAAAAAAAAAAACACGTTTTACCACAAATAATATTGACCTGAACAAAACATAGAAACCCTACTCAAAAAACAAGAACCACGAAAAATCTCCAAAAGTAAAACTCTTGTGTAGATGATATCTAACCTGTGATGTACGTCCAAGTTTGTCATAACTCTGTTCACAATTTGACAGGTCGCCATGGTAAAACCCCTATATGTATATACTAACAGATGAATCCATGTTCCGAGGATAATACTGGTCTACGCAATGCAAGAATTGGTTATGATGTTCCGAAACTAACTATGATGCCTAATCCAAAACAGGAGAGCAAAGAAGAGAAGGCTCTCACTTGAACGAAATCGAAATTTCCAGAACTAGAAACAAAGTAGCTTAACGGGTCAAACCGTCCGATATCAACATATCCCTGCACACAACAAACACACATATTTTTGGAAACTAGAGTTGAACAAAGCTTTTGAATTTGATGATATAGAAATTCACCGTCTGCCCTCTTGTTTCCACATCCTTGCAGAATCTAACCACCAAATCAAATTCCTACACCAATAAAGACCAAACCTAATCAAACCTAAAATCCTTAAAACAACCTCTCAACATTATAGAATGAGAACATATACACAACCTTGCCATCATATTCAAAAGGATGGCCGATCCAGCTGCTCTGACCAAACCAAGTTAAAGGAAGCAGAATTACAGGCCACTAAATCAAACCAGTGCAACAAAGCAAACTTTCTTACTATTCTCATACCAATAATTGATCCTAAGCAGAATCTTAAAGCAACAACAATAATAGAAAGAGGATACAAAATCGACAAGACGACTTGAATTGTCAAGAGCGTAGCAATTAAAATCAGGGACAGGTACAGACGTAGCACCAATTACAAAAGCTGCAGCATTTGCCAAGAAGATAAATTTTCAAAAGTGTAGAACAGTACTGCCATTTAAGTAATCTGATCTGTGAATCTAAAACCCGAACAATCAAGAAACACAATCATTGTCCGAACCCCTGACATATTTTTAAATCACAATCGGTCGGAAATCAAAATATAAAGTTGATCAAAATCCTTACATTAGCACGAAAAAGAATCAGAAACATAACAACCTCCCAATGACCATGTTGACAAGCTTGCATCAAAGCTGGCTCTTTCCAAAAATTCATGTATTCAGATTTTACTTTTAAATCAATCAATAATGCAAAGAACAAAAAGACACTAAATGACAACATACCTGTCCAGGGTAGTTCCGGAGATTAATATCAACTCCTGATTCCACCAACAGAGAAACTATCTGAAGATAAACAAAACCCAAATCAGGATCATCACCAATCATCACAATCATCTTTAAAGTCAGAAATTGAGAATCAATATTAAGACCACGGAAAGAAGGAAAAAAAATTGAGAATCAATATGAGAATAATCAGTTCATGTCAAGCTTGAATTGGAAAACAAAACGATCGTACAAGTGATCGATCAAACAAAGATATTAACAAAGAAAGAATCTGATATAACAAAAGAGTCACAAAGATCCTAAGGTTCAGGTTTACGAATAACTTACAGACATGTCAGGCTTAAATTCCTTGAAGATTTGGCTTCAATTCCTTAATGCGTTTCGAGTTCCTCTGTCTCCTCCGTCTTTTGGTTCACCGAAGATCTTCTAGATCGATCGTTCAACAGAGAAACTCAAAAAAAAAAAAAAAATTAAGACCACGGAAAGAAGAAGAAAAAACTGAGAATCGATATGAGATAATCAACAGTTCATGTCAAACCTGAATTGGAAAACAAACTTCAAGATTTGGCTCCACCTTCGAGAACCTTCTCGTCCTCCATCTTTTGCTTCCTCGTCATCATCTTCTAGATCGATCGTTCTAGAGAGAAGCACAAAAATCATGAGAGCCTTAGTTTGAATTTTAAAAACAAAATCGAACGTTGGGTCTTAAGGCAGAGTAGAGAGTTGTTATAATTGAGATTAGTCTCCCAATATCTATTTCGTAATTGAAAGCTCAAAGATCCTTTTTTGGATTTAAAACACGTTTGACGTCCAAACCAAGGCTTACGTTATATGACCGTTTGAAAACCAAACCGATCTCCAATTAAACCAAACCGATCTTACCAACTAAATTCTAAGCGAGGTTTACGATTTATGACCGTTTTAGTAGTGTTTCTTCAATTAAACCAAAACCAAATACAATAACTGATTCTTTTGGTTCAATATATTCCATTTGATTTGCTTTTAAACCGAATCCACCAAAACTTACATTTTTTTGGAAAAATGTTAAAAACTAATTTAATTGCTACTTTATCATTTTGTATATATACAAAAAATATTTTGCAAAATAAAATATTCAGTGATCGGTAATTTTTTTAATTATACATTTGCATAACCCAACGTAGTTAACAAAAAAAAATTATACTTATATTGATTTACATCAATATTTATAGTGTATATAAAATAAATAATTTTCTTTTTCATAATAATAATATTCATTAATCCTTACAAATTTGATCTTCATGTCTAAAACTAATTTTCTATATTTCTTGTTGTATATGTACATTATAATTTTCGGCAAATAAACGGCTCTTTTTTTTTCCATGAAAAGTCTCGATGTAGCAGCAGTAGAGCTTTCTTGCTACAAGATGAACACAACACGAGAACAGTCAAGCCTCTCCGTACATTACAACTTTCAAACCAAATGTAAAACTTGTTGTGGTATCATTTAAACACAAGTTGTAATAGTATTCTTTTCACTTTATTAAGTTGATTTGATTCAAACTCTAATGATAAACTCATTAGAGAGTTGAAGTCTTTACCATAGATTATCCATGAAAAGTCAAGTTCAAGCACAGAAACTCCAAATTCCGTGAATAAATATCCTAAATAATCATCAAGTAGAAGAATATGAAGCTCTTTAATACTAGCTAGCAAATGTATCACCAGAAACCCAATTAACAAGACATAAATTTAAAGCAAACAAGCAGAACATGATGCTCTTCCCCCATAATAACTTGTCGACAAGTTTTTTCTATGTAGTAAATAAGTCTAGAAGAGGAGAATTCGAATGTCGACAAGAGACAAATCTAAGAAGGAAACAGTAGATTAAGGATTAAGCAACAAGTAACTTGAGATGCAAGTAGCATGAAAGATGTGATTACATACTGTTTGGTAATCAACTTTCTATTCTTTGGACTTGGTAACAATCTACGATCTCCGTAGTGGTTAGAGCTATTGGTACAAATAAAGTTTTAACATTGTATTTGTATACATCCAAATTAAACTTGTCAATGCTCAACAAATCCATAACAGTTTCTTTGATATCAATATGAGGAGCAGGCTCTTTGTGATGTAAATCTCTGATATGGTAATGAAAGACGAAGACATGACTTGCGGGAGGTACGATCTCATGATCCTTGAAAGTTAGAGACTAAGTAAGTGAAGATCATGAGTATGTGAGAAGATTTATGTAGTAACCATAAATTTAACGAGATCAGAGTTTGGTCTTGTACAATAATGGTGTTGAACAACAGAACAAGAATGGGTTCAAGGGAAGTTGGAGTGTCATGTTCTTATAATTTAGGTCTATTTAGTATTTAGCTAAATGTGGACTTAAAAGATGATGTCTAGATCAAAATGGTTTCTCTTCGTTGAACATGATTATGCACTTTTGATTGTTGTTTCCTTTTACAAGACATTGTCCTCTTTTTCTTTTACTTGTTTGCTCTATGTTTGAAAAACTGGCTTATTGACGACGAGTCACAATTGAGCTGTGCATGTGACCAAAGTGGCAGAAGTCTTTTTTAAAGTAAAAGCAAACAAAATGATCTAATTGACTTAAATCTCAAACAAGCCAAATACATCCAAGCGATATGTTTCTTGGTACTTTCATTTTTCATGTAAATGATTTGGTACATTCTGCCAAGCCAATAATACAACAAAAGAAAAACCAAAACTAATTTTGCATACTAAATTTGTATTTTATTTTTAAAAAGATCATACTTACAAAAAATGACAACGACATAGATCATTTATTTGGGATATGTTGGAATGATTAATTGAACAAAATTTATTTGATGATGTTTTTATCGGTAAAACAAAATTTAAAACAATTTTATTTGATGGAATTAGTAAAATGAGAATGAAGATAATGATCTTGTTCGAATCCTAGCCAAAGCACTACTTCGTGTAGTTTTTCTCGTGCCAGCGAGATCCATGTCTTTGGCTTCTTCTTCAACGTCACTACGTCTTTTGACAGTGACCAACCTTTCATCCACTGATTTGTTTGTGAAAGCATTGTCAACAATCTCTGATCTCACATGTACCAAATCGCCTCCAAGTGTTTGGTTCAAAGCTCTCATGGAACCTTTGTTGATGTATTTTATCTAACCGTTTGTTTACCTTTGTTTGGCATTGGGAAATGCCCTTCTTTGTCGTAATTTAAACTTTGGGATCTCAGTATCTTCTTATCCTTGTACTTGGTTTCTTTCTTAGTTGAATGAAAACAAGCCATTGAAGATAATGATTTTAAATTTTTGACTTTGAACTATTTGACTTTTTTATTATTATAAACTTACACTATTTGATTTTAAATATAGTCGTATTTATAATTTTTGTATTAGATTTGTATGTTAATTATTATGTTTTATATGATATAATGTTTAATGTTTTATTATATATGTATATAATAATATATTAATTTTTATATGCGCTTCCAACACGTACCCACTTTTTATAATTTCTATAAAAATAGCTTCCACGTTTCCAAACGCTTCGCTTCCGCGTACTCGCTTCTGATTCCATGCAAGTTTAAACCAAGCTTGCATTCTATAGAAAAGGATTGGAGATAGGCCTGGGCATTTGGATTTCGGATCGGATTCGGTTCGGATTTATTCGGATTCGGATAATTCGGGTAGGAGATTTTATTATCCGTTCGGATTTTATGACTATTCGGATCGGGTTCGTTTCGGATAGTGTCGGATTCGGATCGGTTTCGGATCGGTTTTGGATTGTTTTTCGAGTAAAAAGAAACTAAAGAAACGTTCATTTTAAATAAAAAATAGTTTAATTTTACTAAAATTTGGCTAAATTTTCCAAAAATATGTATAATTTTAACAAATATAACTAAAAACTTTCCGATATCTAGGTTATTTCGGATATTTTTGTTATTTGTTATAACATTATAGCTAAATATAACTAATATTTTTGGATATATAATTTTATTTTCGGTTTTCGGATATCTTTTCGTTTTTCGGTTCGGATCGGGTTCGGTTCGGATAATTCGGATAAAAGAATTCATTATCCGTTCGGGTTTTGTAACTATTCGGTTCGGATTCGGAGCCGGATTTTTCGGATCAGTTTTCGGATTTCGGATTTTATGCCCATGCCTAATTGGAGATTTGCAAGGCTTGTGTAGTTACTGGCTTAGAAAGAGAGTAATGATACTGGTTGATTTAAAGGAGAAGATTGATCTGGCAGAGAAAGAGCGGAAAATCTTTGACCGGCTTCTTGGTACTCTTTGTCATTGTAACCTCGACACACAGCTTCGTGTCGCGGGTGGTTGGGTGCCTGACAAGCTTCTAGGGAAAGAGAGTAATGATATTGATATAGCCATTGATAATATGTCGGGAAGTGAGTTTCTTGATAAGGTTAAGAAGTATTTATCTTCTAGAGATGAACAAGTACAAGGATCGGAGACAATATTATTGCAAGAAGCCTAACCAATCCAAACACTTGGAAACAGCAAGAATACGACTTTATGACCAATGAATAGATTTTGTTGATTTAAAAATTGAAGAGTATACAGAAAATAGTCGTATTCCTACTATAAAATTTGGTACGGCTAAAGAGAATGCTTATAAGAGAGAACGTCTCTCCTACGGTTACCGGACTTCAACCATAAGCAGAAAGAGAATGCTTACCGGACTTGAAATTTGGTACGGCTAAAGAGAATGCTTATTGGAGGCTATGTGGAGTCTCATTCAAGAACTTGGGTTATGTAAGTTCAGTGATGAAGAAAGAAGACTTGCTCTGTATACTGCTCTGTTTCTTCCTTTTCGAAAAACCGTTTACAAGGACGATAAAGGTAAATCAGTTTCTGTTGTCAACCACATCTTTAAATTCTCCATGAAGCGGAAGACTATTGACGCTGAAACGATTATGACTATACACTGTACCACGGAGAGATTGATACCGTTGTTTAGTCCCCTTCAGTTGAAAAATGAATGCTATACTTGATTCGGCCACTGATGTTCTTGATCTAGAGGTCCCAGTAACTTCAAGACTAAGAGTACTCACAGAGTTTATTCTTAGAGAAATTAAAGACTTGTGGCGTGTTGCACTTTGAACGTCTTTTTTGTTGTCTATGTTTGACGGCATAAACGAAGATCAAGAAATCGAGAAATTGGATTTCAAACTGGACAAGACGCGAGAAATATATCTATCAAACCTTTTGTTAATGGCAGAGAGATCGTGAAAATTGCGGATCTTCGCGGAGGATCCGCCATGTGTGAATGGCAACAGACAGTGCTCACATGGCAACTAGCTTATCCTAGAGGCTCAGTAGATGAATGCAAGGATTGGTTGAGAGATATCAAACAAAAACAACAAAGGACAAAGTGAGTTTAGACCATGTAAATGGGTGATATTTTTAGAGTATCACAAGCCCAAAAATTAGTTTTATATAGACAAAACAATTAGAATGGGTCTAATCCGTATCAGCCCAGTGATACTTTTGATACCAGTATCATCTGACGTGGCATCTCCTAATTGGTCGCGTTTTACCAAAAGAAAAGGGGAAAAAAAAAATCTGATGTGGCATCTCCTAAAAAAATTCTTAATGATACTTTATGTGTATCACCTATGACCATGCTCTTAGAGTTTAGAATCTAGTGGTTTGTGCTCTGTTGGATCATGTGTAATTATTATTATGCAAGTACAATGATTAACATTAAACAAATATTGCAATCAATTTCACAAACATATATAACAAGAAGCAATCAGACGTTAAATCAGACATAAACTACAAGGTCAAACCGAGATTTAGGGATTTAATCTCATATTTATGTAAACAATGAATATGATTAAACCGGGTTAAGTCAAAGTCAACATTAAAGTTTGACTTAACATATAAAATTAAAACGGTTTAATATAAATTGGATCTAAACCAAACCAAACCAAATCGATGTTAGACGGTCGAATTTTGATTACACTGAAAAATCAATTCGGTTTTCTATTAAATGAAACTAAAATTGGATTAAACCAATCGGTACTTTTTTGAACCTAAAAACAAATGTTTTAACCCAAAATTAGATCAGTTTAGTATAAATTGGATTAAAAACCAAACCAAATCGATGTTAGAACGGCAATTAATTTGGAATTTGATTAAACTGCAAATCAATCCGGTTTTCAATTAAACTAAGCTAAAATTAGATTAAACCAATTGGTATTTTTGTTTAACCAAAAAATAAATTTAATTAATGTTGAAAACCAGACTTAACAGAATTAGTCAACAATCATTTTGTTGAAAACCAATATTATTTCTAATTGGTATTTTTGATGGTTTTTGGATGAAAACGTTTTGAAAATCAAAATAGACAAAAAAAAAAAAAAAAAAAAGCATCATGTCCATGTTAGTTGTTCAATGTTCACTTGTTCTAGAGCCATTCACAGCCTCTAAAAGGTTGCCCAGTGAGCTAGCAATAATAGCTCAGTCTCCAATTTTCCGATTTGTTTAGATTATTTTCTTTAGTTTCTAGATTATCAAATGTTAAAAGAAGCATACCAATATATAGATTCTCACTGAGTACAACAACTAACAACCGCTGAGAGATGTATATTACTACGAAGTACAACGATTGACCACTTCCTGATCAATCTCCCTACCCTGCAAATTGAAATAACAATCATTAGAAAAAACCATTGATGTACTCAGCAATATACAATTTAGGATTAAACTTACATTTACTATTTAGATTTACATGTTTTCTAAGGGATATTTATTTATTTTCTTAACGGCCGGATAAATATTAGAGTATCTATTTATTGGTTTTTATCAGTGTTCTAAAAAGCGGTCTAGGCGGTCGCTTAGACCCCGACTAGGCGTTCTAAAATTACATAAATCTTGTTTAATGTATTTTTTTCAATTTCAATAAGTTTTATTTATATATATATAGTTATAAATATTAATAGATTGTTTAATATAAATATAAATAAATATTTTATCTAGTTTTTGTTTATAAGTTTCATAATTTTTAGTTTTATATAGATATTTAATATAATTTTTATATATAATATCATATTTATAATGTTTTATGTTATAAATGTCTAAATCGCCTAAAAATCGTCTATGTCCCGATTAGGCGTTCTAGGCGCTAGGCACTGGGTCATTGCCCGCTTAGCGCCTAACGCTTTCTTGAACATTGGTCGTGGGTGATATAACACTTTCGTTTCTCTGCGTTGTGGTTTCGAAGTTGAGTCTAACAAACTTCCATTGTTTAATTCTTTTTTTTTTTCCTCTGGCTTTTGGGGGAAAAATGGACATTTTTTTAATTGGTTCAAGAATTTTAATTGATTTATTTATAATTTGATGACCGATGGGACGAGCAAGTGAAGAGATGCAGAACATATTAGTAAAGAATATATTTATCCTTGTGGATTGGGATGTGAATAAGCTTTGCTTATACCTTCCTACCCATAAAGATGAGGTCTTGGCTTTAAAACCAAGTTGTCTGGGTGCTCTTGATAGAAAAATTTGGGTCCATACGTCCTCAGGAGATTACACTACATAATCAGGCTATGAAATAGCTAGAAAGTTGAAGTTCCCTTGTGAGAATCTGCCTCCCCGGTTGGAGATCAAGTGGCCGTTGGAACTTATTTTTGATTAGTTACGCCGGACTACTTTTTTGGGTAACTTTCAAAATTGAAGTTTGTTAGTAAGAGAAATGGAGGTCCGAAGTAGCTAGCTTGGATAGCTTGAAATTTGACTAAAGGATCAAATGTCGCACTTCGGAAGTTAAAGGAGAAATCCAAACCAGGCATGTGTGCCGAGCCGTGTTGTATCGTGCCGAGCCGGACCGGATTTGGGATTTTGAGATTTGGGAAATGGGCTTATAACCCAAATAATAATTGTTATTTACCCAAATGTGTTTAATTCATAATGTTGAAAGAGTTAACATATATCTCATTTCTTGTGGATTGTGTAACAGCAAATCAATTAGTGAGAATAATGGAGTGAATGACTATCATTGAGAATATGACTATTATGTTGAGAATGAATTCTTATTACTCCTTTTTATTTCTAATGTTGAGAGCTTGGACTATAAATCCAAAGCTTTATCTCTCCATTTTTAGATCATGGACATATGGATCAAAAAAATCATAATCTCGTTCTTCTTCTTTCTCTAGTTATCGAGTCTGAGAGTACACACATTACTAGAGTTCGATAGGCTTCTGATTTTGAGTGTTGCAAATCAGAAGATGGTGCGGTTGTATCTTGGGATTCTGATTGCATCAAACCGTCACACTACGAGTAATTAAAGAATTAATGAAAAAGAGTGTCTCGCCTCCGCACAAACCATTCTTTGTTTATCAAATTTTGGTATCGATTGTTGTATTTTATTTTTGGGTTTTATCATCATCTATTGCAATTATTCAGTTTTGCCATATCGTACAAATCGTGGTCCTACAGTGGCATGAAGAGGTTTGGTCTATGGCCACTTCCCCAAAAGTGAGAAAGTTTATCTGGAAAATCCTTGTGGGTGCTCTTTTGCAGTGAACCTGAAACCAGCAACCATCTCTTGTTTGATTGCCCTTTTGCTCAACAGGTTTCGAATTTGGCTCCTTTTAAGAATCATGTTCTTGATGCGGGTTGCCAAGATATTCACCAAGAACTTATTAGAGTTATATCCTCTGAATAAAATAAAATATAAATCATTTAATGAATAACATCATAAGATATATGTGAAGATGTAAAGAAAATTAGCAGATTAAAGTAAATGATTTCGGACGTAATTTAATGTGTTAACATTATAAGATATGTGTGAAGATGTAAAGAATTTGCCAAGGATAGGCTAAGATTATGCAGTCACCCTAATCAAAGAAAGGAAAGGCATCGACAATAAGCCAACTAGTCTCTCTGGATCTTCACACCTAAGGTATGGTTAATAGGGAAGTCACTAGCGAGCAATCTAATCTATATGCTAAGGCAATAAAAGCCAACGACTAATTACACTTGTAATAGCATAACCAAGAAATACACTCGTATAACATGGCTTTAATGAGCACATGCCCTTCAACGTATAAAATCTCACATCGTGAATGATTAAACTCGAGTAACATGATAGATTCACACTTTACGAACAAGTAGATTCTATGACTTGAACACATTGAAAATCAAGCAATTTTATGAGAAACCTCAATCAATGTTTCCATAAATTAAACAATGATCATATGTTTACACATATTACGACTCACAGATTACGCTTGACGGTAAGATTAACAGCACTTCTTCACAGCAACGGTACATCGTCCAACAGAGCTTCCTTCACCTTCGAATTTACGCAAAGAGCTTCGAATACGAGCGATTCAAACTTTTTTTCTCCAACTATTCCTCTTTCTGGCTCGATCATTCTTCAACAGTACAACCCTTACGTTATCTTTGACGAATAACAAAACTTACATTACATTAAAGTAGAACTTAAAAGCCACTTATTGAACAAATTCTATATTTCTAAAATTTGCAATTCCTTTAAGAAACCAAAAAAAAAAACTTCAAAAAAAAATGATTGTAGGAAGAAAAAGAACAAAAAAGGATGAAATGAAACAGAATCCAGAAAAGGGAGTGAAGTAATTATAATTTTACACTGAACCAAGAACAAAAGCATCACTGTCTTCTCTACCTCTCTTTCTCTGCCTTTGCAATGAAAAATTCCTTCAGACATTATAATGATGATAAGTCCACTCTCACCTTGATTCATGCTCAGCTCAGTTTCAATCTAAAACCCTACACACGTCTCTTTATATCCGTAACTAATCTGTGCCATTTACTCATAATCTCCGTTTTCTGATGACCCATTTCCTCTCAGTCCTGTACATCCAAAAGGCCACCATTATAGTTCCAACCAGAAACAAAACTCTTAAGCCAAAGTATTGATTTACCATCTCCATAAACCAAAGAAGCGAAAATATACAAATGAAATAAGTGGTTAGCTATTTTTACCTGACAAATCATACCCAGTACCGCCCCATTCAGAAGGTCGGGCATGTGTCATGTGCAAGCCCTGAGGTGGTTGCATCATGAAATGAGCTCCACCACCCAATGCACTACTAGTAATAATATGATGGTTATCGTTTGGATTTCTTCCGGAAGATTCCATATCAGGATGGTAGCCAAGCAAAGATTCTGTGCCAGAAGGAGAAGGTAACATGTTTCCACTTCCCGAAGCATCATCTCCTTTCACACCATTTCTTCCATCCTTCTTTTTCTCTAGCTGAAAAGTGCCAAGAACCACCTGTACAGGAAACCAAAGCCAGGAACCAGAGACTATCCTATCAAACTCGGCAAATAATCAAGGAATTCCATTTCTAAATTCAGTTGAGTTTGTGCACACAGGTAAATTAAACTATAAGACAAGAGGAAAGATACCTGAACTGGACCAGCAGCCTTTAGGAGTCCCCCAACTCCTCCACCAAATATCTGACCATCTGAACTAGATAAACAAACGCTAAGGCCACCAGTTTTACCACCGTGCTCGCCCCGAATATAAGATCCACTCAGTGAGATAATTTCATACTGACCCTGAATAAAAGTTCATAATTCTAAAGCAAGTTGATGATCATATGCAATTATCAAGCATGTATGCCGGAAGTCAATAAAAGATTCTTTAGCTGTAACGGAAGTTTAATTGTAACAAACAGTTCCCAAAAGAAACAATTTTTTCTAACAGAGAATCAATTCATTCTTTATTAGTAAAGCAGATAGCCCTTTCCAAAATTCACACAGTTAAGATCCTTTTTTTTACAAAGTCTTAGTTCAAGAACTAGTTTAGAGGGACTAGATAGTAACAAGAGAATCACCTCATAAGATACACTTGTTCCTGATGCCAAGTGAGACAAGGATGCATTAGAGATGGAGCCAGATGCAGAAAGAACGCATAACTCATGCTTGCTTTGCTGAGCGAAAAGGACAATTTTCTGCGCCACATCCTATCAAATCAATCCGCAAAAACACATAAGAAGACAGTTAAATCGATCCAATGTATATTAGCACCAATGAAAACAACAAAACACATTATTAACGCACTCTAGCAAAACCAATTATACAACTGATGCTAGATTCACAGTTTTAACCAAATCACAATCTCAAAAGAAGGCCTTTAGAGTAGTATCATAGAAAAATACTCACCTCACCAGGGGTTATATTAACAATGTGTGGAGTAAAACTTTGCCCCGTTTTTCCTAAAACAAAAAAAAAAAGTGTTTATGTGAAGCTCACAAAATAACAATAGCAAGAGAAGCACCAATACATAGCATGAACTCAGCTGCCAATTGTTATCGCAAGATTTAATCGATTGGCACCGCCACAAAAACCATCAATCAGCAAAATGAAGCAATACTAGAAACACGAATCTACGCATTCTTCAATGTGTTCAAAACAAAGCTTTTGCTCAAATACATTACACATTTGGAAGCACAGAGAGTGTCTATAGAAACTCAAGAGTACCAAAGACTTCTATATACCCAAAACTCAAGAATATTCAGTCCCGTCACTAAAAATTGGAACTTTAACACAATTCACATAGAACTCGAACAATATATGATTCCAGATCAAGTAAAAATCCAAACTTTGCAACAATTAGATGAGAAAGAGAAAAGGGTTTTGAGTAAACGAACCGACAGAACCCAAAAGTGATTTCCTTGAACCGGATTTAGAAACCGGCGGCGAAACCCCAGCGGCAGCAGCAGCGGCGGCTTGTTCTCTCCTTTCTCTAGCAGAAGAATTACTAGCAGAAGAAGCCAATTTCTTAGCCGCTAAAGCTTGAGCCGGAGTATCATACTTCCTAGGTCTACCTCTCTTTCTCTTAACCGGATCAATCGAAACATTCACAGCAGAAGACGGAACCGAGAAGAGAGAAGAAGAAGACCCATCATTAGGTAATTGTAAATTACCATTGTTGGAGGAAGGAATCGAGTTTCCGGCGGAAGTAGTGGTGGATGGTGCGGCGGAGACGGTGGTGGGATTGTGGTGGTGGAAAGGATTGTAGTAAGGAGAAGTGAGATGGTGTTGTTGTTGTTGGTCTTGGTGGTGGTGGTGGTGGTGCCTTTCGTTAGGTTCCATTCTTTTTTAGATAGAAGAGAAGCTACAAAAATAAAAATGTTATTTTTTTTTTCTTTTCTTTTATTTTCTTTTTTCTTTTAGGGTTTTTATGCTTTATGGATTTTATTTTTTGGGTGATAAAAGAAAAAAGAAGGTTATCGAGTCTATCGTGTTGTCGTCGTCTGGGATTTTGATGTGTTTTTAGTCGTTGGATTAAAAAAAAAAACTTTTGAGTTTAGTAGTATCTTGACTTATGGGATCTCTGAGGATTTTTTTTTTTTTTGGGATTATATATTAATATAGGTTCGTATAGCTTTTTATATATATTGCAAAGCTTTAAATTAGGGAGATAATAACACCTATGCCATATATATTGGTAATGTATCTTTTTAAAACATTGGGAAATCTAACAAAATATTGCAAGTTATAAAAGTAGGTGTGTGTATATAACATGAGATTCACAAAGATTTACTTCCTCTTAAATATCTTTTTTTCTGATTTCTTTTTGTTTTTGTATCTATTTTTTATTTGAAAAAACAATTAGTGTCATGATTCGTGAGAAAATAAAATTCTAATAAAACATGGGTTACCATATTTTTCCGATCTAGATTTGTTGCATTCTTAGCTTTCTGTCCTATATTTTTGTTTCTGAAAAATCTACTAAATTAACTTTATTATTAATAAACTACACGTACTTTCGAAATTATTTTTAAAACTACATCTCTAATTAAACCGATCAATAAACCGATAACCATTTAGCCCGGTTTAATTTAATTTAAATATAACTAAATTTAATAAAATTTTGACCAGCTTTTTCTTCTTCGTTCACCAGATTTTGACCCAAACGATTTTCATTAATTTCGATCTGAACTTTCTTCTTTTTCATAGAAAGGTTTGCTCAGCACAGCTTAAGCCCAAGCAAGATTAGATAAAAAAAAGATTCAGTAAATCACACATTGTCCAAAATCCTGCAGTTGCCACTAGTTACACTTCCTCTAGCCACATCTCCACCATGGACTTCTTTACCAACAATCAGTTGTAGTCTTCTTCTTCACTTCAATCAAAATGTTCCCCGAATCAAGAATCTATTCTTCCTCTACATCTGTCAATACCATCAGGTTTTCATGATGCCCATTCGAATTAGGGTTCTTGAACAACAAAGATCAGGCCACAAAGGCACAAACATGTAAATCTCGACATTTTGTTCAAAACAAATCCAAACCCGATTCAAAAAACAAGAATCTAAATAAATAATTCGTCTCTTTTATTTCCGGTCTAGAATGCCACCACTCTAATTTCGTATTTATGTGAAAATAAAATTTAAAGGAATTTAAATCAAATAAAAATGAAAAAACAAAAAAAACTTTGGAAAAAGATCCAACATATGATTCATGACCCAAACTCATCCGACCCAAAACCATCAAACAAAAGAAACCGAATTGATTTCCCCTTTCAAAAAAATCAAATCCCTAATTTTAGAACAATCAAAATCGATATAAATCAATTTCGTCTCCCCTTCCTTCTCTAAGTCGCTGTCGAGGATAAAAAGTAAAATTTCGTCGAGTTCCTCCCTTGCCGGTTCGCTTGTTCATATCTAAATCCTTCAACCGTTGAGAATCTGTTGCCGCCGGTAGTAATGGCTCGTGATATAGATAGTGGCTTGGTATATGATTCGGCGGTGAGGCGTCCATCGAAAGAAACTGTCGTGATTAATCGGGGAGAACCATCAATAGATGCTTCAGAGATTGAAGCTACAAAAGGAACCGCCGAGATGGAAAAAGATCCGACAGAACCACCAACAGATGCTTCGGAGATTGAAGCTGTTACAGGAACCACTGAGATGTAAGAGGGTCCGATAGAACCACCAGCAGATGCTTCCGAGGTTTAACCTACAAATGAAACTCTAATAGATAAGCTACAATTGAACGGGCGATTGAAGCACGGGAGGCTAAGCTATAGAATGATCCAATATAAGCAAGAGTTGGTGGCGTGAATGGTTCAAGAGAAGCTATGATAGACACAACAGAAGCAAGAGACATTCTATAAACAAGATAACCTCCCAAAGAAGTGGAAAATGTAAATGAAATGGAAGAAGCGAGTACCTCTTCAAATGAAGGTGATGGGGAGGAGGAGGAAATGGTGAACGCAATAGAAGAAAAAGAAGAGAACATTAATGCTCATGTATATACATTGAAAGCTCTATATATATTAGTTTGACAATGGAATAGAAAAGTTATGATACAACTAGTTTAACTACTACAACATAGTTGAATTTTGTCTTCGTGGTAAATATGATTCGTATGAGTTTAAATTTATGTGTTTTAATACAATTAGTTTAACTAAGTAGTATGAATGTATTTTTGAATTTGCAGGATACATATGAAGCCAAGGATGTTGCTGGTATAGAAGATGATGATGCTAGTAAAGATGATGATGATGATGCTAGTAAGGACGATGAAGATGGTGAGGATGAAGATGAAGATGCTGGTGATTCTGGTAAAGATGATAGTAAAGAGGAGGATGATGATGATGATGGTACAGACAATGATGAAGATGGTGATGATTCTGATAAGGATGATGGTAAAGAGGATGATGATGTTGCTGGTAAGGATGGTGAATCTGGTCAGGATGATGATTCTGGTAAGGATGATGTTGGTATAGAGGATGATGATTATGATGATTCTAAGGCTCTTGAGGATGATGATGATGTTACTGATGAATATGATTCCCAGCAACTAACGCTAGAGAGTATGTTTTTTGGTCCTACAGGATACACCAAAGGGTGTAAAATATGAACCAAACCATATTTGAGAAGGATACACCAAAGGGTGTAAGGTCACACAAACAGTGGAATACATAGAGAAGAAGTGTAAAGGAGAAGTAAGTTAGTTTAGAATTTACCCTCGATTCAAGTATGTATTCCACATGCCTAAGGAACCAAACCACATGACTGAAGGCATGTGGATGATTATGTTTCGCCCAATTTGCATAGAGATGGAAAGAGAGTGCTGGTTTGATTGCCATGAGTACCTGAAAGACTATGAGGAATTGGGGCATTTGAAGTTTGTGAAGAAGATGTTTGGAGAGACTGAGAAAATATAGATAAAGGATGTGGAAGATAAGTTGAATGAGAAGAAGAGTAAGAGCACCATAAACAGGAAGAAGTTAGTCATCTTGTACTTCCTATGCAAGGTAGGAAAAGCAAACTCAAAGGATAATGAAAACATAGAATCCTTTCTTTTAAGGATTGTTGATATTGTGAATGCATGTACGCGCGCGCCACTACAAGAAATTAATTTTATTGAGACATAATATTTTGTCACTATGCCAACAAATCCGTAACAATAAAAATACCGTGACGAATTTGTGACTAACTGTAAACGGTTGCAATACATTCGTCACAATTTTTTTCAGCATCAAAAACGTCACAAACATTGTGACGTTATATTTGGTAATTGTTTTGTCACAAACAGCGACGAGAAATAAAAGTAACAAAACTGTCATATTTACCGACTATAATTAGAGTCTTAAAACCGTCATATGTCGTGACTATCAAAACGTCACAGTTCTGTCACTAATTAAAACGAAAATATAGTTACTAAATCGTTACTAGTGATGACTAAAAAATCGTTGCTTTATCGTCACATCTACCGACTAAAAACATCGTCGAAAAATCGTCATATGTCGTGACTATCAAAACGTCACATTTTTGTCACATATGAAAACGAAAATATAGTTACTAAATCGTTACTAGTGATGACTAAAAAAGCGTCACAATTATGTCATTTCTTACAACGGAACTATAGTCACTAAATCGTCAAAAGTACCGACTAAATCATCGTCACCAAAATGTAATACTTTGTGACAATCATACTGTTCCAAAACTGTCTCTAGTTATAACTAAAAAGACGTTATCAATCGGTTCTCATTTCCAACTATTTAATCGTCCCAACTTCGTCACATTTTATTACCACAAATCAATCATAATCTTTCATAATTAAGAAACTATTTGACACTTATATTAGTCACTATCTTTACTAAATTACTTTCAGAATCTGTGATTTTTTCTCCTCTAAATTTTCATATATAGTTGATTAAAAAAAAATAGATTAATAAATAAACTGAAAATAAATTACGAAAGCAACATCTAATTTAAAATGGTCTAAAAAGAAACAAACGTGATATGGTCTAAAATGAAAGCAAATTGAAGTAAATAAACCAAATCAAAGTAAAACCAAATAAAAACCAAAGTCAAGCCATATTACATGGTCTAAAATGAAAGCAAACAGAAGCAAATAAAACAAATTAAAGTAAAACCAAATAGAAACCAAAGTCAAGCCATATTACGTAGCACGAGAAAATGGAGAAAACCCCATGGGAGCTTGTGGAGAAGAAGAACTTCCTACAGGTGGAGGAGGTGGAGATGATGCATCTAACCCATTCTGACGTGCAAGAGTTTGAATTAGTTGCTCCACAGCTTCGAGTCGAACAAGCACATTATCTTCACGACTCTTTTGCAATTCAGTTTCTAGTTCTTTCACTCGGAGAGTTAATGCTCCCACTTCTACAGTAGCTTGAGGGGGAACTAGGGAACCATCTGACATGGAAACCCCACTTTGAAGTGATCCAAGTCCAAATACACGACCTTGTTTTGATATTCCAGCAATCTAGAAAAAAAACATAAAATCATGAATATTGACAGATTTTAAAACACAAACTCCTTCAAAGATCCAAGAAAGCAAAGTAGATTCAAGTGAAAGCAAGTGAAAGTTACCTTGACATAGATTTCATTTTTCTCTTCTTTGCTAAGGGAATCCATTGTCAAAACCTCTCCATTGGAGGAATCTGCTTGTGTCAAGCGTTCAAGAAGACATTCATCATATTGTTCAGCAATTAGTCTTGCTCTTTCATCAACATATGTTCCATCAGATTTTTGGTGTGTTGCTCTCATCACAGCAACGAAGGAAGAGTCTTCATTATTCGCTTCCTGAGAACAAAACAAAAAAGAAAGTAAATAACTCTTATGAAACGTTTTTAAATAAAACATAATTGTTACCAAAATTAAAAATAAAATATATTACCAAGACATCTTGAACTTTAGCATACGAACGTGAACCCGCTCTGTGACAATGTGGACCTAAACCATCACGACTATTTAGTCGTGAAGAACGAGCTTTTTCACTTTTTTCTTTGGCTTTTGGAATCTTCCAATAAGCTACCATTACTCTCCAATATTTAGCCAGAATCCAGTCAGGTTGTTTTCCTTTGGACTTTGCAAGACTAACCATTCCTTTGAGGCGAGCAGCAGCAAGGGCATCAAAGTTGGCTTTAACTAGCTGCTCAATCGAGGCATCCCACTCAAACCTTGTCTAAAATATATCTATGTCAGACATGTATGAAATAAAAAATTATTTCTGAAAAATAGTTTACATATAACTAACACACACCTTAAACGTTGTAAACCATGCATCTCTATAAAATTTCGGCACTTTTCTCCAGCTATACCAAGGTCCCTGAAAACACCCTTCAATGATTTTTCTAACATGCGTTGATACTTCGGTGTTGTTTTTGAACCTGATGCATATGTATTTAAATTATATTTACAGTTTATTTTGTTACATTAAACAATAAATGAAACAAAAAAGAAAGAACAATACCATTTAGCTCCATTTCTTCGAGAGGGGTGCAATTTCTTCTCTCTGCTCACTTGATTCAGCGTTTGCAGTTTGAGACAAAGGTCTTTCAGAACCAGCAGCTTGATAACTCGATCCTTGTCCATAAAAACGACCGCCAATGGTTATTTGTGGACGCATCTATAATTGACAAACAAAAATAATATAAATAAATTACACTTAGATAGATATACATATAATAATGGAATGTTATATTGTAGATACAATAATTATTGGCATGTTATGTTATCCACGTACGCTTTTAACAACAACAAAATTCATTTTCATAATTCGGTTGGTCATGACTAGGCTAATCATGTTTCGTATTAAAAAATGCTCTGTGCGTTTATAAATTCTGTAGCATCTAAAATTTTCATCCTCACGACTCTTATATCATATTATATAAAACAAGTAGATCAGATTAGCAGCTTTACACGGATCAACAATAATTATATTCTATTCAATGAATGAATACAACAAAACGAATCATGGAGAAGAAATAATTGTAACAAAACCAAAACTCTAGAGGATTAACATGTACAGAATTTATACCTTAAAATCAAAGATGGTGGCAGAGCTAAGGGAAGAGGGTCTGAGATTGTTTTTGATTGAGAAACTAATCGTTGTTAGGATACGGTTAGAAGAAGGCAATAGATTTGTTTATATAGTTGGTGAAAATTTAGGGCTACTGTGACGTTTAGTATTTTATTTTAGTCACAATAAAATGAAAAAAGTTTTTTACCGGGTGTTTTTCCCGCACTTAATCAATTCTTTATTTTCTAAAATGGTAGTGTTCCACGATCTAAGGAGATATTTTCATTTATATTTTTTAGTTTTATTATTTCGAAAATATTAACCTCCCATTTTATTAGATTTTTTCTAAATCTATACATATCTTCAATATTTTTAACCCAACAATAATTAAAAAAATTTGGTTAATATATTTTTAGAATCTAAACTATTTCATCGTTAGTTTGTTAAGTTATCATCTTCTTAACTCACTATATTGCTACAATCAAAGTCTTTCATATATTAACAAAACCGAAAATATATGTAACTAAAAAATGAAACGAGAAAGCAAATCACAAGATGTTCAACCCATCAGCTTGATACATCCTCACAAATTTGATCTAAATAAACCGTATTATGACGAAGAAGAGCTTCATCCCAAGGAAGAGCTGTTACAAAAAGGAAACAAATCAGAAAATCTTCAATCTATCAACAAGACAATTTCTAGCACCAGTCGTAATTTCGATCTCAACAAGCCATATTATGACGAAGAAGACTTGTATCCTCCTGATCCACTGAAAAAAATGCTGGAGCTTTTGCTCCCTAATTATTCTAAGGTTTGGGTTATCTTTAAAATTCAATGTGATATAATTCAGTCAAAATTTTTTTTTTTCATCATCTAAAGTATTTGATTCAATTCTTTTTATGTGGACAGTGAGCAAGGATCTTCTTCTTCTTCTTTATCTAGCAAGTTACGAGATGGGCTACGTGAACATATCTTAAAATCAATAAACAATTATTATAAACTTTTTGACGACGAATCATATTAAATTCATACTGACCTACAATTTCTAAGTATCTTAAATTACCTAAATCTGATTACGTATACCCAACAAAGGTTGTAACAGAGGAAAGTAAAATACTACTAGAAGAAAAATGTGCATCTGTGGAGACATCCCTAGTAGTATCTGAACAGAATATTGCGGCAGCCCCCTGATACTACAATTCAAGATGATGCAGCTGATAAACAATCAATTGAGGATAAAGAAGAAGGGGAAAGTTGTTGACGGTTGCCCCGGGAAAGTCCAGACGTATCTCGAACAACCCAAAAACAGTTGGAGTTTGGTCAAGTTTCGATTTTAACAAACTTAAGATTTTCGGTGTTGAATGAGTCAGAACATGTTGAATAAGACATGGGAAATGAAAAAAGAGAGGAGAACATAGAAGGTTTGGAAGAAGAGGATCAACTGGAAGATAAAGTAAACGATAAAATGGAGGAGGGGTTGTAACAGAGATGGAGAAGGCTAATAAGGATGCAGAGATAACTCTGAAGATGAAAATCAAAAAGGAACGATGACTCCTACAAGGCCATCACAACACCTTAACTCCAAAAATAATCACAAGTCCGATCGAGTTTTTTTTTTTTGGTAGGCCACGGGGAAACAATTGTCTCCCCGCAAATTTATTAAAAAATAAAAAATAAAAACTACAATCGGATTCGCCTTGGAAACGCAGTTCCTCGGACATCCTCCGCAACAATATCCTCCACAATCGTGGGTGCTAAATCAAAAAAGTGAAAGCCTAAAGGTAACGTAAAAGCATAGTTTGCTAACCCGTCCGCTAGGCGGTTAGCCTCCCTATACACATGCGAAATCCGGACTATCCAGTCCCTAGATATAAAGCCATGGCACAATCGTACCAGGAAAGACAAAGGATTGGCGTCACTAATCCCCGTCTTTAAAAACCCGACCACTATCTCTGAATCCACTTCCAACTCCAACCTCGTCACTCTCCTCTCCCACGCAATGTAGAGTCCGTAATAAACTCCCCACAACTCTGCCAAGGGAGCGGAACATATGCCAATGTTAAGGGAAAAACCTGCACACCAGCCACCACTACTATCACGTAAGACTCCCCCTGCCGCAGCTAGCCCAGGGTTCCCCCGAGACGCACCATCCGTGTTAAGTCTCATCCAAACATCCGAAGGTGGTCTCCATGCTATCATTCTCTCAACCCGCCCATTTGTGTCTCTGCCCTCCCGGACTAGGTGATGAGCTCGACTTACTTCTTTAGCTAGCTCTTTGATGAATTTCACTCGGTCTCTACACTTCCCCACATCACCAAACACATAGCCACACCTCCACTTCCATCCCCACCATACACACATCGCAAAAGTTGTTGACCATGAGCTCTCTTCTTCTCCACCATCTGAACTCAAATTCCCGTACAACCAGCCGAGTATTGAGCTTGTAAAGAACTCATGTCGTCGCCTCGCCGGTACTAGCCGATTCCAAATCCCCAAGATAGACGGACAGTCTCTTAACACATGAATGGCCGTCTCCTCTCCTCCTTTGCAGACCTGACACACACTTGTATCTCCAATATGTCGCCGGTAACGCTCTGCATTTGTCATGATAGCTTGCTGTCCAACCAACCATAAGAAGAGACGCACCCTTTCCGGAGCCACCACTCTCCACACACGATCAAAGAAACTCCCCATATTAGGTCTTGGGGAGACATCCTCTGTGAGCAAATAATGAGCTGACTTAACCGTGAAGCTTCCATCCGGCGTACCTCTCCATGATAGTCTATCCGCAGCCCCAGTTACATTGTCCAGAACTACCGCAGCCAATTCCAATCGTGTATCATGCGTAACATAAGGCAGGATGTTGTCCAAGATCCAACCCGTTCCTTCCCTCCATAAGTCTTTGGCTCGCAGCTCATTAAAACCAGTGGGGAGGTCAACAATTGTCCTTTCCATCAACGGCTTATCCGACAACCAAGCATCAGACCAGAAACGTATGACCTGACCATTACCAATAACCCATCGTAAACCCTTTGGAATCACTTCTCGCAGTCCAAGTTCCACGCTTTTCCATGTTGATGAACCCGGTCTCCTCACTAATAACCCATTATGTTCATACGGACTACCAACTCTGTATTTCCCCCGCAAAACTCTCGTCCAGAGACTTGTGTGATCATGTATAAGTCTCCAACCCATTTTTGCTAACAAAGCCTTATTCATATCTTGTGATTTCCGTATACCAAGCCCACCATCTCTCTTCGGCATACAGATTCTATCCCAAGACACCAAATGTAGCTTTCTTTTCTCCGGTGAACTACCCCATAAAAAAGATCGTGCCACCTTGTCTAACTCCTCCAGCACTGATTTCGGTAATGATATTGTGCTCATTGTATGGATCGGAATAGACAACAACACCGACTTCGTTAGTGTTAGTCTCCCCGCGAAGCTGAGAAACCGACCTTTCCAACCCGCTAAACGTGCCGTAACTCTTTCTAAGACTTCTCCAAAAGTCTCTTTGTTAATTCTCTTATGGAGTATAGGCATACCAAGATACTTACCCAGCTCCTTCGTCGACTTGATTCCACTTTCATCACTAATCAACTTGCCCAACTCCCTTGACACATTGTTTGAGAAGAAGATTTTTGATTTCTCCAAACTTACTTTTTGGCCTGAAGCTACACAAAAGCTCTCCAACACTTTCCGTATAACCCGAATTTGGCTCACCGATGCTTCTGCAAATAGTATCAAGTCATCCGCAAAACAAATGTGTGATAACTTTATTCCACCCTGCGACAAACTAATCGGCTTCCACTCTTTAGCCGCAATAGACCGATCAATCAAATGACATAACCGTTCCAGGCATAAGACAAAGAGATATGGAGATAAAGGATCTCCCTGTCGAAGCCCACGCGCCGGCTTAAAAGGTTCCGTTTTTTCCCCATTCCATAAGACCGTCATTGACGGGCCGCAAACACATTGCAAGATCCATCGCACCCACTTATCCTCCAAAACCGCAGCCCGTAATGTGTCCTCTAAAAAATCCCACCTTATCCTGTCATAAGCCTTCTCCAAGTCCAACTTCAACAACATCCAACCTTTTCTTCCCTTCTTTCTTTTCATTGAGTGTATTGCCTCTTGTACGACAACGATGTTATCAATACTCAAGCGTCCAGGGATAAAGCTAGATTGAGCTGGGCCAATGAGTTTCGAGATCACACGCTTCAGTCTTAGAACCATAGTCTTTGTGATTGTCTTAAACAAGACATTACACAAGCTTATGGGCCGAAACTGATTAATCTTCTCAGGTTTTAACACTTTTGCAATCAAGACCACAAGTGCATCATTTGTTTCCGGCGGTAGACTTCCTGTTGTAAAGAATGCCAATACAAAGCGTCTCACTGATTCACCGACAACATCCCACCAGTTTTGGTAGAAGATAGGCTGGAAACCATCCGGACCCGGCGCCTTGTATCTCCCCATACTCCGTATAGCCTCTTCCACTTCACTATCAGAGAACGGTTTATTCAGACCCGTGTGTTCCTCCCGACTCAAAGCCTCAAAACCCGCAGCCGGTAACTTATCCACCACTTCCGGAACATCATCCATCGAATACAACCTTTTATAGTAGGCTATAGCAAGTTGCTCGAGCTCTTGATTATCCGAAACCCAGCAGCCATCCTCATTCTTCAGCATCTCTATCCGATTTCTTCTTCTTCTTATGATAGTAGATGTGTGAAAAAATTTTGTGTTCCGGTCTCCAAGAGCAATCACCTTCTCTCTTGATTTTTGAAACCACAAAACTTCCTCCTGTTCCAAAATTTCTTCAAAATTTTTTAGGAGCTCTTCTTCTTTCCGCAGTAGATCATCCGTTTGCGTATTCTCCAAGGTACTCTGAACCTCTTTGATGTCCTTCATTAGAGCTTCTTTTTTTTTTCTGGATATCCCCAAACACATCTTTGTTCCACCTTCTGAGTTTAATCCGCAGCTCATCAAGTGCTTGTGGTGTCTGGATCTGCCCATTCCACGACGCCATTAACATCTCTTTGAAGCTTTCGTGTTGAAGCCATGCAGCCTCAAAACGAAATGGGACTCTGCTCGGGTCCCTTCCCCCCGCTGGACTCAGTTGGACATACAAGGGAGCGTGGTCAGATGCTAGGAATGGTAGGTGAGAGACCCTAGCTTCTTGCCACTTCAATCTCGATTCGGCACAACACAACACTCTGTCCAACCGTTTAGCAATGAAGGTATCTCCGACTCTACCTCGTCGCCATGTATACTTACTCCCACGGAAACCCATGTCTATCAAAGAAAGATTATTAATCCACTCACTGAAGGCTAAAGAATCCGGTGAGAGCCTCCCGTTTCCTCCAGTCCTTTCATCTAAGCGGATTATGGTATTAAAATCACCTCCAATGATAATCGGTCCAATTGATCCTTGAATAACTTCAGTTAGCTTATTCCATAAGCCACTTCTTCTACTCACTGAAGGAGCAGCATAAACCACTATGATGTTCAACACCTCCGCATCATTTTGCAGTTTTGCGTGAATAAACTGATCAGAAGACTCCACAATCTCCATCTCTCTGATACCCGACCTCCACAACAACCATATACCGCCACTCTGTCCCACCGCATCCACTCGGAACGAGTTTTCAAAACCTAAACCGTGACATATTCTTCCTGCTCTGTCTCCACCCGCATGCGTTTCAAACAAAGCCAAGATGTCAGTTTTGAATTTCTTCAATAAATATCGAATCGCTCTTCGAAAATTGGGTTTATTCGCCCCCCGGCAGTTCCATAACAGACAATCCATTAGAAATTGTAGGTTCACACTCCAAACTACCGGGGAAAAGCGTTATGCCATCCCCACACTCAACTCTCCCTTCGACGAACTCTGATGCAGAACAACCTCTGTTCCCGTCGAACTCATCTGTTGGTCCTCCATCAAATTCACCACTTCAACGGTATCCACATTCAGAGCACCAGCGCTTCCTGTGACCTCTCTGTTCTGGGCATTTACGAAAGCTCCGCCTGGTCGTCCCAAACTCCCCGACTCAATACGCAGACGCTTCCCGCTAACAGCGAAAACTTCCTCACCTTTTGCTGGGCCAAAGACCAATCCATTAGCAGTCTTAGGAAGCCCAGTTTTTTGTTTCGGCCCACTAATAATTTTTTGTTTTCGCACATAGGCCCGCTTCTCCTTCGGCCCACTTCGAGTATTATTAATGGCCTTTTCCGAATTCAAACCAACACTTAAACCCTTTGCTTGCCCGACACAAATTTCCTTTCCCGCTCGAGTTGGAATCAACTCATTTTCCTTATTTGCACCCGATGAAATAGCAACTTCCCGTAAATCAGGGGATATCACATCTTCTCCCAATCCTCCGAATCTATTCGAAATCGCCAATCCCGGATTCCCCGTGATATCCCTGAGACTTCTCTCTGATCCTTCACGGGATGTGCCCGTCGCAAAAACCATCTTGTTCGCCGGTTTCTCTGACCGTCTTCCTGACCGGCGGACCAGTGTGAACCCATCCTCACTCTTTTGTGTAGACTCAACCATTGCACTCGTCGTAGTCATCTCTCTCCTCACGGTCGGGGCTGGTAATGCAGTCTCCCTAGTCTCCACCACCTGCGGACATTGGTGGATCAAATGCCCATAGATACCACAATGCGAACAAATCTTTCCCAGGCCCTCATAAGCAACGAAATATCTCTCTCCATTGATTAACATTGTGCCCTTCAACGGTTTGGATAAATTCACCTCCACACAGACTCGGGCAAAGCGAGCCCTTTCAAAGTTAAGGGTGGTGAGGTCCACTCTAAGTGGTTTCCCTAGCCCTCTCGCAATGCCCATAAGAATCGATTTATGATAGTAGTTGATTGGAATATTGGTCAGGCGCACCCACACCGGCGTCGTGACAATCTCATCTCGCAACGGATCAAATTGTGGTGACCAATTTTGCACCAACAAATAGTTACCAAACACCCTCCATGGACCTCCCGTTAGGGCTGCCATATACTCGTTTTCCAACTCAAATCGGATCATAAAGAAATGCCTCGGTAAATCCATCACAACCATAGATCCAGTTGGCTTCCACAGTTCCCTCAACTTCCGGCTCAAAACTGCGATAGGAATGCTCCTACCCAACACCTTCACTATCATACAGTTCTTCCACAGGCCATTCATGGCTTCTAGCACTTCATCTCCAATCGTAATCACCGGCTCTCCATCTTCACCCTCTGGAAACTCTAAACTTAACCGTGCGTTCACAAACTCATCATCCATCACACTCTCCGGCACCGGTATCCCTCCCGCAGCACTTCCTCTAACTTTCGTCACCCACAGACCAGCAGTGTCAGGTGGATCTCCTGGAGGTCTCACTTTTTCACCGATATCTGTCATGGTAGCGTCTTGATCACCCGAACCCGTTTTCCCCAAATCGCCGCCGCCGCTCTCCATCCTTGTTAATTACCGATCGAGTTTGATATTCAAAAAGGAAACATAAATTAGAAAATGTGACAATAGAAGCAAAACTAAATTCTTAACTAAAACAACGTCCACAAAAAAACTTCACCAAAAAAAACTTGTAAACTCAATTCTTTCCCAAGAGAAGCAATCAATAGTACTCATATAAATGCAAATCTAAAATAAAAAATATTATTCACCTTCCGCATCAGTTAGTTCGAAATCAGAAAATCCATCTAATTCATCATCTGATCCAAACTCTTGTTCTTCTATATCATCAAGATCTTCTGCTTGACCATGTTGATATGTTAGTGACTCGACTTGCAAAGAATCAGCAGGAACAATTGGATCATCACTTTCATGTTGCATTGCAGTAAAATCTGAATCTGAACAAAGTAATACTTTCCCTCTTGGTTTTATCACAATTGCTGCACTCCATTGTTGATCTTTTTCTGAGTCATCCGTGGATATTGTACATAACAGACTTGATCTGCTTGTGAAGCTAAAATAAAAGGATCGTATTTTCCATAACGTTTTGCGACGTTAACATCAATAATCCCAGATTTGTTTATTCGTACGCCTCCTCCAACGGTTGAATCATACCAGTCACATCTAAACACCACA
Organism: Arabidopsis arenosa; assembly: GCA_905216605.1. Taxonomy (NCBI): domain Eukaryota; kingdom Viridiplantae; phylum Streptophyta; class Magnoliopsida; order Brassicales; family Brassicaceae; genus Arabidopsis; species Arabidopsis arenosa. Next base: position 12,275,477 of record LR999456.1, read on the forward strand.
AGATTTAGATCACCTGGTCCTGGATAATGGATCTCTAAAATCTCTTTCAATACTCCATAGAAATCATGTTCTTGACTTGAACTAGAAGATGAAGTTCCTTTCACACAAACTCCATAATTGGCATTCTTTTTGTCTTTTCCATGATCGTATGTGTGAAATATGAATCCACGACAAAAGTACATAGGCCAAGAAGTAACTTTTGTCATTGGACCATGGGCGAGTGGCTGCAACCATTTTAGGAATGAATTACTGTTCAAATTCTTCTCCACCTGAATTTTGTTAATGCATATAAAAATATTTACAACTAAAAATATAAATCAAAGATTAAAATAAGGTTAAAAAAAAAAATTCTTACATAGTCTTGTAACCAGCTTGCAAAATATTATTCTTTAAGTAAGGCGAGGTTGTCTCCAATTATCCCATGGTGAGTAACATCCATGTTCTCATCAAACAACCTTCATAATTTTTTTTTAAGAATCATAACAATGTCTTATATATATATATAAATCATCCAAATTATACAAGGGTAAGTTATGTATTTTTACGTACCTTTCAAATGAGCTCAATTCTTCACAGTTCAAAATAATATATGTTCGTGCAACATGGTAGCCTTCATCTTTAAACCATATCTCATTTGCTTTACCACTACACCTCCCTGGTTGAGTAAAAATATATGGGACTTTATTAGACTGTTGTGTATAGTGATCATCTCCATCATAATGTCGATCTCCAACTCGACTTTTCGTCTTGATGTGTGGTTCAAAATAATAAGTACAAAAAGTAGAAATTTCTTCATTGATGTATTGTTCAACAATCGATCCTTCTACTTTTGCCTTCTTTTTAACTTTTCTTTTTAAATGGCCCATGTATCGTTCAAACGGATACATCCATCTAAATTGTATTGGTCCTCCAAGTCGAGCTTCGTTTGGCAAATGAATGGGCAAATGTTCCATAACATCAAAAAAAGATGGTGGAAATATCTTCTCCAAATTACAGAGAACAATACAAATGTTTTGCTGCAACATTGCAACACTATCTTCGTGTAATGTTCTTGCACAAATATCTCGAAAAATAAGCTAATGCCTACAAAAGAAATAGTTATGTAATTATTAAATTGTAATCATATAATATAGACTAGTTTAAAAGCCTCGAACCAAGAAGTAAAGAAAAGGTTCATTGAATTAATTAACTTAAGAAAAATGTACATCTTAACGTCTAATTCTATTGACCCCATAACGCTAGAGTCGTAATGTATATATCTAAATAAAAAGTTAAAATATAAATTCATAGATGCAAGTCGTCTTGTATCTCAATTTAATAATAAAAGATGTTAAGAAAATACTATAACATTAATACACGATCAATAAATTATCATATACTAGAATACACAATCTACATATAATCCACCGTTTTAAACTGTTCATAGATTAAAGTAAATTCAAACAATTTAAAGTTCTATATTTACCTGATAGTGCATCGTGTACAGATTTATTCATAAGTTCAGCAAACGCATGGGGAGTACTCGTTCCATTAAAACATGGCAGTCATGGCTCTTCATTCCTTTTAATTTTCCTCCAGATTGATCAACACATTTGGATAAACTTGATGAAAATCCATCTGAAAATTTAACATCTTTTTCCAGCCACTCTAGAAAAGTTCTTTTTTCATCAGTTTGTAGTCTGAAAATTGGTATTGGTGCCTTTCCATCAGCTGTTAAATGTAGATTTTTTCGATTACAATATTGTTTCAAATCAAGCCGTGATCTCATGTTATCTTTCGTCTTCCCCTGCTCATTAAGTAACGTATTAATGATATTATCTAAGAAGTTTTTTTCGGTGTGCATCACATCAAGATTGTGTCCAAGTTTATGATCCTTCCAATAAGGGAGCTCCCAAATAATACTCTGTTTATGCCAGTTGTGTGTAGCACCATATCCTTGTAAACGCCCATGGTTTCCCCCGCAATCAACAGTTTTAGGCAACAAATTAACTTCATTCCACAATTCTTCACCTGTTAGCAACTGAGGTGGAGGATCACTTACAACCCTTCCCTTTTTAAAATCTTTCTTGTTCCACCTTATGATCATTCGGCAAAAAGGAACGATGACAATCAAACCAACTCGTTTTTCTACCACTCTTCAATTGAAATGCATCTGCCTGATTTAAACAATAAGGACACGCCAACCGACCATGAGTTGTCCAACCCGAAAGCATACCATAAGCTGGAAAGTCGCTTATTGTCCACATAAGTACAGCTCGTAAGGAAAAGTCCTCCTTTTTATAATGATCATATGCTTGAACGCCAGTATACCACAAATCTTTTAATTCTTCTATCAAAGGTTGAAGAAAAATATCAAGACTTCTCTTAGGATGATTTGGACCAGGAACTAGAACTGATAGAAACATAAACTCTCGTTTCATGCATATATCTGGTGGCAGATTATACGGAGTCAAAATAACGGGCCATAATGAGTAGTTATGTCCTGACATACCAAATGGATTAAAACCATCTGTACATAATCCAAGGTAAAAATTTCTTGGTTCAGATGCAAAATCAGGGTATACCTCGTTAAAATGTTTCCATGATTCTCCATCAGAAGGATGAGACATTTCCCCGCTTTTCACCGAGTGTTCTGCGTACCATCTCATATCTTTTGCAGTATTATCCCTTGTTCAAAAAATCGGACGCCTAGCCGATTAATCGGCCGACTAGGCGCTCGACGGTGGCATACCGCCGCGATTTTGTCCAAGTCGGACACATTAATCGTCGAACCGATTTTTCGGCCGATTAAATGACTTGGGCGTTAAAATCGTCGAATTATTGTACAAATTCAAACTAATTTCGGCCCAGACAAAAGATGGGATGGGCTGTAAATTACTGAGTCCACTTTAACTAATTATTTTAAAGACGAGAGCAAACTATTTATAAGGAAACATCACCAACTACTTCTTCTCAAAGTTTCGATGTGGGATGTTCATGTTTTGGGTAGGACTTAATAACTTTTTTAAAAATATCAATTAAATTCGGAATTAATTGTAGGCGCATTTACTCCCAAGACAACTAATCAAGCTTGCCAGATTTATCCGAATTAAATATCAAGTAATTTAACATCAAATAACTTATATTAAGAAAATATCAATTACATTTCTAATTAATTTAAATATCAAGTAAACATATAATTTAGGCCCTTCAAATAAAAATTTATGATAATACATCATTTCCATGTAATAATTTGTAATATAACATTATATATTTTGTTTTTATATCAAATAAATAATATGATACTAAAATTAATCCCCGATTAAATCCCGAATAATTGGCTAGGCGCTAGGCCCACCTCCACCGCCCGATTAACGCCTAGCGATTTTTTGAACAAGGGTATTATCAGATTGATACAATCTCTTTAATCTGTCGGCAAGCGGCAAATAAAACATCTGGCGATATGCAACTCTTTTATGCCAAGCTGAGTAGGACGAAATCTATCTTTGCCACAAAACTTACAATTCTCTAATGATGCATCATCTTTCCAAAAAAGCATGCAATTATCTTGACAAACGTCAATTTTTTGATAAGGTAAACCTAAAGACCGCATAAGCTTTTTTATATCGTAGTACGATTTCATTGACTTGTTACCTTCGGGCAAATATTCTTGCATCATTTCACAAATTGCGTCCATACAATTTTGAGAAAGATTATAATCTGTCTTCAAACTCATGAGTCGAGCTGCTAAAGATAGTTGTGAATGACCTTCTTTACATCCATCATAAATTGGATTTTTTGCCGCAACCAAAATATCATAAAACCTTTTTGCTTCAGCATTGGGCTCTTCTTCTATGTTTTCACCAAATCTTGATTCTGGATTATCAAATGCTTCTGAAGCCAATGTTGCATAAGGATTCACTGGTTCAGTGTGAGATGCAGACCCAAAAGCATCCTCGGTAGCAGAATGATTGTCTGACATATTGTAATCTTCTCCATGAGAAATCCAAACTGAATAGTTAAGCATAAATCCTCGGTTATATAAGTGTTTCGTCACAGTCATCTCAGGCAACATTTTTCCATTCTCACACTTAATACAAGGACAAAAGAGTTTGCTTTTCTCAAGAAATAAAGGCTGATTCTTAGCAAATCTTATAAAAAATTTCAATTCTTCGTAATATTCTGTTGAAACGTCATTAGTTCTGTGATCGATTCTTTCATACATCCAACGTCTTGTTGCTGGAATATTGTTGTTCGACGACATTAAATTAAACCTACAATACGAAGTACTAAACCAGTTTGACTTTTTGTAGTGACGTGAGGGAATCAAACACTAATTGATATGAGAGAAGACACATAAAAAAAATTTATTTCTTACTTGTAAGAGAAGACACATGTGTTGATAACTTGATATGAGCAAAACCTTTATTACTTATAAGAGAAGACACAGCGCCGTGGGTAAAACCTTTCTTCCTTTATGAGCACTTCTAGATCAACGTAACGTGGGCAAAACCTTTGTTAATTGATATGATTTTTAATTTGTTTAGAAGTCCTTCCACATAAACAAGATAATATATATGTTGATCGATAAGATTCCTATTTTTACTAGGATTAGAATTAAAATTAAATATATACTTTTAAAGTTTATCTAATAAGAAAAATAGTCTTTATCTCATCTAAAAATATTATAACAAAAATACATTAAGATAATAACGGTTTGAAATATTTTTAAATAAATGAAGATGATAGCTTTTTAAATGTTGTTAATCAGTCCACATTGGGACGAAATTGTAACAAAATTACGAAACTATTTATAGCAAAATACTTTGTCACTCATTGGTATCAATTCATGACTACTATTTAGTCACTCTAATGTCACAAATTGTGACTCCCATATTCGTTACAAATTCGTAACTAATTTGTGACTATAGATACGTCACAAAATCGTCACACTTGTTTCGGTCATAAAATCGTAATATTTTTGTCGCTAATTGAGACAAAAAACGGTCATGATCAAAACCGTCACAATTTTGTAACGAAATTACTACGAAATTGTGACAAATATATTTAGTCACAAAAAACGTATCAAAAAAGTCACAAATTGGTGACATATATTATTAGTCTTAAACTTCATCTCAATAAAATTGATTTCTTGTACGTGAGAAGTTTCCATGGGGCCGTAATTCATTTTTAGATTGTATGAAAAGGATCCATAATATGATGAAGAACATGAAAGAGTCCGTGAAACCTAAAGCGCAACCTAGCTTTAGGGGATTCATTGTGCCTCTTGAGGTAAGTCTTTATGATTATTGTATGAGTATAAGAAGTAAAGTAATGTTTTTATGATATTAACAGTGTGTTTGTTTTGTCATTGTAATTGTAGATACTCGCTTTTAAGTCTATTCCATACCTTGAACTAAAATTTAGAGAAGTTGTACCCGTAGAGAAGGACTTTCCAAGGATGTGCAAGCACGAGTTTAAAGAAACTTGTATGAAAAGTATCATGTTGGAAGAAATATACCAAGAGCTTGGAAAAAATACGGTTAGAGTTTCTGTATTTACTTGGTAATTTATATATATATATAATGAGATTAAGTTTAAGTTAAATGTATTTGTATTTACAAGTTATTGATAACATCTTGGAACCGGAATCTAATGAGAAATCTATTTTGACGCGGATCGTAGAAGACCATATTGATGGTTGCCTAAGTTATATCGATCTACTTGTTGATAGTTGGAGACCACTTGACGCGAACCGTATTTGACGCGAACCGAAGACCATATTTGACGCGAACCGAAATATTCCTTGATGGTTGAATGCTCATGTATATACTACCTTGCGGTTAAGTGTATCGGGTAATTACTCGAGCAATCAAGTTGGTGCCGTTGTCGGGGACGACTTGCGTTACCTAAGAATTTAGGATTAGTTTTTAGTCTAAAGTATTTTTATTTTTTTATGCTAACTATCACTTTTGTTTTTTTTAGGTGTTGGCCTTGGAATATAATGATTGGCTAGAAGAAGAAGAGGATGAGCCATATATGGAGTCACCATTTGATGAGAGTGTTCTTACACCGGAACAAAAAGTGAAGTTGGATGAACTTCACAACGAACATCCGACATTTGTTAGGAGTGATTTAGCGATCTTGATCCGGTGTAATCTCTTACCACACCGGGCAGCATGTGAAGGAAGAGAAGTCACATTCTATGAAGAACAAGAAGCCCGTGCACTTGAAAAGGTAATATATTGGGTTCCACCAAGCGAATTAGAAGGTACATGCGTTTCAACCCTTGAAATTCATGATGTTGAGGATATTCAGTTGTCATGCATTGATGATGTGTCTTCTAGTTTGCATACTTCCATGATCATTGATGGATGTTATGATTTGATATGTGAGTCTCGACGACTACATATTTTAAGAGCAGCAAAACTTGCTAGGGATTACCATGGTATATGTTTTGATATTGAATATCATTGTGCTTTGAATGTTCATGATCTGGAGTTTAAGTTTCAATGCCTGAAATATCTAGATCTCTTCTTGATGAATCTTTCCAAGGAGTTGTGCTTGATATTGATAAGATTTTGCATGAGAATGAAGATCTTGAGGTTGATTATATTGATGGAGATATTGTGCTATATGAGATTAATGGCGATGAAGTTGATTATTTTGTTCAAACCTCTTGTAACCAGGAAATTGATTTATTTTTCCTCCAAATGCATTTGATCCTTCAACCATCAAGGAATATTTCAAAGTATATGCTACATTTGTAGTAATTTTTCTTGATGTGAATTTTATCTCTTTACCATGGATAATTGTGTGTTACTTGGCATATCTCATTTTTTTACTAACAGGAGAAGGACAAAAGGTCCACTGGCACAATCTTTGGATTCTTATGATTAATATTTTGTGTTGAGCGGTCAAGCTTACGACCTAAAACAAGCGCTTTGTGGGAGGCAACCCACCATGTATCTCAAGTAAGTTTTCTCTTTCTCCTTTTCGCATTTTCATTTCTTTTTTATTTCTTTTAATTCTTTTCGAAGTGTGAAGCAAGTCGGGGGGAGGCTGCCACTTGTCTACTAATCTAGTTTGCATTTTTGATGTTTCCTTGAGTCATTTTGATGTTTTTCTTTTTGAGTCATCGAGTCTGTTTTATCGAGTCAAAATCGTGTCTTTTATTGAGTCAAAATGTTGTCTGAGAACTATGATTTTGGTAAGGATAGCATGTATGCATCTTTCTATGTACTCTAACACTCCAAAAATCTAATTTATGGATTTTTGCAACTCTTAAATACTAATCACAACCCATGGCTGCTTGACTGCATTGTATCATAAGTCGCACCAGGTCCGATTTAACAGCCTTCACACCAAACAAGTTGTCTTTTGCAGCTCTATTAACCAAATCTCAGGCTATCTCCTTAGAACAAAATTCTTGATCTTTTTCCAGACCCAAGCAATCTTCACATTTTTAACAACTTCCTCACTTTTTCTTTACAAAACGTCGAAGCTCCACAAATCCATGCCTAACATGCAAATCGTCATCCACATTCTCCGAATCTTTATAAACACCATTCTCTATCATCAACTCTTCAATTATCAATTCATTAACTGTGTGACGTTTGTTCCCTTGTTCTGATGTTCTCCATCTAAACGTATTTAGGATTCATGCATTATTTACATCATCAACTCTTACATCATTGGCATCAACTTCCCCATAATTCAGACCGCATGAAATTCTTCACTCTACTCTTGCAAGTTGCTCCACCCCTGATTACTTTCTAAATCACTGGATATAACTGGTTTAAGTTCCTCTTTATCCAATGACGTTAAAAGTATATACATATCTTCATCATCTACAATATATGACTCTCTCCGTGCTTTAGATAGCATGTAACTCAATTTCTGCTTCTTACAGATCTTATCTACTAAAACTGCATATGTTATTTTCTCCAAAGATGAGGTCTTAAACATTATAGCGTTAATGAATTGTTCGAATTCGACTCATGTTCTACTGAATAGTACCCTCCATAGTCAAAATATACGTTTGTGTGGATCTTCTTCTTCATCGCCTCCTGGAAATAGAACCAAATAAATCAAAAATGTCGATGTTGAACATGTAACAGTTATACCATTTGTAGTAGTTAAACTACAATTTCACATATGTACCAGTTGTACTATTCACTTTCAGTTTTACCATTTCTTCTGCAATTATGGATACAGCACAACACTTACATTCTATTTTATCTCAGATTCAACACGATTCTCCAGCTACTACATCATACTAATTGCCAATGCAAATACCTAAACAACGATCAACGAATATTCGTTCCAAATCCTTCTATTTCACGTACTTTCTTCAATCGAGATCAAACGATGGAGGAGAAGAGAGAAAGACACTACGTCGGAGGAGGCTACGGCCGGTGAGCTGGACAAGTCGACCTCAGCTGGTTTCTTCGGAGGAGGTGATGTTCCGGACCGGATGGAGCAAATGTCGATCGATTTCTATTTTAAGATTTCGATCTCGAGATCTCGATGGAATCACTTGATTTCAAAAAAAAAAATTTGTTTTTATTATTCATTTTTAAGGCAAAAATTAGATTATTAGATGGCATGCCGGATTTATTTTCTCTATTTTGTGACATTCTAGCCTTTGCCCAAGTAGAAAGAGAGAGAAGAAGAGAATCTAGTTAAATGGTTATTGGTTTATTGTTCGGTTCAATTGAAGGCATAGTTTTAAAAATGAATCAAAAATACGTATAATTTTATTAAAAATAAAGTTAATTTTGTTAGTTTTTTCAAAAACAAAAAGTATAAAACGAAAAACTGAAATTGCAACTAGTTCTATAAAATGATTATTACATTTCAGTTACTCGCCGTTGTCGCTATTTGATGACGTACATAACTGAAAAATATTATCTTCATATATTTTTATTTGGAAAATTGAAGGCTATATTCAAGAAAAAAACTTTAATTAACAAAATAACCATAGTAACTATCAACCTACAATAATAATGACATAGATGTCCTTGTTGCATGACTAACAGTTGCCATTGTTCTCTCTCCCTAACGTACGTACATACTCTCTCTCCCTTGTCGATATGCACACAGATTTTCTGCTCCCCTCATTTCTTCACTCTTCTTTTCTTTCACTTTCTCTTTTATTTTTACTCTTTCATTTAGATTTTGCAGTGAATTTCTTAAATTGTTCAAAAATTTCACAATCTCACTTAAAAACATATATATATATATATATATATATATATATATATATATTTACGTTCATGATTCTTTGAAAGAAAAAGACTTAGACTTTTTTCTGTATGTATCATGATTTGAATTTTTAAAAACTGATAAAAATTTAGCGAACTAAAATACGATTATAAATACAACCATTTTGTCTACACAAAACTTGAGAATAAAAAAATAGTCTGATCTCTAATATTGCTCTTTGAATTGCTACTTCCATATGCGTTTAACTAGAAAATTTTCGGTTATTTTTTAGGTATAATGTGTCTTACTCGACGTGTGTTTAACTCGAAAATTTGGGTTTTATATGTTGTATTATTTAGGGGTATAACTTCCTTTCTTTGGCATGCATTTAACTTGGTCATTTGGGTTCTCTACATTGTATGCCTTAGAGTATAACGTTCTTTATTCGTTGTATGTTTAATTCAGCATTTTGTGTTCTCTATGTTGTATTTGTTAGGGTATAACGCTCATTTTTATACATATATTTTTGGTTTGAGTGTATGTTCTTTGGTTTAGTATTTAAAGTTAAGGGTTTATTTATGTAGATTTGTGGAAACTGGTATACTACAACATTCTACTCCCTCCGTCCCACGTAGATGAATTTTTTAGATAAAAAAATTGTCCCACAAAGATAAAAATTTTATGTTTCCAATGTAAAATATAAAACAGTTTATCTATTTTACTCTTATTAAACAATTACATGGTTTTTAATACTTTTTTAAAAAAATTTGCCCATTCCTGAGACTAGTCTTCTCCATTAATTAAAGGTACACTTTCCAACGTATTTCTTCTTCCATGCACTATATTCATTTCTTCATGCATCGAGTATATAAGTACAAGCATTTCTGTCATCAAACAAAAATATCATCTTTTTATTTTCATAACTCAAAAAAAAATGTCTTATGGAGTCTCTCGAAAACGTGAAAAAGAAGAAAAAAAGCAGTCAAAAATTCTGAAACAAATCGGGTAGCTTATGTCGATCAAGAGCTGGATTTGAACCAACGCCCTATCGAAGATATTATATTAACCATGCTTAAGATAATGTTTCCAAAATCTTTTTAGATTTATCCAAGTTATTTTAAGAGTATGGCGTTAGACTTTTGTAATCATGATTATAATTTTCTAGTTTTAATAAAATGATCATGATAATGTTATATTTATTCATATCTTATTGGTAAGATTAATATTTTTGGTTTGAAATCTAAACCCATATTATTTCGGATCATAAAGGCAAAGTAGAGATTATTTTCATTGATATACAACAAAAACAACAGATAAAATCATTGAAATAAACTCGCTGGACCAAATTCAATTAAAAAAATCACACACACAAATCATGACAATAATGTTTTTTAAAAAAATTAACTTGCTAAAAAATTTATCACAACTCGCACCAAAAATGGATCACAAGAGATTTGTATAGGTAGACGGCCTTCTCTTTCTAACGAGCCCTTCTTCAAATATGGGATTTTATATTTATTTGAACCTTTCACTTTCATGATCTTTAGCATGCAAGATTGCAAAGTTAAAAAGATTTGGTTCACATGTTTTGCGGGATATTCATCAAATGATGTCTCTACAGCCGAAACAAGTTCTTCTACCGTCGTTGGACATACTTTGTGTTTAGTGATTGGATGGCACTAAAAATTCAAGATCCAATATATTCAAATCCGGTAAATTCAGTGGTTAACACATCAAACGTATATAAAACCCAAACCGTGAAGCAGCTACTTGAAATTCTTCATCTCTCGTATCAACATGCGTTCTTGCATTATCTTGTTGAATGAAAATAGTTTTCCCAAAATTTTCGCTTGGCCACTTTTCACGAATTTTTAGAATCACTTTTTCAATCAAACATCGGTTTCAATTCCAAAGATCTCGCTTCTCTATTTATGCTTCGTCGCTTAGGTGCTTGTGTAGCAAAAAATGGAAACACTCCTATTTTTCCAGAAAATATCTCATTTCCTTCTTCGTCAAATCTTGGTCCAGCCATAGCAGCTAGAAACATCACTTTCGTAATGTAATTTTACTATGACATGCCCGTAAGGGCTCTTCTTCAACAGGATGTAGATAATAAGTCTCCTTCTTTTTGGTCATATAAAACCATTTTTCGTCAATATGTACAACATTGTACATATCAACAAACTATGGTAGATTAGGAAGAGTACTCTTATCAACCATGGATAGACAAAATTGCAATCGAGCTTTCATATTATCCTCCTTAAGTCTTGGTTTGATGGCATTAGAATGTCGTTTAAGATTACCTTATTTTATACGCCGATGCATTGTTGATTTAGACACATCCAAAGCTGCTACAATTGATCGTATTGTTGTTCGACGTCGTAGTGGAACATCAATAACTCGATTCAGATTAATCTGATTTTTTTTTAGGACCACACTTCCCTTTCCTCCTGTGTGACACATCAACAGCCTCACCATTAAGAGTATTCTTTGCTCGCCGCCAAATGTTTTGCACCGTTTGTATAGGTATTGAAAATAAATCAGAAACATCTTTCTTAGTATTTCTCTTCAAGTGTCCATCCACACTCCTCTCTAACAAAACATTGTAAACATCCCATCTTTCTGCATCTCACATTTCTTTTCTCTTAGGCTTTACTTCTTGTTGACTTTGCAACATTTCAACGTGCTCGAAGAGTTGAAACACTTAAAGCCATTATCGAAGAGATGCTTTCACTTGGATTCTCAACATTTTCAAAGGTTGTTGGTGTTTAATTCAAGTCATTGATATCAATATTATGAGAAGTCATTGATAATGTGTTTTCCACCATAAGAATTCTGTAACAATATATAGCCAAGGAGACTTTCACGTTTTGGCTCCATTCTAATTTTTTTAATTTTTTTGATTACTCTGATTTTGGCTCCAAATGAAATTTTAGATCATAATTTGTGGTGTCACAATTGATTTCTCAGTGGAGTCTTTAAATAAATTGGGAAAGTGTTTCACTTAAAGACCAATGAAACGTACATGACGTTTTGCATTCCTTTCTTTAATATAAATGTTCAGCTAGTCATTAAAATCATTAAAAGTTCACGTATCTTTTTATGTTTTAAAAGCATCAATTTAATTTTAAAGTAAATAAGCATATACTCTTGAAAGTGTGTTAAATAAAAGGTTAAAATTGTCATTATACATATATTATTTCTTTAAAATGTGAAATTTCTAAAAAAATTCATCTACGTGAGACGGAGGGAGTATTTAATATAGATTCTATATAGTACACCTTGTATTTACCTACAAACACTATTCACTATTATAAAACTTTCCCATCCGATTTATAAAATTCAATATGTTTCATTCAGAAAAAAATGTATACTTTTTAAGGTAGATTTGAAATTTCGAATCTTCAAAAAAAAAAAGATATGCTCCATTCAAATATGATGGGGTAACTGATAAGAAAACAAAATTTTAAAAAATACAAAAACACTAAAAAATACAAAATTCCCCAACCCCTCATGTCACTCACCTAAATGGCCCTTTATTCTCAATTACATTCTCATGCTAATCGTGCCCTAAATTATTTTTTTTATGTCAAATAAAAAGTAGCATTTTGGGCGGGCAAAGAAGAAATAAAACTAGTCAGATATATTTTCACGCTTCGTTTGTATCTACATATACATTTTTACAAGGTTTTTTTTGCATTAATTCATTTGAATCCGGGTTTTACCCGGGTTTAACTCTATCCGGATCTTGGATAAGGAATTTTAGGAATGTTGTAATAAAAAAAAAACAAATATTTTGACTATAATTACTCTAACAATTCGGTTTAATGATATTCCCTAAATTATTTGCCACATTAATCGGCTCCAATCCTTATAATATCTAATTGATTACGAATATTTGCACAATCTAAACTAATAACTCTATATAATATATATCCAAGATTATTGGTATTTCCTTATCTATAATTCATATAATCTAAAAAATATATTTTTGATCTCAACTAATAACTTCTGACTCAACTAATTAGTACTATCAAATTCTTAATCTATGGCATATTCCTTGCATCTATAATAAATCCGGGATTTTATTTCTGCCATCTAAACTAATTACTTCCATTAATCGTTGTTAATATATCTTTTAGCAAGATTTCCCTAAAAAAAAGGAAACCACATTAACAATTACGTTTTGCTTTTGTTTAGATTTGTAAACTAACAACAAGCATATTCTCAAGATATTCGAATATCAAAATATTGCCTACATTTTCACAACCACAATTTTCCTCATTCTAAACGATCCCTCTGAATTCTTATTTAGCAAGATATTTCTTTTGCATACCTCTAGAGATGTTTTACCGTACAATTTCGCATGGGTGTTTCAATCGAAGATCCTGCATACATGATGGTTGTTCAATCATTATTGTTTCAAGAGTGTTTTATTTTGTTCTAAATATTTTAGTATTGTCCAATGATCTATTATGGAAGAAGAAGTTCATGAATATTCTGGAAATATAATCAATCCAGTTCTATTGTCTTTGTTGACCAAGTCCTACTACAATTTGTATCTATTATATTGTTCTTAACTCAATAATCTAATAATGATTTTGATTTTGTTTTTTTTTTGTCTTTTTTAGGTTTCACTAATGTTGACTAATAATCAAACGACAACCGAATCAACTACTTCTTCATCTAACTGTGTCTATGCATCTAATATTGGTGAATCTCCTGAGTTCCACCACCAAGAAGTTACTTGGAAAAAACTAATGAAGAAAATAGTTTGAAGGCTGCTACTCTTACATTTGAAAATCCAAATATCAACGATGATGATAACAAAGAAAAAGTGAACATCAAAAAGGAAAATATCGACTCAAATAAGATTCTTATTCTTAAAGTCAAGATTCAGTAGAAAGAGTGAATTGCTACTATGGTTTGGATTTGTTATTTGGTTTTCAGTTGCATTCATCCATTTTCTTTTATTTTGATGCCTTATTATTGTTTTAAGACTATGGTTTTTGCAAAGATGGTTTTTCTAATTCGTAGCTTTCTTTTATTCTTTATATCACAAGTCATGGTTCAATCTTTCCTCTCTACTCTTCAAATCACAGAAAATCGGGACAACTATGATTGGTGGCCAAATAACCAGAAAAGAGACATGTATGGTACTCGAGAAATCTACAATTTAATTAGAGAACATAAGCCAATTGTTACCTGGTACCATGAGGTTTGGTTCTCGGGTAGAATTCCTAACCCAAGTTCTTAACGCAATCACCGCCTCCATCGAAACAGATCCATATCGGCTTGGAATCTCTTGCTCATTGCTTGGTAATCCTCCATCTTTTTGATCTGGACTGAACGCAATCACCGCCTCCATCGAAACAGATCCATGTCGGTGGACGCAACGCAATTATCAAAGAAATTGATCTCTTGATTCCAAATTGTGTTGCAAGTCTTCGGGAAAAAAAATCCAACTCATGCCTCTGCTATGCTTCAACAGTGGTTCTCCTCTTAATCTCATGCATATGTTTACCGCGGGTTAATATCTAGTCTATTATACATTTTTGGAGCAGTTTTAAGGGATCCTAATCGGGTCGGATTTTTGTTTCCATTTTGACCCGGAAATCTTCAATCGGATCTTCCCTTAAATTCTGGTAAATTTTAAAAACAAAATTAATTGATAAAATCTAATCTAATATATATATATATATATATATATATATATATATATATATATATATATTTTTTCAACTAACTACTATATCTAAACTCTTTAGTTATGGTATATTTTTTACGATTTTTATAGATAAAGAAATCAAATATGATGATTTAATGCTAATATAATAAATTTGAGCTAATTTCTAAAACTTCTCTACCTAATTTAAACATAAATATATGATTCTCATTTCACTTTTATTTGATCTTATATTTATATTATTTTAAATTATTATAAAATATATATAGTTAATATATTTTAGTTTTTTTCTGCATATGTTATGATTCAAATTTTTAAAACGGACATATATTACTCAATCGATGAAAAAAAAAGTATGTGTATAATCTATAATAACATTTTTGAAGAACAAATTGCGCGTTTAATCAGATCTTTTTTTTATTCTGACCCGAAATTGAGTCATTCGGATATTTTCTTAATTTCTACAATTATCTAAAACGGGACAGTATACCACGGGTGAAATCCTAAACTTAACAAATCAAAATAAAATTATTTAGTATTTTAAGATACAATTATAATTATTTTTACGGGTTGGTCAAAAAACACACACTAATTAAAAACATTATACATTATAGAAACCATTTGAAAGCAAACTTTTAAATTGACTCAAACTATATGTCTTTTAAATAAACGTGTTATTAAAAAAATAACAAAATAATGTTTAATTTCACAGGACGGGATTATATGGTAGGACGGGTTTGGGTCGATATTAATACGGGACAATATACCAAGGGTGAAATCTTAGAATTAACAAATCAAAATACAATTAAACAATCTTAAACACTAAACCAAACAAATACAACTTAAAATTTTAATTATTTAGATAAAACGCATGTGACCCACGGTGTACAAAAGAAATATTATACACAACAAATTCATCAGTTTATTAAAAAAATTAAAAAAAAATTAAATAATTAATCCGCGGTGTACCGCGGGTAATATCCTAGTCTTTTTGATTATAGTAATAAGATATAATGAGAAGATGTTAAGTAAATTAGTTCATATACATTATTTCTAATTTTGAGATATATATATATATATATGCTAAGTTAATATATATTAATATATATAATGTTAAGTTGATTATGCAATGACGATAATTTTAACACGTCAGTATAACATAGCAATGACAACAAACAATTTTGGACTCGCATTTTGCTATTGGTTTTGTGTTTTTATCTAACATCCATACCCTGCTTTTATCCTAATAATCTCCATGAGGTAGCTTATGAAATTTGTAAATAATTGGATCAATAAGAGAATTCGGTGTTGAAATTATCTATATATATATATATATATATAGATATTTATTTATTTATTTATTTATTTATATATATATATATTGGCCTTCTACAATAATTTTTTTTATTTCCCATTTTATCAGGTTTATTGAATTTATCTTGCAATATTTCTAATAAATAATATGTTAACCTTTAGTTATGATACATATTTTATCACGAAAAATATATTAGACGTCTTTGTATTGTTTTAACCTTAAACTCGAAGGACAATGTGACTAATGACAATCATCAACCCACGAAAAAGGATTAGTTATGATTCATGACAACCAAGTGGATGAAGGTCATTATTATATTTAAAGTTAATTATATTCAATGATTATGCTCGCTTGACCAAGTCTCATAAGTCTCATTTTTTACCTTTTATATATGTCCGACTATTTTCAAGTAAATCAATAATATTATGGAATGTAATTTTCTTCTAGTGGTTTAATATTTTTTAAGAAATCTGAAAATATAAAATTTTAATTCGTGTATCAAGTTATCAACTATAATTCTTAAAGTTGTACAATTTACTACTTAAAATGCAAATAAGTTTATTACTTCTATTTGTGTTATTGTGTGTTTGAGCATAGATAAATTTTATTGTGGTGTTACTCGTTGTGAAATTGAGTCTCCGGGATTGGAACAATGTGAAAGGTAATAATATCGGCTTGGAGGCTAACCAAAATGAGAGATAGATATTTTTTTGACCATTTCTTGTAAGAAAATCTAGTTAGTTGAGTCTAGCTAAGTCAATATCTTAGCACTAAGCTAAAGCCAGAGATTTGACTCTTTTTGAGCATGTTTTCATATTTTGTTTTCCTCAATTTGACTAAAATTATATTAAGGTCTAAAAAAAAAAAAACCTTTAGAGCCTTTAAATTCATATCCGCCTCTGTGTTAAAGAATATTTGCAAGAAATGAATAAACTAAACACCATTTGTTTAATTTACTTAAAACACTAATTCGATTCATCTTTGAAACAAAAAGCATTAGTATATATATTGTATAATCTATTTTGCTCGGTCAAGGTTGGAAGAAGTCAAACTCTAGGTGCCAAAATTAGCGAGTAGAATGATTGAGAGCATATTATATAATATTATATATGCACACTATAAGATGCAAGTGGTTGATCATGGATCGTGTATATAAAGTTTGCTTATTAAACACAAAGAAGGTCAAAACACGATCTTAGGAAAGAAAAAAAAAAACATAGGACAAAAAGAGAAAGAGGATGGAGAAACAATTATATCAAAACATGGAAGCTGCTCAAGTCGAACGAGGCATCGGAACACTAGACTTGTCGCCGGAAAAGGAGAAGGAAAAATCCCATAAGCATAGAGGACTATTTCACCTCCACCATCACTCAAAAGATGAGAAAGAAGAAGAAAAAAAGAAAGAAGGTTCAAAGAGAGAGAAGATAGCTGCAGCAATGGTTGGTCTTGGAGCCACACTCAAGAAAGTTAAGCATCCGCGCCACCATGGAAGCGGTGGAAAAGAGGAACAAGAAGGAGCAGCAGAGGAAGAAGAAGAAGAAGAGGAGGAGGAGGAAGATGATGGTGGAGATGAAGAAGAGGGAGGCAAGTTTAGTGCTTTCATTTCGATGATAGCGGAAGCATTTGAAGAATAGAAATTGTAATTTGTTATCAATTTGTTGTATTTTGTTTATTCAAACTTGTTATCAAATTTGGTATTTGTAATGTTTCCCTTCTTAGCAAACTTTGAAATGAGATTTTTATTTAATGATTTATAAAATGGTATATAGTTTTATATGTGATATTTGTTATGTATTTCGAGTAGTTGTAAAAGTAGTTTATAAAGTCCTATCTTTACTTGTGTGAAGAGAAGAAATACATCTTATAGTCCTGATATGGTTCGAAGTTTGAAGTTTCTAATATAATCATGAGGCTGGCACAAAAATATACCTATATATATAGTTGATTCTACATGGTTGACATATTAGTCTACATGTATATATGATGGGTTGATAATCAATTAGTTATAAGCAGTGGCGGAGCTAGGAAATCGATTTATATATAAGGGTCAACACATAAGAAATTGATTTTATAGGGGTCAATATGTTCATGTGGAGCTGAAGTTAATATCGAGTTTTTAACAAAAATACACCAAATTTTCAATTTTCATAGTTGTCAACTTGTCATATGACCCCCTTAAGCCTTAATTATTAACTAGATTCGCCCCTGCTTATAAGAAGATATTAAATTACAAAATGGTGAAAAGTTTCATGATCTTTAATAGTAGCTAGAATGTATTTGTTATAAGATAAAACATATCACCAACGATGAGTTAACCTAGTGGTTAAACCTCTTAGTTACCGAAACTGTAGGAAAGTCACGGGCTAGATTCACGTTAGAAAGGTTCTGGTGTCTAAAGAAGAGTTAAATTATATGATATGAGAGGGGGATGTACGTACCAGAATCTCCTAGTCATTAAAAAAAACATATGACAGCTTGTCTTTTCTTGTGGTAATTGAATCAAACTGTTGATATGTTAGTCTTCATGTATAATTGATTGATCATGCCAATATGTTTGATAAGATGTACAGATATATATTGATCAAGTCAATTTAAAGGCGGAACAAAGAAGAAGATTTTAGGCAAGATTTGAAGAAATGTATGCACATTTGTTGTCACATAACAGTTGTGTGATCTAGAACTGGTATGCATAGATTAACAAAAAACAAAAAAATTGATTCAACCAAAACAGTTCACATTTACCATATTGTGATACTTAGCTTACGTCTCGACTGTCACCTGTTGTGGAGCCTAAAATCGCGACCCATGGTCCACCCCCTTTAATATAGGTTATTAAAAAAATTCTAAAAACTTGTCAATTGACTAATGTAGTAGTTTCGTTTCTTAATTTCCTGTTTTGGTGTATAATGTATATGTAAGCAAATAAATGTTCAATTAATTCTAGACGTGTTTTGTGTTTACCTAACTTGTCGTTGTGGTCTTTTACTCGTCGTGAAATTAAGCCCTGGGTTTGGAACAATGTGAAAGGTAGAGCCGGTTCTTAATCCCAACCAGAATAAGGTTGAGTTTGAAAATTTCAAATACGACAATGACCGAGTTTTTGGAAGTCCATTTTTGTTAGAAAATCAGGTTAGCTTTTTTTTTAACTGATAGAAAATCTCGTTAGTTGAGTCAATTTAAATCATTCCTGCAGATTTGACTCTTTCATTGCATATTTTCTATTTATAATGTTCCATTCTTCAAAAATTGTTAATTGAAGGTCTCAATAAAAAATAATAAAAATTTGCTTGGAACCTTTGAATTTGTATTGCCGCCTTGAGTTGTTAGAATGTTTGACAGGAAAAAAATTTAAAAAAAAAAATTTAAAAACCATTTGTACTTAAAAGTTAAAACACTAGCTAAATCAATTCATTTTTAAAACTAAGTAGCACTAGTTAATGTTGTAAATCCATTTTACTCGGTCAAGGTTGGATGAAGTCAAAGTCTTGGTGCCAAAATTAGGGAGTATAATAATTGAGAGCACACATTAATGTAATCATATAATGGGGCCCTAATATAGTTGAGCAATAGGAAATGTTGCAAGTGGTGGTTCATGGACCGTGTTAAATGTTTATATAAGTATGCATAAAAACACAAAAGAGCTCAATTCACGATTTGGGAGAAAGAACTAAAAACATCAAAAAAAAAGAAAGAGAAAGAAGATGGAGAAACAGTTACATGAAACCATGGAGGCTACTTACATAGAACGAGGCATCGGAACACAAGATTCATCGCCGGAAAAAGAGAAGGAAAAATCCCATAAGCATAGAGGATTATTCCACCTCCACCATCACTCAAAAGATGAGAAAGATGAAGAGAAAAAGAAAGGATCAAAGAGAGAGAAGATAGCTGCAGCAATGGTTGGTCTTGGAGCCACTCTTAAGAAGATTAAGCATCCGCGCCAACATGGAAGCGGTGGTAAAGAGGAAGAAGGAGGAGGAGGAGGAGGAGGAGGAGGAGAAGAGGAGGGAGAAGAAGAAGAGGAGTCTTCATCGGAGGAGGAAGAAGAAGAAGGAGGTGATGGTGGGGATGAAGAAGAGGGAGGAGGCAAGTTTAGTGCTTTCATTTCAATGATCGCCGAAGTCTTTGAAGAATGATAATTTAATTTGTGATCACTTTGTTATCAGTTTTTTTTTTCAAATTTGCTATCAAATTATAGCATTTGTAATGTTTCATATGGGATGTTGAACTGAATAATAATTTTATGATGAAGTGGAATCGAGGAATTGACTTCTCTTGTATGTTCTGTCAAGCAACTCTGGAAACGAGGAATCATATCTTCTTTCCATGCCCTTACTCGAATCAAATATGGGAAAAACTATCAAAGGGATTACTGAGAGATCAATACACCTCGGACTGGAACCAACTCACCTCTCTCATCTCCAACGCAAGCTTAGAACGACATTGCCTGCTACTCCTAAGGTATGCACTTCAAACAACAGTTTATTCATTATGGAGAGAAAGAAATAATCGAAGACATGGAGAAAGTCCAAGAACAGCCACCCACCTGGAGAAACTCATTGATAAGACCATCCGCAACCGGATTTTTCTTCTTCGAAACTCGGGCAATCGAAGATATGAAGATCTTCTTATCTCATGGTTTTCAACTCGATCTTAAGTGTATTTTAGAAGTTCAAGAACTTTAAATTATCTACTCTACTTTCAGCAAAGTCGCACTTGATGTAAACACGGTTTTTTTTTGTGAATAAATTTTACATTCATTCCAAAAAAAAAAATAATAATAATAATAATAATTTTATATATAATCTTTTGATATGTATTTGGAAAAGGAACTCACTATATGGAGTTTTTCTTCTGCCAACATATAAAAGAAATATTGTATAAATAGTGCATAATTTTTTATAAAGTATATATAAATGCATCTTCGTGACGACCTGTTCGAATTTTCAGCACTAATTAGACAGCCTTTTTTATGTTATTGGATTACAAGCTTAAATTCTATTTTTTTATGCTAATTAACATCTAGTTTTGTAGAGTTTATCAGTAAATTGGGAGTACAAGTCTACTTTTGTAGGTCTCTGGTTACCTTCTAGGTTGAAGCCTCAAGCTTCTAATCTAGTTTTGGTTGACATAGAGATATATTTTTAAGTCTGGTTTAATCCATCATATAGACGTGTAGTTACATAATTGATTTAATCTGGTTGACATTTTAGTCTACATGTAATATTTTTGTTTTTTTTTGAAAAATGATGATGGTACTTATATTATCAAGGTTCACTTATCTTTCCGTATCAAATATTAAGATAACTCCATAGTTAATCGTGTTTGATGTATAACGATTTAGGGATATGTGATCTACTTTAAAGTGATTTTCAGTTCCATTAGAGTAAAAAACATTTATATAGATAAAGATCATATAGTAGTCTTTAGAGCAAAGACGACAAATCTTTCAACTTTTCTGGAATAGTGTACCGACCGTTAAACGAATTCACTGATCGAAAATGGGTGTAGACCATGGAGATGGCGGTCAGAACTTTAGAAGTGATATCACAATTTAATTTAGACGAATGTGAAGTGATATGGGTTCATATTGTTGGAGGTAACTGTTTGATACACATCAACTCTGGTTTCTTAAAAATAGCGGTGTATGTGGAGATAAATAAAATAACTAATTTGATCGCTTATATCACCTAAAAGAAATTATGTTTTCATCATGAGATAATTTTACAAATAAGCGTAATCGAGATTAAACGATTTATAATAAACTACTTTAGGAAGTTATTTCTAATGCCATGTGAAATGTTCATAAGACATAAAAAAAAAAGGAAACTAAACTTTGAGACAATTGAAAAGGGAGATTATATGGCCGTTGTCTAAATGAAAGATAAGCAAGGATAAAAAGAAAGTTTGAACAATAAGAGATAGGCATGAGCTGAAAATCGCAAGTCTTGTGTGTCTTCCTTTTGAAATAATAGCTCTCTTTGGTTTGATCTAGCCGATGAAAGAACTGCGGCCAGCCGGCCAGATATGCACATATTCAATTAAGGAATGTACATTGCGTTTCAAACCTTAGGAACCCTCTGCCTTGGTCCGAAGGTTTGAAACGCTCTCTCTTCACGAGACTTTGAGAACGTGATGGCACATACGCTTGATTGGTCGGATGGGTAGTTTTCTTAAATGGACCCGAATATGGTCGTTGGTTTGAGTGCAGCTTCGGGGGTGGCTATGGTCCGGTCTTCAGCAGTATGGGACCTTGCGAGGACCACTAAGGCAGGTCATATGAGTTCTGGACTGGACCGTTTGTGTTCAATTATATTTTAACTACACTTCCTAATGGTAATTATCGATCTCATGTCTCGATTGCACCATAATATAGACGTTATCAATTAGAAAATAAAATTATGTATAACAGCCAGAAAACAAAAAAAAACCATAATATATATAGCTACATAACGATTTAGAATCCAATTAGGTAACATCAATGATCTCCAACACTCGGTCGTGGTTAAAGCAAAAGAGTTTGACTCAGAGAAACATACTAAGATTAAGACACAACTTGGAGCCAGCAGATTTACATGGTACATTACCACGAAAGAGGTTCACTTTTTAGGGAACAAACATAGAGAGAATAACAAAACTAAAGAAAGTAAACAAAGAGTTCTTTGCTTCTTCAACAAGCAACTAAACCAAAACACACTAACTTCAAGACTCCTATTATTACTACTACTTCTTCTGCTGCTGCTTCATCATTAAGATTCCTTGTGCCACAATCTTTTAATTCCCATCATCTGATGATTTCAAGTAAAGGGTTTCTCCACCATCCCCTGAACTTCCTCCTCTGCCTTCACCGCCACCACCACTTCCCATTTCCGGCTTCCCACGGCCAAAATCATGAAACCCACCAGCCTCTCCTTGAAGGATATGGAGACCACTGCTTCCTCCTCCTCCGCTGCTCGAGCTCATTCCAAGCTGGCTATGGTGCAATTGCTGATGCTGAAGCGTTGCGTAAGGCTGTTGCTGCTGCTGCTGCTGCTGAGCATACAACATTGAGGATCGAGCCGCCATTAGAGACTGTTGAGTCATCTGTTGCTGCTGAGTCGCTTGTTGCTGCTGCAAATAGTGTGACCCTCCTTCTCCTTGAATCATCCCACCACCAGCAGATCCATACTAATAACCAAACAATACCAATGAGTTTCTCAATTTTATACAACAAAATTTCAAAAACTTTACTGCTTTTAACTGTTTACCTGGCTATGCACACTTGGAGGCTGAGGCTGAGAATCTGCTATTGCAGCTAAGTACATTAGGTTGCGTTGAAGCCTTGCCTGATTCCTGTAACCATCAAATTAACCATTTGATCATTTCTTATTATTATTCAACAGAACACAAGTTAAATCATCAAGGAGATATGTTGTGTCTTACTCGGCGCACTCGCTAAGCTTTCCCGAGTTTTGAGACTCAACAATCTTCAGAATCAACGATTTGTTCTCGTCCAAGTACTACAATCAACATTTTCATTAATCAGTAATGCTACAAACAAAAATTTTGCATACTCTTTTGTTTTTGTTGTAATAAAGACATAGAAAAACTCAAAAGGAGACCCCAGTAACTTAGATTCCGACTTATCTCAAAAGACAATAATGTTGAAACATCACAAAAGTGTAATGAAAGATTTTCTTCGAAAAGATTTTGAGGACCACACAAAAAATAAAACAGAGATAAGGACCAGATGTTGTTTCGGACCACAAAGTATATCTGGTCATGTAAGCAATAAAAGAAACACTTGGACTGGAAAATATACATAGATCTACTAATGATAACAAATCTAAACAGGACCACCACCATATTCACATAAATGGCTTTGTGGTTTTTGCCATCAATGAAACTTCCAGAACCCGAAAACCAAGACAAGAAGAAAAAACGAGATATGTGAAACAAATCTTCAGTTCCCAAGATTTGTCTGTTTTGAACACATTATTTTTCATTACATGTTTCAAGAACATAAAACAACTGGACCCTTAAAATTCATTTTCATTAAAAGAAGGAATCTTTCTTAACTTGAAATTGAAGCTGATGCACAAAACAAAAGACCAAAGCATCTCTACCAACCGAATTTATCAAACATAAACACAGATGTATTAAAAGTTATAAAACTAAAACAAATTTATCTATGAACAAAAAAGACATGGAAACTACAATAAAAGAACCAAATATCATTTTAATTACACCCATGAAAAAAAACCATCATTCATATATGTTATGAGAACAAAAGAAAAGGTTTCACATACTTTTTCTTTAATATATATAAAAAGAAAAAGTTATAAGGTACTTGCAAGAGAGATTTCATCACCTTTTCTTTATGATTCAAAGAAACATATAATAAAGAAAAAGAAAGAGATAATATAATAGAAGAAGAAGAAGAAGAAGAAGAAGAAGAAGAGAACCTGTTGGATATGATCAGAGGTAACATTGCTGGGGTAGTAACCAGCCATCATGGGCTGCATCTGCATCAGGTGCTGTTGCATTTCTTTTGCTATTTTATATAAAACCTGATAATTCCTTCTTATTTATTAATATTTATATATATAAATATATATAGGTTTTTATAGAGACAACCCCCACCACAAAACCCAGAGGAAAAAGAGAAGTCTCACCAAGTGAGAGAGAAGGAGAGATATTAACTTTTGTATCTGTCTCTCTCTCTCTCTTTTCTTTGCTTCTGTATATAGAAAACTCTTAACTATTGAAGATGTGTATCTCTGTGTGTGTGTGTTATCTCGCTTTCTCTCTTCCACAAAAGTTGTTTTGCGTTAAAAGACTGAGAGAGACAGTGAAGTCTCTTAAATAGACATAGAGAGAGAGAAGAAAGAGAGAGTTTTCTCTTTTTCTTGGGTTTTGGGGTTTGGTTTTGTTGGTTTCTTTCTGTCTCATCCTATCTCTGCCTCTGCCAAGAAGAGGAGGTCACGTGACGAGTCATACTTTATTATAGAGACGTGAGACCTTTACATATACTACTACATATCAATATATACACATCATTGTTTTAATTATTACTTTGAAGTTTGAACCCTTAACTCTATACCAAATAAGACTCTTTTACTCCTTCGTATTTTATGTATATACGATGTATATACGTATATTGCATAATTTTCTTACATTTTTTTTAATAATACAGTATTTACGTTTTTCCTCTTATATTAAATCAATTTAGATAGGGATGTTTTAAGTTTTAACAAAGAAATGCAAAAGTAGGAATTATTATTTTCTAGTTTTTTTTTACTATTACTAGGACGTATGACCTTCGCAATATCGCGCAGAAAAATATTTTAAAAATAGTTTAAAAAATATCAAACGAAAAGTTATAATGAATTGTAACAATTATGAATTTTTTAATAATAAATCATTAAATATTTTACAAAAATTATGATAAAGGAAACTCTCACAAGCATTTATTAAGTATATTAGTATTAGAAAAAACATTAATTTGTAACTAAAAATTATTTTCTAAGTGTAAAAAGCATCAAATAAACCAAAGGTTACAACGGTTTGATAAATAAACCAAAATGTCCATTGGTTCATCAAATAAGCCTAATAGTATTATTTTAAACTAAACGGTAACAAAAAACATTTAAATATATTTTAATAATTAAATATTTTTAAAATATATGACGAACTTTAACAGAGAGACTCGATAGTAGATATTAAATATACCAAAAATTAAAACGGTTCGTCAAATATACCAAATGTTGCAATGGTTCGTCAAATATACTAAAGATTACAATGGTTCGTAAAACAAAACCAAAAATTGCAATGATTCCTCAAATAAACTAATTGTTGCAACAATTCAATTCAACGGTTACAATCTCATTTAAATATATTTTAGTAACTAAAATTTAAAATTAAAAATAATAATTTATGAAAAATTATACAGACGGTATAACGATTTATAAAATAAACTTAAAGTTACAACTGTTTGTGAAACAAATTAAATATTGCAATGGTTCAACTAAACGGTTGTAATTTATGAAGAGTCCCAATAAAAAGATGCAACCGTAAAAAATATATACTCAGATTGCAACTTTCTCAAAAAACATAACGTAAAATATATTTTTAGTTTAAAAAAAATAAACGAAATGTTGCGATATACCAAAAGTTTCAACGGTTCGTTAAGTTAGTAAAACAAAACCAAAAGTTGCAATGATTTATCAAATAAACCAAATGTTGCAACACTTCAATTAAACAGTTACAATCTCATTTAAAATACATTTGGTAATAAAAAATTAAAAATTAAAAATTAAAAATAATAATTTATGAAAAGTTACACCGAGAGACGCGACGTTAGATAATTAAATGGTATAGCGATTTTTAAAATAAACCAAAGGTTGTCCTTGTTCGTGAAATAAACTAAATATTGTAATGATTCGAATAAGCGGTTGTAACTGTTGATGAAGAGTTACAAGAAAAAAATGCAAACGTAGAAGACATTCATATTACAATTTTCTAAAAAAAAACATAACCTTAAAATATGTATTTTAGTTTTAAAAAAATTAACGAACAATTGCGACTAAAAAACACAACCATTCATAAGTGCAAAATGCATTTATTGAGATTGTTATTATTATTAGATTAAAGAGTAATTTATTTCTTATTGTTTTGGTCATTAATATAAAACAAAGATTTGTTTAGTTTTTCGAAAATAATATTCATGTGTTTACATTTAATAAAAACGATTAAAGAATATATATGAGTTTTTGTTAGTGGATTGCTTCTGTATTTTTTTAATAATTTATTCTACTTAATTCTACACATAACTTTTTAATAACAATGGTTTAAGTTTAGTTTTTATATAATAAGGGTTACATATATCTAGATGTGATCCCTCACATTTACAAAAAAATGGATTAATAAGAAAATTTATATTATGTAGTAGCCATTTGAGATCATTTTCTTTATAAATGTTTGAGTATCTATGTATACATTTTTGAAATACATTTTTAGAAAAAACATTAGCCTTTAAAATTATTTACAAACAATACCACTTGTGGGTCGGATCGATTTTACACCGGAAATTTTTCAAACAGATGTTGCCTTAGATATCTATATAATATTTCATAGTTAATAATATAAATATTTAGAAGATTTAGTTAAGATTAAAAATTAAGATTCTCTTTATTATTTTTGTTTGATTTTTTTTTTTTTTTTTTTTTTTTTGTCATCCGAAATTAATTAGAGCTCAAAAGAGCCATTTCTGGGGAATGTTGTTTACAAATGTGATATGAAGCGGTTCTTTACGAATTTTTCGTGCCAGATGATCCGCTTTTACAATAGCATTGCGAGAAATTAAAGATAAAGAGAAGGATGAGAATTCTTCCTTGTCGCTCTGGAATTCCTCCAAGTACACTAAAAACGCCGGCCATTCGGTTGGAGAAGACACCATCTTCACCAGATCAGAACAGTCTGTAAGGAACTCTACCTCTTGATTATCTGCGCCAATCATACACTTCATCGCCCAGAGAAGAGCCTCGAACTCGGTATGTAATGGAGATAAACTTCGACGGAGATTTGCAGCTCCCATGGTATTTTTTTTTTTTTAATTGTTTTAAATTAAATTTATCATATAATATACAAAGTTTTAAAAAATCTAAAAAAAAAAATTTCCGCATTGTGATTCAAAATTAAAAAAATAGACATAAATTACTAAATTAATGAAAATATTTAGATAAGAATTCAGAGTCATATTATAAATAAGATCAAAATGAATCCAAATTTGAATGAACGGAAAGCTTAACTTAACAAGGATACAAATTTTAAAGTTTGTAAATTTAAAATAACACGGGACGAATTATATTGCAGGACGGGGTTATATGACGGGACGAGTTTTAATTAAATTTAATAAAAAATTTAAAATATCATTAATCGATACCGGTTAAATTCTCATTTTATTATTTTAACACCATCAATATTCGACATATAGCTTGATTAAGTTAAAATTGTATAAAACAAAAATTGTCACATGTATATCGTTATTTAATGATAATTATAAACTATAAAATAAAAATGTATTAAAAATGATACAGTTTGAAAACTTTGATGTATATTACATAGTTATAAAACTTTAAACATCATAAATTTTAGAAAACAAATTCATTACAACATTCTCAACATATAACACTTAGAACATAATTAGAGAAACATATATGCGGTTTGATTGGTCCAAAGACATATGTTCTCTTATTCAAATCCCAATTCCCAAGTATCATTTCTTCGCATGGTTGGCTATACATGATCGGCTCTCAACGGAAACCGTATCAAAAACTGGAGCTCGAAACAACGGGTGGACTGTGTTAATACTAACTCGATCACTTGTCTCGACCAATAAGACGAGTTATCGACCATCAAAACACTGCTCTTGGTTTGATTTTTTAATTTTGATAACGCTCGACCAAAGGGTCTCTAAAGTTTTTGAAATGCTTTTGTAAAGAAAAATTAAATAATAATTTTTGAGTTATTTGATAAGTCCCTTGCATTATTTTTTGTTCGAATTCTTGAAGTACGTTTCGATGGTCGGTAATTTAAAAAGAAAAAGATTCAACAGCTATATTATCTTTGCGTGGTTATACTTAATTCCACGTTAAACGCTCTTGTGGATGTGGTTAAATATTAATTAACACTTTATTCGTTGATACCAAAAATGGATCCGAGATATTCCTTCTGCATATATGAACCACGGAGGCTCAACTTTTAATGTTTGTTTGTTTAATTAAGTATTACGTATGAACATTAAATTAATCTCAATTCTCATATTAAACACAATTATTATAAGAATCTCTTAATATATTTAGATGATGGTGTTCAAGTGGCTTATTTCATGTCAGACTATTAATATGAAAATTTTATTCATTAAGACATTATTTTTAGACTACCTTATTTTCTATATAACAGCTATAAAATTTATAATTAATTTGAAGTTGATGTTGAATCTTCTTTGAAGAAAAAAGTGTTGCAGCAACTTGTAACTTATTATCGTACTATATCTGACTGATTAAAAAAATTTTTTAAAAAAAGATATATGAAATTACGTAAATTTTCTTAATAACAATAAAGGAAATGTTATACGTTTTTTTTTTGTGCGCAAAGTAAATGAAATGTTATACGTATAAAGTGGAAATCACGTTGAAGAAGAATATGTGCGTCGATCTTTTAAAGACCGCTTCTGTCCAAATAATACTTCTTGTCAGTTATGACATCACATAGAGATTCTAGTTTCTTCATGATCTTAATTTCTTTTTTGTTTTGTTTGTTTAACAATAATACTGATTTGTTTTGTATTTTTTTTTTCAGAAAAAGTGTAAGAAAGAAAAAAACTGAAACTGATAATACCAAAAATGTGATGTATCTTATACATTTTACTTGACCAAAATAGATTTCTTCTGCTATATAATACCATGAGAATGGTTGAATAAAGTAAATAAAATCATTAGATAGAGTATAGACTTACAGTTTAAAGTGAGCACGGAAATTAAATGAGAACGACACATTTTACATGCAAATGAAACGACCATAACAACATAACTCCGATGTGTCAAACATGTGATGTCCACGTATATTTTATGTCTTTTCTTGCCTAAAATTTGGCAAGTTTTGTTAATTGTCGGTTTATATAACTAATGAGAAATGCTTAATGGCAAGTGACAGTGCTATTAGGTTTCAGTTTCTAATAGAAAAACAAGAATAATCCACCTATTTTTTCCTCTCTTTTTTCGTATGTCTAAATGTATTATAGTATGGTATTTATATGTGTCTAAATGTATTATAGTATTTAGATGTGTCTTTACCAAATGTTAGATTCTATATCTGAGAAGAAAAATATGCAAGCATGCTCTATATTGAATACTATTATCTCAAACAATATTATTGAAGTAAAGTAAATATTTTTTGTTTTCCACCTACCAACAGTGCAAAGTATTTTTCTAACTATATATAATGTATATAAAAATATTATTTCACTTAATTGTGACTATTAATTATTTGGTGTAGTATCCTGCAATTCTTCTCTCATTTTGGATACAAAAAAAAAAGCTTTTGAAGCTTAGGGTACATTTTTTGAATTTGTTGCTCGTAGTGGTTAGTAAGATTCTTTGTAGAAAGAAAATCATAAAATTTTTGATTGTTTGATTGATTTTACAAGATTTGTTGGATCACGTCTTACACGATAGATTATTGCTACAGCCTACATGATGGCTATTTCACCGGAGTTTACATGAATCGTCTTGACCAACTTGTTTTGTTTACATTTTTTGTGTCACAAGACTGATTCAAATAAGGGTTTGTCTATCCTCTAGTTTGACTATGAATCAATCTATGGACTTAGCCACTAGAGTATGAGCCTACCTCTCAAACAAATTAATTTACTTTTGACCCTTATTTTTATTTTTGTTCATTATTAATTGTATAATCTCTAAGTGCCAAAATGTATTTTCTCCGTTTGGGCAAACGTTTATAGGGACATTCATGTCAGTTTGCTATTAGTTTGTCTTCGGTGTGAGGTCTATCCAGTCTTATTGGTGCTTCCGACGTTTACAGGTTAAATAGGGAAGCTTTGTGAGAATCTCTCATGCATTTGTTCAATTATAGTGCTTAGATTGTTGTTTCTCCATAACGTTTGTTTTTCTTTAGATAATTGTTTTTGTGTTTGGTGTTAAACAGTTTCCCTGTACTTTAGAGCTTAGCTTCCCTCTTTTGTGAAAATATTTCTGGAGACATTCATGTTATCCACGGATAAATGTATTTCATCTTGTATCCGTCTTCACTTTATTAATAAAATTCAGATGACAAAAAATAGTATTTTCTCGGATACCAACTGATGCACTAATTTATATAGTAAAGGATATACATTTACCGGTGTCATTCTTCATAACAATATCAGATTTGTGATATTCGGATTCCAATGGCAGAAAGAATCACATTGCTATTTGTCAAAAAAAATCAAATACGAGAAGATTTATACATGTGAGAAATGAAGGATCAATAATTAAGAAATTGGGTCCCAAAAGCTCACATGATCTCCGAAAGTCATGTCCAATCCATCATTCAACATTTTGCAATAAGGTTGTTGACAAAACTCTTATTTTTTATTTGTTTTTCTAGCGACAATATTCCTCTTTAAAAGTTGATACTTTTAGAATAAGATTCCTAAGAAATATAGCAAAACAGTGATATAAAAAAATTATAAAAGAAACTTATCCAATGGCACTACTCCCAACTTCAAAATCTTGTATGCAATGTTTTTGGACAAAAATCTTGTAAGAAATATATGTTATTTGAAATATATTTTATATGATATAATAAGATGATAAATTATCACAACATATTTTAAATAAATTTATTGTCGCCCAAATATATATTTTTTGATTTTATTGGTTAAAATTACTTTTTAAAATGTTATCTTATTTGTTTTAATAGGTATTTTCTTGTTCTACGAAAAATAGCGATTTACTTTTAATATTATATAACATGTATGATTTAAATTGTATCTTATTATATTAATTATATTTAGAATAACTATTTTAAATACTCAAGACTTTAATATTTCCACAAAGCATAATTATTCGATAAAATTTATCTATCCTGGGTGATTTATCTTGTTAGAAATGATCATTTAAGTAGAAAGTTGAAGAAAGTAGTTAAGAACTATTAAAAATAAGGCATGTATGTGAAAAGTAACATATTATAATTCAAATTATGTGAAATATTTTTCGTATCTATTTGATAATTTTTGTTTATTAACAAAAATTAGAGGTGAAACTCTAGTTTCTATAAGTTTCTATAAAAACTACTTATCCAAAAAAATTTTAAAGATTTTTTAAAACCTTAAACCAAAAACTATCCCAGAAAAAAACAACTATTTAAGGTCATATATTTTTATTAATTTCTACCATACCTTATTAAATGATTTCACTATTGAATATAATTTTATTAATTGTTATTTATGAACTTTTTTATCATTTGTAATTGGATTTTTAGTTTTAGTTTTTATTTCTTAGTGATTTGCTATAGAAAATTTAAGACTCATGTATAACCCATGAGATTTTAAAAGTTGTGTATTATGAGTAAAATGTAGAGGATTCATATGTTCCAATAATATTAGATTTAAAAGAAGAATGAAGGTGATATCTCCTTGGTATATGGTACGCGGCTAAAAGATAATAGCGTCTCTACAGATGGTATCGAACGACTACTTCTCTCTTATGTACGTAAAACTTGGATCTCTTCCTAATGGCGGTGTTGGCGTCTTTGTGGTCTTTTTTCTCCGTTCGACTTTGGATCACAATCCTCCTTTCATCTTTATTTGATGGGGTTTAACTAGAAATCACCTCCAAGTTAGGCTTTTTGAGTAGGGTTGGTATGTTGGATCATTCCGTCTCAAGTCCAGTTCCATGCCATGTAAATGGTGGCTGGTTAGGGAGACTGTAGCTTTCACTTCCATCCTTCTCCTTTTATCTAATGCATGCATACACTCATATATGTATTATTAAACGGTGTAGATATTTATTTATTGTATCCAATCTTAAAATTTGTATGAATTGAGTATATTTTCGTCGTATATATTTTTTCTTACAAGTAAAAATAATTCTCGTTCCGTCATGTTTTGTTTCATTCCTTTTCTGGTTTTGATTATTGTTTCATATATACAGAAAATATCATGTTAACGTGTCACGCTTACATAACTTCTTAACTCATCTAATTAACTGTCAAACATTTATTAGAATATATACATGTTTTGCCAATAGTATTATCTGTAAATTGATTAACTACATATGCAATGAATTAATCCACAGTATTCCGAAATGGATGATGAGGACCTAACAATTTTCTATCTACATACGTAACAAGTCTATATAATTATGTTTCTATTTTAAATAAAATTCTTTTATAGGGTAACTATCATTTAAGAAAATAAATTTCTTTTTATAGGTATCAAAATACCAGATTCAATGAAAATTATTTGTAAGTCAACTTTTTTTTCTGGTCTAAGGCGGATCACACATTTTCATCAACTTTTTACAAAAATTTATAAAATGTTTGTTATTTAAATTAGAAAAAAATTATCGTTTTCAATCAATTTACCGGTAAAACAAATTCCAATATAAAACAATCGATGGTTCGAATTAAATAAAATAAAATATATTACATATATGTTTCGTAATACACTAACAGCTTTCAGTTTTCAGATAATAATAAAATAAATTTGTAATTAACCATAATGCATATACTTAGTAATCATTTTACTCCGCACATAATGCAGGTAAACTACCTAGTTCCAATATTATTTATTTAAAAACAATACTATTTTACGCCATTAATCGGACCTATAATATGTTATTTTGGTGATATTGGTATAATGTTATTAACTTTTCAATTTTGACATTGTAGAATGAAAAAAAGTATATAGATTTTGTTTGGTGGGTTGTGGAGAGTACAAACTGATACTGACAACTTGAAAAATACAAATACTGAACATGAACCATACTTGCGTAGACATTGGTTGTGAACTAATGGTTATAGGCACACCTGAAAGTTCTATTTGTTTAGAAAATTTAAATTTTAGTTAAATTCATTTAGTTATAGGCATATTTCAAAATTTTGTATAGAAATACGCCAAAATAACTAAGTTCGTGGAAAGAATCTGCCGTTTTCCCCATATTGGTTATGTAAACAAGTTCGACAGCATTTAAAATAACAAGAAAAGTAATATTGGTAATGGTAAAAAAAAAAAAAAAAAAAAAGTGAATGAGTCTTAAGAAACAATGATTTGAGAATAGTGGTTACCATTGATATTGCTTTGTGTTTGTGTTTGTGTTTTGTCCAACCAAATTGATTGGTATTACAAGAAGAGGGAACATGTGGGTGGGTATGAAGGCATTAATGATTAGTGAGTTACGTCAAATCAATTTAGGATCTCCACAAGAGAGAACATACCCTACTATTCAACCCATTCTTCTCCTCTTTCACACTTCTAATTTTTTTTTCCTTCGATGTTTAAAACATTAATTTGTCTCACTTTTCTTAACCACTTCAAATCTAGAACTACAAACAGTTTTACTCGTTCTAATATTTTTTAGAGACATTTTTTTTTAGTTCTTGACTTGAAAGTTGCTAACCTTTTGTATCACTCAATCAAAATATTTATTTGTTATCCGTATACTAACAATTTGAATCGGTATACTATTTCTTAGAAAGATCTAAAGTATTTGGGATTTGGATAGTGATAAATATTTTCTTTATTTGGCTGTATAAAGTTGTAATTTTTATCCTAAAAAATACAAGACCTCTTTACATAAAATAATGGTACCAACTACCAATTCAATAGCCAAACAAAATGTGCTATATACAAGGACTAGAAGAAACATAATCTAGCGTCTTGCTCATCATGCCTAATTATCACAAGAATAATTGAGAATAATTAGACAAATCTTATCTTGTTTAAGAAATTGGAGGTTGTGATAAGGAAGAAGGGATAATGGGACTGAATTCGGTGAAAAAGAAAAATAGAAAAATAGAAAAGTACATAAATTCACATGCCATGTTGGTTTGGGTAAAGCTTCATTGAAACGTCACATCTTCATCTCCATTTTCTTGAAGTTAAAAGACGTAAATAACCCATCGTTCTATCCATCCGTTTCACCATTTAACTTTTTTTTTTTTTTGATAAAATTTTGATACATTGATTTATTGGTAGCAACTAGCAAGCGGATCAAAACAAAAACAAATTACACCATTTTGAGAATCCAATTGAACCCAATGAAAGAGAAATAAGCCCATTTTAAAAGTAGTCCACTTAGCTGATCAGAAAAAAAAAAAAGAAGTTATCAGAGAAAATCGTAGTCCTCGGTGTTCGGTTATCTGATCGGTTATCGGTTCGGTTCTATTCAATTTCGGTTCTTTCGGTTCTAAAATTTAGTATCCATTCGGATATTTTAAAATTTTGGCTCGGTTTCGGTTCGGCTCCGGTTCCTTCGGTTTTATAATTTAGTATCCATTCGGTTGTTTTACTTTGGATATTTTCGGATATTTCGGTTATTTTTTGGTATTTTCGGATTTTTTTTGGATATTTCTCGGTTATTTTCGATTATTGTTACTATTTTTAGATATTTTTCAAGTATTTTTGATTATTTGGTCTATAAATAACTAATATTTTTGAAAATATAACTGTATTTCGGGTATTTTCGGTTACCCAAAATATTTCGGTTCGGTACCGATTCGATTACGATTTTTTCGGTTATAGAATTTAGTATTCATTCGGTTATTTTCAAATTTTCGGTTCGGTTCGATTCGCTTCTTTTTGCTTCGGTTTTGGTTCGGTACATTCGGTTCGGTTTATTTGTCCAGGCCTAGAAAATCGTATCAATGGAGAAGACAACCAAAGCCTACACCAAGACTAATTAATATCAAAAGACTAATATACCTTCTTGAACATTACCACTATACCAAGACCGATACTTCAAAATGGTGCCCCTTAAATTGTTTTTATTATTGATGTCTAAAGCCCCCCTCTACTTCACCTCAGGATTGGACCTGATTGTTCTCGACACCGACAAGGAAAAGAGTTCATGGAGACTGAAAGCAGAGAAGCCAGTTGTAACAAGATCTAGAACATAAATGAAGGTTGAATGGAGAATCTTCTAAGACAATTATGTCAAGTATGTTTAAGCACATATTAGAGAAATACGTTTTATCATCCAAGCAGGAGGAGAATATAAGATTTCAAGAAAGCTTATGAGATTGACTACGAGAGAGTTTGAAGAAGGTCTAAACTATGACTTAGCCACTCCATATCAGCATGTTTTGCTAGGAATTTGTGTTAAATGATTGAAATTTTGATGATGAGCTTGAGTTGGACAATTTATTGAAAAGGAAGATTGAAAGACAAATTTGGGCATACTCAAACAAGAGATAAAGAAAAAAAGAAATTGAAGGTAAAGAAAAAACTTTTCCTCCAAGAAGGACATATTTTCATGGGCTTTTTATTCATTAAGTCAATTTGATTTGGAAGATTATAAGACCACTAATCTTGAACATGTTAGGGTTTTCTTGTGAGCATATACACTATCTCTCTCTTATTCTTTTTTTTTTTTTTTTTTTTTTTTTTTGCATATACACTATCTTGATTAAATTTTAAACAATATCATCAATGACATGGTATTCACGTAAGGTATAGTGGACGGAATGTTAACGATATTTCGGGATATGCATTTTTTCACACCACGAAGATGTACCCAAATCTGTGTTTTCATTACTTTAGCTTAGGGTTCTGACCAGCTTTTTTTCTTCACGGACAAACACACACTGTTTTAGAATTTGTTTTACTTGGGCCTCACGTTAGGAGTTTAAGCCTCGACGAAGCCCAATAAGAGACACCTGAAATCGTGGTGTTACAAAAACCTCAAATATCAAGCCACAATTCAACGCTAAAAAGAACTGTAAAACATTTCACAACAAAAAGTGCCCAAAAAGTTGTAGAAATTTATAAAAGCTAGAGACAAGATGACCCCAAAGATAGATTCGAGATCATAAGAATTTGGTCGTTGGGTGTTCATTCTTTCCTGTGTGTCGGCGTTAACTAACGTCGTCAACATTGACGACGCGAATTTAAAAGCACGACAAAAGCAAAAGATGATTCACGTGTTATCCGAGGATGTTTTATTCAACACGACAATATTTCTATTCAATTTTGTCGACACATATAAATTAAAATATAATAGAGAATTGTAGTCGTCGAAGATAAAGTTATTTAGTTCTGTTTGACTGAAATTCAACTCTTCAACAACTTTTTTTTTGGGGTTTAAGACCATGAGCAATGGTGTGGGACAAATTTTGGTCCCTCAAATATTTTTTTTTTTTTTTTTTTTTTTTTTTTTTTTTTTTTTTTTTTTTTTTTTTTTTTTTTTTTTTTTTTTTTTTTTTTTTTTTGATAGACCCTATCGGCTGATCCGGTCGGCCTCGGTAGGAACGCACCGAAGTGCTACAGAGTGGACTTCTCCCGATCCAGGTAGAATTGGGCCACCACACTGCCTGATCCGAGTTTGGAATGCCTTCCGACTAATGCCAGGGGGTAGTCAGGCCGCCTGCATTTCTGACTACCAGGTAAACCAATTGGGTATAATAAAATTATTTTCAGAGTTTCTTAAGTTTGGTATTAGCATTGGTGTCCCTCACATTTTGTCCCCTGAATAAAATAATAATATTTTGATATTTAAAAAATTAATTATTTAAATTAATAAGTAAAAACATATAAAAGTTTTAATTAAAATAAAACATATAACATTAACATTGAAAACATATGAAAATTACAAAGTTACAAAAAGTTGGAAAAAAAAACAAAAACAAAAACTTATCAGATACATCAAAAATATCCACCAATGTGAAAGCCTCTTGTTGTGCCACCATTCTCAGACTCATCTGCTCCTCTCCAACTATTTCCCTGACAGTTTTCCTTTGCCCATATATCCTCTGCTTGAGAACCAAGACCTGCAGACAGATAAACCACAACCTAATCCTTATAAGTTCAACCTGACTCGCTTAAGACTAAACCAATAAGAAAGATTCAAAGGTTGATGCACCTGTTGGTATACAGAGACTAAAACCATAGATGGGATTTAAATTAGATAAACTTCAACAAGAACAAATTATATCCTCCTTGAGAGAGGTTGAGAGATGCTATGATTATTTAAATACATGTGTCGAAATTTGTGGGAGCTACAATAAGCATCAATCAAACGTTAAGGTAAACATTATATAACTTACCTCAACATCACTGATATGAGATAAGTCCTCTGCAAGATCACCATGAGAAGAAAAAACTCCTGAAAAGTTAATCACATCAGCTTTTAACTTTTAAGTATTAACTAGATAATAACAAAGACCTTCTACAAAAATTTTACTATAAACATTCATGGAAAGAATTCTTTGCATTTGTACCTTTGTTCCCGCAGACTTTGAGGTTTCTAGCCAATGGCTTAGATACTAAAACATTCACAACATGGTTTTATTCAGATGACCCAACCCAACCAACCAAACAAGGCAAGAAATAACCAAATGTAAGCTACAACAAACTCACCAGCCTTGTCCGTTGCCTCAATCAAATTCTTCTTCTTGGGCACTCTGTTGATATCAATCACAATGTCAGTAAGAGACAATCTCTTTAAATTCATCTGGATTCTCTCCATGTTAGGGGCATCCACAAGTGCCTAAAATGGACAATATAAACAGAAACTCTTAGACGTTTCAAAATGAAACAATACATAACTCATAATTCTTCTCTAGCATCAGAACTATTGTATCAACAAATAACACATTCTTCTATAGCATCATAACTATTGTGTTAACAAATAAGGTTAAGGAGGGTTTTTCCAAGAATGATTTCAGTTGATATTAGATCATAGTTATATTGATTACACCATATCGGAAAAAAAAACAGAGCTTGTATATGAAGTTACCCTGTTTTGGTCTACGAGGTTAAGACTATACGAATCAGCCACAAGAAAGATAACAAATTCCAAAGAGATGAGATCCGATAAAAGAAGATAACAAATTGATGACTTAAGATCATACAGTAAAACAAAATCAATTATAGCTTTTACTATAGCAACCACACTTCTAATTCTCAAAAATTGATTCCAATCAAAAGAACAATCCAAATCAATTCATAGCGGAAGCTCAAAATTGATGCCACAATCCTCTAAATCTGAAAATTTCAGATGGAAAAACCTACCTCGTTTATATCGGTTGTTGGTGGAAACTTTTTCAATTCAACGATACAACAGATCGGAGTGGAAGAGAGTGAAATACAAGACACGATTTGAAAGAAGAGGAGATGAAATAGCTGGACAAAGCTTGAGCCAAAGCTTTCGCCGACGAGAGAAAAGGAAGGCGAAAATCAATCGACGGCACAAAAAAAACACGCGACCAATCACGCGAGAACACGTGGCAGTGAGGGACGGTGAAGAAACGTTCTCTCGTGTGGGAACGGTTCTGTGTTTAATGAGGGTTTTTGATTTATTTTTAAAAAATAAATGGACTGGGACGACGCATAGAGCTGCCATTGCAAGTGCTCTAATAACAACAACTTATTTTGGATATACATCTTCTTTTCGGAACATTATCATTCATTCCCGAGATGAAGAGTTTATATTTTCGAAAAAGGAGTTACTAGAAATAGACAGAAGCTGTTAAAAGAAATAATTTAAAACAGAAGAGAAAAAAAACAGAGCTGATAAATATCCAACAACTTAACAAACCAAACACACTTCCAAAACAGTCACCGCACAAAAACAGAACCTATCTTTATTTTCTTGAGAGAGACAGAGAGAGATAAAGGAAAAATCTTTCGTTCTTGTCTGAAAAAAAACCTCACGACAGATCGGAGTAAGCTTATCAAGAATAATTGTTCAATCAGACAAGATCTGTAAGAAAATTATCTCACAGTTCTTTGTTTCAATTTTTGTTTTTCCCCTGTTTTTTGTATTTTGTTGGAGGAAAATGTGTTTTCATTTCTTAATTTTGTACACAACTTTGAATTTTATAATTCCTTTTCCCTCAAATTGTTTTTGAAAGGGTTTTATTATCCAAATAAACATCAACCAAATCTCTGTTCTTTTATAAATATGAACTAAAAGGACATTTGAGAAAGAAAAAAAATTGATGATAATTGAAATGGATTTTGTGCATAATTTTAATGAAGAATTTGTTTTCGAGTTTAGCATTTCGAGTTTTTTTTTAAATGGGTTTAGTGTAAGGGTCTTGTTTTCAATTATGGTGAATTTTGAGTTATTGAAATGGATTTTGTGCATAATTTTAATGAAGAATCTTGTTTATTTTTTGTTTGGTGAAAAATTGCAGTAGTTGGAATGAGAAGAGAAGTTGTTGAGTCGGTGAGCACCAATGCTTCTAATGAAAGGGTTCACGTGGCTCCCAAGATAGCTGCAGAGGAAGAAGATTATGAGGTGAAAGAATGCACTGAGGAGAATTCTCTCTCTC
Organism: Arabidopsis arenosa; assembly: GCA_905216605.1. Classification (NCBI taxonomy): domain Eukaryota; kingdom Viridiplantae; phylum Streptophyta; class Magnoliopsida; order Brassicales; family Brassicaceae; genus Arabidopsis; species Arabidopsis arenosa. The sequence continues at coordinate 12,315,700 of LR999456.1, forward strand.
TGAATCATAAATCTTCTAATAAAATCATAGAGGTATTGTATAAAGAGGGAGATGGTAATTGAATGAGATTTGAAAATTGTCTTTGAGTCTTTTTGTTATTGGTTGTATCAGAATGATTTGAAGAAGAAGCATTTGGATGAAGAAGATGATTGTTCTGTCGCTTCTTCGGTGAAGAATGCTAAGTCTAAAGTAACTCATGGAACCGCTCCACGATTTAGGAGTGCTCAGCGCGCTGAGAAACGCAAAGAGGTAGCTTCAATTGTGTAATCTAATAGATAATCTATAATAAGTTAGTTATATTCTATTTTGTTCACTAATTTGGAAGTCTTTTTGTGATTTAAGTATTATCAAAAGCTTGAAGAGAAACACCAAGCACTTGAAGCCGAAAGGATCGAGCTTGAACAAAGGCAAAAGGCAAGAATCTTTTTAGTTACTAAATCAAGAAAATGTATCCTGAAAATCTAAAATGCGAACACAATTTTGCAGGAAGAACAAGAAGCAGCCATTAAACAGCTTCGGAAAAACCTTAAGTTTAAGGCTAATCCCGTTCCCGACTTCTATTACCAAGGACCTCCAGTGAAACCAGAGCTTAAAAAGGTATTAAATAGTTTCCGTGAAAATTTCTCATCTTTGTTAGGATTCAAGATTATGTCACATTTTTCTTGTGTGACAAGCAAACTTATGAAATGCTCTTTATGTAGTTTCCTTTGACGCGTCCTAAGTCGCCGAAACTCAATCTGTCCCGGAGAAAGAGCTGTAGCGATGCGATTACCTCGTCTGGTGAAGAGAATTCGAAGTCACAGAACCGCCACAGCGTGGTAGAATAGGGTTGAAAGCTATGAATGTGAATGATTGCTCTCAAGAAGCTTCCATGGAGGAAGAAGTTTACATAAACTAATTTTACTATCCCGGAGAAAACCAAACTTTTATCTCCTGTATTTGTTCGGTTTCACAATCGTTCTTCTCCAACGATTATTGATTGATTGTTTTTTGTTTTTCACGTCTGTCTCTACTTGATTTCGGTTTTAATTTTACGTAACGTTTAAATCTGAAACTGTATATTTTTACTGTGTTGTGGAATCTTGCATCTAAAGTTTGCATGGATTATGTCGGTCGTTGATTTATACGAACTAATAATACGTTTGTTGTGATTTTTAGATTTAAAGAGAATAGTAATTGTGATCTCACTAGCTTTTATTCCATGACTACTTCTACGATTCTTGTCTTCTTCGTTTTCTTCAACCGCGAAAAAGAACTCCGGTTTTCAACTTTGGTTCATGTGTAGAAGTTAAATTGATCAGCTCTTTCAAATTAAGTTTTATCTTCAAACAAACGATGCACTTGATATAAAAACGTTATATTTATTTTGAATATAATTTAACATTACATTAAAAAAATAATAAAGAACTCCGGTTTATGAGTATGTTCATGTTGTAATCTTTGATCGTTGAGATCATCTTTAAAAATACCTCTGGATTGTGGAATCTCTTACTAATAAAAGAAGCTTATTGAGGCTTCTCAATGTGTCCACATCGGATATTTCAAAAAAGCTCTCTCCAAATGCCATGTCAACAAGCTATTTATTTATTTTTTAAAATATTAAAAATATATTTTAAATAAACTTTGCCTAGAAAAGAAAAAAAATACATTCTTATTTTTCTCCAAATACAAAAACACTTTACAACTTTAAATTCTAAAAATAAAAAATCTTGATTTTTCTTAGATTCCAATTAAAATGATTTAAATTAACAAAAAAAGTAAAGTGAAATGATTTAAAAGAAATGGAATTTTTTTATACTTACTTCCGAGGTCACAAAGTCCAAATTTTAATGAAATTTCAATTAATTTTAGGTCATATAATTAATTATTTTAAATTTAATAATTGATTTGAGGTAGATTAGGAAAGAACTAATTTTGAATACATTAGAAATCTTTATGCATAAGCTAATCTTTTATAAAATATTTAATAACTTTTAGGTCATATAATTAATGACTATAATTTTAAAAATTGACTTTAGGTTATTTAGAAAATAACTAATTTTGAATACATTAGGAATCTTTATACATAAGCTAATATTTCTGTGGAAGCCCCCTTGGCCCATTGGTTGACCAAAGGTTAATTAATGCTTCTACACCAAGAGGTCTAGGGTTCGAGTCCCAGATATTGCGATTTATTAATAAATTTGCAGATTAAAGGAGGCAAGTGTGCAGGAGATCTCCAGCGAAGTACAATTATAGCCGTTCGCCAGGATTCTACGCAGAGAGAGAAGTGTCGTCAGGTCGTGGATCATTGAAGGTGTCCGTCAAGAATATGGAGAAGGAAGTGTCGTCTGTCGTGGATCTAATTAATAAGGGTCGGAAGGAATTGTCCGTTGTAGAATCGTCTATGTAACAGTTCTCATAATTTGCAATAAATAATAAATCTAGACGTCAAAAAAAAAAAAACTAATATTTCTTAAAATGTTAAAAATATTAGTTTGGTAAGTTTATTCAATGGTAAAACGTGATTGGTTTTAGTTTTAGAAAGATAAATATAAGGATAGTAGAATTAAAAATGTTTGGCAAAGAATATAGTAGAACTAAAAAAACAAAATAGTTGAGAAAAAATGTGAGGTTGCCACATAAACACTAACAACTCTTTTTTAATCTATACTATTAATTGGGAATCACTCAAACATAAGTAACCTTATTTTGGTAGATTAATTACAAAGAATGCCATTAGTATTTTTGAATTTGATAAAAAGAAAAAAAAAATCGCAAAAGGGTATTTCGGTCTATCTCATCGAAAAAATCAGCGGATCTTGGGTTGACCCGTTGAACCCGGGTCGGATAAACACGCGGATCCTTGCTAATTAAAAAAAAAAAGGATTTTGGGTTGACATGTTGTCGTTGGATTCGGATTGGATCTAAACCGACCCAGTTACAGAGACACGTGTACCTATTCTAATAACCCGGATCCAGATGACATTAATAACAGTTATTAATTCCAAGATTTTGATAATATTGCAACCATAAATTTCGGATATATTAGTAAACAGTAAACACAAATCCGATCATTAATTTATGTCATTAAAGGAAAAGAACCATTTACGGAAACTACGAATCATCATAATATGGTTAAAAAATATTATTACTAAAACTGATTCCTATTAAATCGTGATTTAGGAAACAAAAAGTTGATTCCTAAAATTGATTCCTAAAATTAAATAACGATTTGAAATTTAACGCAAGTCATAATCTACATTCTACTAATTTGATTTTAATACTAAACTTGATTTCTTAAAATATCTTTACCCAATTAAAACCAATATACTGATAATAAAAATAAAAAACAGAAATAGAAATATGTTGTCAATAATTTCAAAGATACAAAATATATAAACAAGAATATTTAAACCAGAGATTTGACCTAAACATTTGAACTAAGAATCAATTAAGATATTGAATCATTTTTAAAATTCAAAGTAGGTAAACCTTATTTTTCTCATTAACTTCATTTTTCCCTATAAATATATAAAATTAGACTCACAGAGACTCATTAGCCCACCTTCTTTAAAAATCTATTTATCAAAGAAAAGGAACCTACTTTCTTCTATTTTTTGCTTTAAAATGTTGGCTTTATGATAATTTGTTGTTATATGTTTGCTTCTAGAGAATTTTACATACGTTTTGTTCTTTTTTTTTTTATAGGTGAAATTCACTATATGAGACCATTTTCACGAGAAATCAAGAAGAATGTAATGCAACATTTAGACTTGGTGTCCAAGTTACACGATATTGAGTTGTAGTAAGTATAGATTTTGCTTTGATTATATTTAGACATCGTTTGGTCTCTTTGGAAATCATCGATTCAACTTTCGTTTTTTTTTTTCCTACAATGTTAAATCAGATCGAGATTTAACGTGAGATTTGCTATTTCATCTGGATTTCTGACTTATCAAGAAATGCATATGAGTTCTGAAAAAGTCAACCTCGAAGATGACATCAGCCTTAACAAGTAACACTCTTTCTTATATTTATATTTACATTTTTCTTTGATATGTTATTACTCAATCGATGAAGACATATATTATAATTTTGTAAATGTTATAAAAAGTTAAAAATATTAATCATATTTAAACGCAATACAACATTAAAATATACACAAAGCATATCCATTAGATATGAAAATTATTCTAAGTTTATGATATATTAAATGAAAATCTTAGATATAATTTTTGTTGATGTGTCGCCACTGGATGCTATGGTTATTGTCAGCATTTATAAAATAAAATAAAAAGGTTATTAGAATTTAATCAATTAAACATATTTAAGTGTTATCTTTTGTTTATAATTTCTACAAAGAAAATCGTGGCAAAAAATCACTTTAAACCAATAGGGAAAGTAACCAATCATAATTCATACAAAATTTGAAAATAGTATTTACTCCTCAAATCATTTTTGACCATACTGTCAATTAATTTTATATTTTGGTTAATTTATCTACGAAAATAATAAAATGATTTTTTTTGAAGATTTTGATAAGATTTGTTTTTTTAAAATTTTTGAGAAATCTTATTAAATAAACTCTAAATTGTGGAGCTATGTCATTATTTATTGATAAGTCGTTTAGCCGGTTTCAAAAGCGGATCTTGCTTGTAGCACAACTGTATTTTCTTATTGTTATGATCTAATAAGGTTTCCATAACGTCAACTTGAGACAGCGGCAGCAGTAGAGGTGAAATAGTGTGGGAATATGTAATTTGGATAATTGTTCTTAAGTTTGTAAAAAAATATGATACTATGTTATCTATATTATTTAATACAATTTATTATTATAAATATACACCAAACTTATCTCGCCAAAATCCAACTATGTTTTTATACAAACTACACCCAAATACATATTTTATCGACCGATTAGATTTGTTCACCATACTAATATATTCAATCATGTAATTTGTCACATATATATATATATATATATATATATATATATATATATTTTTAATAGTCATATCAATTTCAAATTGATACACACACATTGAAAACCTATATGACATAAGTTTTATACTCAAAAATCGTATGTTAACAAACGTGCGGGTCCGGATCTAGTATATACATAATTGGACAATATGCTACCAATCCAATAACACAAAATTAGCTTCTACACTATATATATTGCCTAAATAAACTATACATTACCCACCCATTAAATTTAATATGTTTACTACACATAATCCCAACTAATCAATCAAAATCAACAAAAAAGTCTATTCAATACAAATATGTAAAAAAACGAAACCTCAAAGAATAAGAAAAAAAAATAGTGAAAAAATCCAAAGTTTATTTTGGGTTAAGAAAAACTAATTTTATTACATTCCTATTTAATAAAATAAAAAAATATTAAAAATAAAACTAATAAAATTTGATCTCAAATATCGCAAATATGTAGTATGTAAAAACATAAGCAATTCAAACTAATTTTTTATTTATACATAGGAAATTCTAAAAAAAACAATAATAAACATAAATTAAATTTTAAAATATCAGTAGTTAGAAATATAGGCGTTGCCCGGATTTTTCTCTAGTGGACGATTAAAAGCAAAAAAATTTTTTTGATGATAACGAGTATTCAGGTCGAGTAAGAATATTTATGATATAAAAAATTATATCTAAATTATATCTTTAAAAGATAAATCGAATAGGAAATTAGGATAATTATGATCAAATTCGTGCTCGGGTATTTAAGATAACTAAGAATGATTATTCTGACCATCTATTGAAATTATCTTTTGATAAACTTTCGAGAATTTTAGTAACTTTAAGAACTTTAAGCTAATTTAGATAAAAAAAATTTATTTTAAGAGCATATGTCAAACTTGTGCTTGGGTATTTTGATTCCAATTTAGTAATTTTGATTTGTTTGAGTTCAGTTTTTTCTATTACTTGACAAAATAATTTTGAAAAACAAAATTCACAACCTGAGGGAAATCCTACTGAAAACAAATGTGACTTGCAATTTTGGGATAAATTTAGTTTGATTGTAAGATAATTCATCCAATAATTTTTTTTTTGGTAAGGATAATTTATGCAATAATTATTCTTTTGCGTAAAAGTTTCTATATGTATAAATTTACTTGAGCGGATATTTAAAATATTTTTATAAAATAATAAAAATTTCATTAAAATAATAATAATTAATTTAAAAGTGTATGTTTTTATATAATAATTCTGTTTGATAAAATAATATAAGATATATTAACTTCAAAATTCACCCTTAAGTTTTTACGAGGTGCAAGTTTTTTTCCAGATTTAGTTGTTATCATAGTTTGATAAGATTATTATTAAAATATAAAATTGAATTTTTTTAATTTTAATTTAATAATTTTGTTTAAATTTTTTAATTTCAATAAATTTTTTACAACACTTATAATTAATTTGTTTTCAAAAATTTAGCCAAATTCAACTATTACAATTCAAATTATAAACTATGCCGATAGATACCAACATATTTAATCAAATTCGGTTGGATTCAACCATGATCATTTAGACATATTATTTATTTTTTCTTTATTTTTTTTATTTTTTTTTATTTTGCATATAATTCAAACACATATTACTCCATCGAATAAGTAAAATATAAGAAGAAGCTAAATTAGTTATAATGAAAATAATCCTTATTATATTTTAAAATATTTATAAGCTCAACATTTATTTTACCATATTTTTACCGTGGTTATATCACTTGACATATTAAAGACATTCATTGTTTGCAGCGCAACCCGTTAACTGTTTATTGCCGGCATTAGGACCAATCGTTGATGTAGTATGAACTTGATGGTTTATGGGAGGAAGACAATCACATTCAGGTGCTCTGTCACCAGGGCAATGACAAAGTGTTGGTTCTGGCTGTATTCTTCCTAGTGCTTCAGATTCCGATGAAAAATCTGTATGCAAAAAATTTAAATATTAAGTAATGTTGCACAAAAAAAGAAACAATATGATCTCGAATTCAAAGCTATGGTGTATGTATATTCATACAAGATAAAACAATAAGAGCAAATACAAAATGAATAATAAGTTTCGCCATAACGTTTGAGTTTTTAAGAGTGAATAAACTTTTGTTTGGTATGAATAGTTTGCTCTCTCTACATATATATATATATAAGAATTTTGTAAACTAGATAAAAACGTACGAAGAAATTAAGAAAGTTTATTACTACTTAATGGACTTCATAAATTCACACGTTACATAAATATTATACTTTTATTATGTAATATGCAGAAACTTTGACTATTTTTAGGTCTAATTAGCTAAAAAATGCTTTTATACTAGATTTTTTTTAAAGCTAATTAGCTCTAATAATAGTCATAGGTTGCTCATGTTTTAGCTAAGTTTGGTTGTGTTTCATCTCCTTGTTACGCTAATTCTGTTTTTCAGCCATTGTGGCTAGAAAACAAATTTGTAATGACATTTATTAGTTAATATAATTTCTGTTTTGACGAAAAAAAAATAGTCATAGTTTCTGCATCATGCAAAATAGTCAAAGTTTTGCATATGATATAATAATAGTCAAAGTTTATGTATATTACCGTCCTGTGCCTGAACCAGTTAAAAATCTGGTGGTTCAAAAAATATATATTAGTATTTTTGAAATACATTTTGTATTTGGATCGGATCAAAGCATTTCTGAAATATTGAATTGGATATTCATATAATATTATATATTTAATAATATATATATTTAGAAGATTTGGTTAAAATTTAAAATTATGATTTTCCTATCATTTTTTGTTTGATTTTTTATTGTTTTGAATCATCATATAATACAGACGAAAAAAAAAAGAATCATCATATAATACATAAAGTAAAGAAAAATTCTCAAATTTTTTTCCTGCATATATTATGATTCGAAATTTTAAAAACATATATATATATTACTCAATTAATGAAAAAGGTGTGTGTTCAACGTCCCACATCTACTAAAATGTTTAGAGAATGATTCAGAATCATATTATAAATAAAATCAATATGAATCCAAATCTGAATGAGCAGGAAGCTTAACTTAACAAGCATCAATATTTAAGAGTTTGTATACGGTATAATTCGGTTTTTTAGTTAAACTGTTTAATTTTATCGGAAATATTAAATTTTATACTTTAATTAGTTTTAAATATTAGAATTGATATATTTAAAGTCAAAAAAAGTTTATAGTATTATGAACATTTGAATAAAAAAAAAAATGTGACAGGTGATATTGCGGGACTGGTTTATATGACAGAACGAGTTTGAATTAACATTAATAAAAAATTGAAAATATCATTAACCCGCCGTTTCAATACGGGGCAATTCCTCATTTTATTATTTTTAACACCACCAATATTAGACATATCGAATCAGATTGATTTAGATAAAATTGTAGTATAAAACAAAATTTGTCCCGTGGTATACGGTTACTTATTAACAATTATAAACTATTAAATATAAAATATCTTATAAAATGATACAATTTATAAACATTTATATATAATACATAATTATTAAATTTTAAAAATCACTAATTTTAGAAAATAAATCATCCCGTTGTGTAGCTGAGTTAAAAATCTAGTGCTCTGTTGAAAATGTTTCCAAGATAGTGGAATCATTAGATTCTGATCAGGCCGAAACGTAGGATCAATTCAGATTTTTTTTTTTTTGATTTGATTTGAACTCGTAAAGCTTGAGCTTTGTTTTTTTTTTTTTTTTTTCTCCTCTGTTTCTTTACATCTTTGTTGTGTTCTTGCGAGTTCCTTGAACGATATTCTCCAAGTCTCCTCAGCGAATTGTGGTGATCGAGTTTTTGCCACTAAAGTTGGTGCTTTCCACGCAACACAGTTTTTCGATTGGTCTGTTTGTTTTTTCTCGCAAGCTTTCCTTAATTTGTCAATGTGGAATCGGGCTTGGTTGGTAGTAGCTGATGTAGTTTGCAAGATTAGCTTTGTGTACTAACATACATTGGAGTGAAACAGAGGAACCAAATCATATAAGATTCTGAGAACTACATCAGTTTACATTTTCTCAACAAAGGCAAACCTATTGAATCAACATCTGATGCAAACCAAAACAACTACATAATGCATATATAACTAAACCTCTATGTAGATAAAGCTGAAGCCAAATTGTTATGCAAGAGAATCCGAGTTCACGAAGTAGAATATACAATTAAAGATCGCAGCTACAAAGCCGGTTTAATCAATCAGGTATGAGCTGATTGAGAAGAGAGTATTCTTGAATGGTTATGCTCGCCTTCATAAGTCACAATTAGCATCGAAGTTTCGTCTACACATCGCTCAACATGCTTCCTCGCTGGACAACCGCGCACACTGCTACATTTATAGTATCCCCTGCAAACAACAAAAACAAGAAGCAAATTACAAACCAAACATAAGAACAAGTCCAATGTTTTCTTCTTGTAATGTTAATTTACCTAGGATGAGGAGAACCCTTTATCGGCTTCTGTCCGTATTTCCTCCACGAATATTCATCAGGAGGTATATCCGCAATCTTGTTACTGATTGCCGGTACTTTGATCGTTCGCTTCACCTTCAGTTTCCTGTAAACAAACACGAAAACATCGAATCAAACAATCTCTTAGGACACTTTTCTCTCAAAGAAGAACAAAGCCAACAAACAAACACCTTTTCTTGGAACAATGACATTTGCTTCTACTTCCACATTTCAAACTACCAGAGCAACTAGTTCTCCTAGAATGTTGTGATATATGATCGGATCCTTGAGGTAATCCAATCAAATGAAACGAGTTCCTATCGTAATCCGTCACACTACCATCCATACTAAGAGATGAAACAAACGATCTTGACCCATTTGACATAGTTGGTGAATAACAACTACCACCAATAGACCCATCAAACTTTAGATTCAAACCACTTTTGCTCCTTGAGTACACTCCTTGCTGATGGTTATGAATAACCTGATAAGGTTTTGAATCAACAGCTCGAAAAGACGGTGGCTTTAGCTCGAGAAACGACTTGTCAACACACATTTTCTGGTTAAGCAACATCATTGAAGGATGACTAGCTGGTACAATCTGAAGAGGCTTTGGTGCTAGAACTGGAATACAACCACTTATAGCATTATTACTGCAAATAGGACTTTCTAAGAAGATGTGTTGAGGCAACAAAGAAGAGCTAAACTTGTAGTTGTTGTTGTTGAGTTTCTTAATCATCCTTTGACCTAAACCTCTAGTCAAAAGAGTGGAGACTCTCTTGAACTTGGAAACTGCTTCTCTTGTTTCAACCATTATGGATTTGGAATCATTGGTTTGTTGTGATAAGAGATTCAATACTCCATGACAGCTTTCCACTGCTGCTTTGTTTGCAGCTTCAACTTCTTCCATATTTATTCCCCAAAAGGAAACTAAAAAAAAAGAAAAACGTCTCTCTCAACTCAAAAACCAAATCACAAGCTTGGAAAAACCCAAAACTCAAACGTTAAAAACCCTTTTGGAAAATAAAAGAATCATCATCATGACCTAGCGCAAACATTGGAACCATAGAATGTAAAGGGGTTAAGAGGTGAAATCTTTATCAATAATTAAGGAAAAGAAATAGCTCAGGAACAAGGAATCTCCCAGAAATTAAGGGTTAGAAGCAGAAATTATTTTCTCACTATAAAGAAAAGCTTTGAGAGAGGTGAGAGAAGAAAGAGTGGAGATGGTCGTCACTCATCACAGTGGCAGAGGAAGGAGAGAAAAACAGAGTTCTCTGTAAAAGATTTTGGTGGTGGGTTCCATTACTGGACCTACTTTACATATACCTTTTTTTTTTTTTTTTCATTGTCTTATAAAAAATAATATTTTTTTTCAGTGACAACCAAAATAATATTTTACAAAGAATATTAGGTTTCAGACAATATGTCTATCTATTATTTATATGTATTATATTATTTTTTGTTTTTTTTTATATTTAATGTTTAAAATTTTACACACTAATTAATAATTATTTAATTTTTATTTATATTAAACTAAAATATCATTTATTATTTACTAAACACGATTCGACCAATAATAAAAAAATTTAAAAATAATTAATATTACATTAAAAATTAAATTATCAATTATTTTAAAAGGGTCATTTATTATTTATTATTTACTAAACACGATTCGACCCAAAAGATTGAAAAATTAAGAATCTATCTTATGATTTTGTTTAATTAGTTATTTTCTTTTGCCTCAAAAAATGCCAACAATACCTTATGTGCACGCTAACAAACAAAATAACGAGATAATAAGTTTAGATTTAGCAGCAAAGTTTCGATATGTCTAATATTGGTAGTGCTAAGAAATTAATAAAATAAAGATTTAACCGTATTAAGGTAGCGGGTTAGTGATGTTTTAATTTTTTTTTATTCAAACTCGTCCCGTCATATAACCCTGTCCTACAATATAACCCCGTCCTGCAACATAACCCCGTCCTGCAATATAATCGTCCCATGTTATTTTAACTCTTTATATATGTTCAAATGTTCTTATATTATAAACTTTTTATTGATTTTAAATATATAAATTATAATATTTAAAACTTCTTAAAAACTCGTTCCGTTATATAATCTTGTCTACCAATATAACCTGTCTCGTGTTATTGTAACTCTTTATATATGTTCAAATATTCATAATATTATAAATTTTTTATTGATTTTAAATATATGAATTATATTATTTAAAATTTTTTAAATGTTTAAGATTTAACATTTCCGGTAAAATTAAGCAGTTAAACTAAAAAAACGAATGAAACGGTATCTAATTTTAATTTTGGATGCTTATTAAGTTGAGGTTTTTGTTCATTCGAATTTGGATTCATTTTGATTTTATTTATAATATGATTCTGAATCAATATCTAAATATTTTAGCCGATATGGGACGTTAAACACACAGTTTTTTCATCAATTGAGTAATATATATATATATTTTTTAAAAAATTTTGATTCCCAATATATGCAGAAAAAAAATTGATATTTTTTTTTAAATTTATATATTATATGACGTTTCAAACAGTTAAAAAATGTTCAAAAAAAGATGATAGGAGAATTGTATTTCTAAATCTTAACCAAATCTTCTAAATATCTATATTTTTAAATATGGAATATCCGGTTCATAATTTCGGATATGTTTTGACCCGATTTAAAAAAGATATGAACTATCCGGTGTAAGATTTATGAAGTAAATTTCTTATCGGGTCATGTACCAAATTTATCGGATAACAATTAATCCACCTGCTAAAAATGTACTTCAAAATACTAGTATAGATACTTCAATAATTTATTTATTATCACTAACTTATATATTAGCATATTTGTCTATTTATTATATTAACAGTGTAAATTGTTGTATTGTGATAATTTACAACTTATAGAGTAAACTTATATTTATCGTGTTAAAATATTTATTATATGATTGATATCAGCTAACTTATATATTAACATATTTATATACTTTAATAATTTATTTATTATCGCTAACTTATATATTAACATATTTATATACTTTAATAATTTATTTATTATCGCTAACTTATATATTAGCATATTTGTCTAGCATGATAATTTATTTATCACATTTAACTTATAAGTTAACATCGTTGATAATATTATCTTCCCCACACTTACGACCGCTGAAAATATCATCCTCACCATCAATATCGATACATATCATCATTGTTAGCGGATATGGCACTGAAAATCAGCGGAAATAATGTTGAAGAAAATGCCAACTATTTATATATAATTTGTCGATATCTATTTCATTTTCGTCAAATTTGCAGCAGCTAAAAGAGAGAACTAATTAAAAAAAACTATAGCTAAATACTTAATTTTTTAATCATCTAGGGTCATTCTTTTTTTTTTTTTTCACTGAAAGATTTTCATTATATTTTACAAGAGTGGAATACATGGGTTGAATACGTTTTTGGGATGCGTTTTCGAAATACAATGCCGGCGGAAAACAAAGAAATCCCCGGAAGCTAAACCCCGATACACGGGAAACATAAGAAAATATACTAAAGTCAAGAAGTGAAGCTCTCGAAATCATCGAAAAAGTCGGAGGAGAACAGAAACCGCGGAAATAAAAGTTCAAAAGCGCAAACTAGAGGACCTACCACCGCAAACGGAGAAGGACCAAGGAAAGAGGAAACCGCGAAGACATATCCCAACTAAAAATGATCATCCCAAACATATGAAGCAACGCCGCGAATCTAATACCTAACCACCTAGTCTTCTAACAAACAAGTCTAAATCTAGAACTTTGCATCCCCACAAGAGGTTAGCCTTACAAGAACAGAAAAGGAACAGACCACGAGAGAAAACCTACTTATTAATCTAAACTAGAGAAGGTGGAAGGAGACAAACTTAAAAGATTCAACGAACAAAGAAGAGATAATGTGAAAGCTATCCACAACTAGCTAACACGACCAATCCCCAGAGTTTTCTAGAGATAACAGAGAGCAAAACCATGACCAAGCAATTCCAAAGACTAAACCAACAACAACTACCAAAAGCTAACACAAACAAACAACTAAAAACATTTGATAAGAGAAAGGCAATATGAGTTTCAACCCGACAAGGAACATAAACGAAAAGCCTTTGTCACTTCGCAACCACCGGCGGCGGCCAACAAAAGACAAAACCACAACCTAAAATCCGCAAGAGACCACCACACCAACTCTTTAAGCAGATCCATCCGCCACCACTTCCAGAAACGAGAAACATGCCTCTCCAGAAACACCACCTTGATAAGCACCGGTAACTCCTCCACAAAACAGATTTTGTTCTCGAGAAAATCAGATTTGAGAAGAGACTTAAATCGAAGGCCATGTCGTGACGAGGAGAGGAACCACCAATTCATAGCACCACTCAACCCAACTTTAAGCCAGAAGCTCCATCGCAATTGAACCACCGCAACCTAGAAACCCATCTCGCCTTCTCGAATCTTCAGTCACAGCCGCACCAAACATAAAATGAGAAACAAAAGCGAAACTATAACAGGGACGAGGAGGCCGATCCGGTGCTAGGATAGCCACTGCAATCTGGCCTCATATCTAAAACTATTTTTTTTTTACTGGCGGCTGTCTCTCTCTCGAGAAACGAAGACTAGGGTTTTTTGATGACTGGATTAGTGCAATCTGATGCGGGATCATTCTTTCATATTACTCTTTTTTAAAACATTAAAAAAAAACATAGTTAGTATTTCATAGTACAATAATTTTCAAATTACAAAATAATATGGCCAAACTAATGCTAGAACTTAATGATAATATATGTGATACTAGTTGATGTTTAAAATTTTACACACTAATTAATAACTATTTATTACCAAAGTACATTATATTAATATATTATCTTCATTTTACCACCGAATTTATTTATTTTTTCTCCGTTAGTAGCCGTAATTTTCTTGAGATAAGAGGAAACTGTCAATGGTTTCACTTTCACTTCTGTATTCTTCAGAATCTCAAGCATGCAACTTTAGGAAGATAACGGTTAAGATCTGGACACGTGTCTCTGTCTTTTTCTCGTAATTCGTGTAGCAAGAATGTTGACTGAACATGCAATATTGTCTGTTTCTTGTCTTATCATGAAAATGGAAACGTTCACACAGCTTATAATAACATAAATGGTTATTAAAGTTAAAAAACTAGTTACTCTTAAATCATAATTAGCACAATTAGTTAGTTATGTTCTTTTTAGTAAAGTAAAAACTACGGTTTTCTGAAAAAAACTCTCCAAGTTACCATGTTTTACTTTTATTTCTAAAATATAGAATATATTTTACGAAATTAAAAATAATACGTAATATAATTTTTATATGTATTTTATAAAAAAATTTATGGTTACATACATTATATTTTTCATAATTTTAAAAATGAACTGAAACTCATCGTCGCAAAGATTTTGATTTGATATAATTTTTCTAAAAAATTTACTTAACAATTATGAAAATAATATATTACGTATTATTTTTAACTTAACGAGCTCGACTTTCAATTTTTAGAAAAAAAAAATTAATTGTAAAAAATAACGATTTAGAGAAATTAATGTTAACTTAAAGTATTCTTTAGACTTTGTAATATATTTTCTAAATAACTAATTATTATTATTAATATTATAATTGATATTTAAGGGTGCTAAGTTTATAAATTTTAACTAAAATTAGTTAGAAGTAAATAAAATTATGTTTATATTAGTTTGTCATTCAAATTTTTGACATGAAAGTTTTACACAATTTGTTAAAATAACAAAAAAAACGTTTGAAAACAAAATCGTATGCGATGACTAATAAAAATTAGGGTATTTAATTAGATTATTTATATATGACAACCAATAACTTTAACAACTTCACGCTTCGTGTCTATCACAATTTTGTTATTTTTGGATGTTTATTATATCCCTAACATCTAATTAATAAAGAATATTTGAAAAAAAAACACATATAAAGAAAAAAAAAGAACAACATGTTATGACCAACGGATATTTTTCGGCGTTATTTAACGAGAGAAGTCTCACATCACAGAAATATATCACGGAAGACTTATTTGTTGTTACTTGTTAATTATCAAGAATAAAATTTAAAAGTTTAATTTGTTGCCCATAGATTAAAAAAGTGAAATTGCAATGAAGAAAAAATAGAATCCAAAGGGAGACTGAGTTGACTTGGCAAAGATTCTCTTTGCTTCTTGTCATGTAATGAAACTGTTTGTTTCTTCACAAGACTGTTGTAGAAAGAAAACCAACTCATCCTCCCCTTTTGTTCGTGAGTAGTTTCAATTTTGTTTGCTTTAACAAAAAAAAAAAAAAAAGGTTTGAATTTTGTACATTCACTAGAGTTGAATCCGCGGTACACCGCGGGGCTATAATTTTTAAAAAATTTTATTGATGTGAATATTTTTATATATAAAACCGATTGTTCATGTATGATTTTTAATAAGATGTAGCTCTTATAGTTAAAGTATAATATTATTTGGCTTTATATGACTACATATTTATAAAATAAGATTTTGACCTGACCCATCAAAATCACGGAAATTTAACCGGCAGTACACCGTATGACAAACTTTTAGTTATTGTATTTTAGATAATAATTTTCAGTTTATTTGGTTTTTAATTAATTACGGATTTTGCCCTTTTTCATAGTGGCATTTGTGGATTTTGCCCTTTTTAAATAGTTTGTAGATTTTGCCTTTTTTTAGGCTCCAAAAATATGATTTAACATGCGTTTCACTCGTTATGTTTGGGTTTAGTCGGTTCCATTTGTTCTTAGGGTTTAGTATTTGGTATAAAGTATGTATTTTTGCAAAAAAAAATCACAGAATACGTATATTTTTAAATGTTAAAAAAGGCAAAATCCGTAAACTATTCAAAAAATGGCATTTTCGTAATTTTTTCTCAAAAATAGCATTTTAGACAATAATCCCTTTGGTTTTCATTTTTAATTATTTATTTTTTTGTCTAACTAATTTATCATTTTGTTTGGACCCGTGGTATGAAACACATGTTTTTTTTTATGTTTTATACTTATAGCTTATAACTTAAAATGTGTTTATTTTATTATATTAAATTTGTTATTGGATAAAATATAAAATTGTAGATTTAAAATTCTGCTTTGTAGAATAATAAAGAGATATATGGTAGGTTAGTGTATTTTTGTTTGTTTGATGAATATACAAATTAAATATTTTTTTTAGAAATTTATCAATTAAAATTAGTTGTTTTAAAAGTAAGAAGGTGTTAGTTTGTATAATATATTGTAGTTTGTATAATAAATATGGATATCATTTGTAACTTAATTAATTCCACACCATGATTACAAATCCAAAATATAAATCAATAAGTTAATAGTTTTATTGTTGGTTTAATAGTTCAAACCCGCTATGTTAGGTCCGTCCCACAACGGGTTTAAAGATTTTTGACCCGCAAAAAAACATTCTACAAACCCGCAAAAGTATATAGTATGCATGCATCCCCTGCTTGAGTTCACAAGACTTGCGGCCATTTTCCTAAATCCCTTTTTCAATTTATTTTTTTCGGTATCACTCTTATTAATAATAATTTTTTATTTGGTAATATGATAACTAATTATAATAATATAATATTAACAAAAATTAATATTTATAATAAAAATTAATGTTAATTAAAAAACTTAAATTTTGATGATTAATTTATCTATATTATAAATTATTTTAAGAATTTAATAGTATTTATAGGTCTAAATGTGGATAATAATTAACCCACACAACGGTATACCGCGGAATAACCTTTTATATTAAAAACATAATTTATTATTTCAATGATAGACGATACTGTTAAAATAAAAGATGATCATATATTGTGTTTTAAATATATTTGATGTCATTTACTTTCTTAATTATTAAAAGCTATTACAATATAAAAAATAAGGATACTATATTTTCAAAAGTTTCAACCAATTAAAGTTGTTTATTATGTAGATACTTTTAATAGATAAACGGTTATACAAATAAGTTTAGAATTAAAACCAATGGCATTCTTTGTAAATACTTCCCAACTCCAGGATTTATTTCATAAATGTACTTAAAAAATGTATATATAGATTAGTAAATAATTTTTTTATGATTACAAAAATTATTTTCCAAGGAGTCCAAACTATGTAGTTTAATTATGTTTTAGAAAGCAAATTCTTCCTAATACGAATCGATTATGTGAATTCCAAAATCTCTACGTTGTCGGTAATCCAATTATATTCTTAATTAAACATATACAAATGCATATTTGGTATAAAAATATTCAAAGCAATAAGTATATGTTTACTTTAAAATATGATATTGTGAAATGTAATTAAAAATGATAATTCGCTGTTAAATGATAAGATGTTATTTATATGTAATCTACATCTCTAATATAATTCTCTGTTTTTATATCTATAATTTTATATTACATAGCTTGTATACTTAGGCTATGACGTACCCAAAAATAAATACTTTATCATAATTTCCATGTAGTTTATAATTGTTTACAAAAATATTTAGCAGCCAAAATATGGTAACATATTTGATGTGTAGTTAAGATAACTTTAAATTAAATTAAATATTTATGAAATTAGTATTAAAATATACTTTCACTTTTTTTCCGATTTTAGAAGAAAATAATCTCATATATAGTCTCCGTATTTTGAATTTTAGGGACTAGTTTTTCTTATATTTTATATATGTACAGAGAATATTTTTAAAATCAACTTTTGCATCGTCCAAAGCAGTGTTTTCTGTATTATAGGCGTTTTGTTTGTCGTTATATGTTCGTCTCCTAGTCTTCAACGAGTTAGGCCAAGTAGGGCATGGCCGTTTTATTTTCGTCAATTTTGTCGCAAAAACCACTATCAGCATCACACTAGATTGGCCAACTCCACAAATATAATCTCCGTATTTGTGACAGTTACCAATCACAAAAACTTTATGAAAAGCGGTACACTATAACATAAACAGTTTTTTTTGGACAAAAACAAAAACAAATTAAAACGGTTATGGTTAAATACTGTTATGGTTAAATACGGTTACGATTAAATACGGTTATAACGGTTACAGTTAAATACGGTTATAACGGTTACAGTTAAATACGGTTACGGTTAAATACGGTTACGGTTACGGTTACAACGGTTACGGATAATTACGGTTATAGTTATTTGATGACTACAATACGGTTAATATCGGAGGCGAAATCTTACGAGTTACCTAACTTATTATAATACTTTTCATAAAATCAAAAAGTATGTTACAAACCAAATTTTCTTCATTTCGAGCAAAATAACAGTATAACATATTTGTTTGAGAAAAAGACCATTTTTTATAACGTGGATTTTTTCATATGCGGTATCATTTACTTTTTTGAAAATCTTAATCTGAACATTCGATAATTGTTTTTGCATTATATGGAGTTACAATTATATTTTTAAAGTTTTAACTATGCGGTTAACCATACGGTTAAATAACGGTTTTCATATGTTTACCGTTAATTAACGTTTACGGTTAATATATTTTTTAACTGTAACTAATTATTTTTTACGGTTA
This sequence comes from Arabidopsis arenosa, assembly GCA_905216605.1. NCBI lineage: Eukaryota > Viridiplantae > Streptophyta > Magnoliopsida > Brassicales > Brassicaceae > Arabidopsis > Arabidopsis arenosa. The sequence goes on from LR999456.1 coordinate 12,334,771, forward strand.
ACGGTTACGGTTTTTAACCGTTTTATACGGTTACGGTTGAGAAACGATCCGGTTACGGTACAACATATGGTTACGGTTAGCTTTTGGTCATGCCTAGTAAGCATGACCAAAAGCTAACCGTAACCGTATTTTGGATCGTAACTGGACCGTTTTTCAACAGTAACTGTATAAAACGGTTAAAAACCATAACCATTCACCGTAAAACTAGATTAGTTACGGTTAAAAAATATACTAACCGTAACCGTTAATATACCGGAAACGTATCAAAACCGTTATTTAACCGTACGATTAGCCGCACGGTTAACCGTATTATTAACCGCATAATTAAACTTTATAAAATATAATTGTAACTATGTATAATGCAAAAAAAAAAGTCTCGAATGTTCAGATAAAGATTTCCAAAAAAGTAAATAATACAGCCTATGAAAAAATCTCATTAGATATAATGGTTTTTTTCTCAAACAATTATTTTGGAATGTTATATTGCTCAAAATGAAGAAAATTTTATTTATTATAGAACTAGTAAATTCATATTATTATTCTAACAATAAAATATTGTTCATTCTATATAATCTTAATTTTCATATGTAATTATATACTAAAGTACATTTCTATGTAATTTTTTTTCTTTCTAAATTCTTAATATTATTTATTATGTGTACCTCTATGATGTTTTCAATCAGAGTAAATTTTTGAAATTTGTTCTGCGTTATTTTTTGGTACAGCTTTCGTGTTTTATTCTTTTGTACAGCTTTGCACTATTCCCTAACAGCTCCAGCTAACAGCTAACAGCTCCAGCTAACAGCTTGTTACCAATCAGACCCAATAAGATTTCAATATATGTAAAAACATGGATCCACTAAGGTTCTCGAAAACGTCAAAAACATTAGGAGCAAAAGCCAAAAAGTAAATCGATGATTTGGTTGACAATAATCTTTCTGACGCATGAAGCTTTTCCTTCTCCTCTTTTTAGATTTTGATTTCGTATCAAACCTATAATGCATTATCTTATCACTAATCCCTTCGTTGATTTTACACCTACCCCAATCATATACATCTATGGATGTGCATGTGCAACTTTAATAATGACGTGTGCCGTATATGGTGATTCAGTTGTATTAAGAAAATGAGACTAATCAAGTTGGGTTATCCAGTTAATATGACATTTTTTATATTTAGAAAGATTTGTATTTAATTTCTAAGATACTAGATTGGTAGTTGATAATATGTTTATCGAACTTGTAAGATATTAATAACTTTGAACGCATGGTCATTTTTAAATTCGGGTCCAAAGAAAGTTTTGTAATCTATATATAATAGCAATCTCAATAAATGCCTTTTATACCTCTGAAATGTTGCGTCTTTGTATCGCAACCTTTCGTTTAAATATTTACGGTTATTTTTTTACGATTATGTATTTTTATTGAATTTTCTCTTTGAGTTTTCGTTGAATTATTTATGGTTATGTTTGTTCAATTACAATCGTATCTTTACAGTTTACGGTTATATCTTTATAGTTGTATTTATTCAATTAAAGTTACGTCTTTCCATTATATATTTTTCATTGCATATTTTGTTTAGTTAGTAATACTACGAATTTTTTTACATAAACTATTAGACTACATATAAAATTGGTTTTATTAACCAAAATAACAATTTCAATAAATGCATTTTGCACTTCTGAACGGTTGTATATTTTTATCGTAACTATCCGTTAAAATATTTACGGTTAATTTTCGGTTATTTATTTTTATTGCAACTTTCCGATAAAATATTGGCGGTTACTTTTTTTTGTTTGTGTCTTTTTATTACAACTTTCCATTAAAATATTGACGGTTATTTTTTCTTGGTTTTGTCGTTTTATCGCAACTTTCCATTAAAATATTGACGGTTATTTTTTCGGTTGTATCTTTTTCTCGCAACTTTCCGTTAAAATATTGACGGTTACTTTTTTCGTTTTTGTCTTTCTATCGCAACTTTTCGTTAAAATATTGACGGTAATTTTTTCTCGGTTGTATCTTTTTTTTGCAACTTTCTGTTAAAATATTGACGGTTATTTTTTCTCGGTTGTGTCTTTTTATCGCAACTTTCTGTTAAAATATTGACAGTTATTTTTTCTCGGTTGTATCTTTTTATCGCAACTCTTCATTAAAATATTGGTGGTTACTTTTTTCGTCGACAGTTATTTTTTCGGTTGTATCTTTTTATCGTAACTTTCCGTTAAAATATTGACGGTTATTTTTTTGTTTGTGTGTTTTATCGCAACTTTCTGTTAAAATATCGACGGTTATTTTTTCTCGGTTGTGTCTTTCAATCGCAACTTTCCGTTAATATATTGACGGTTACTTTTTTCATTTGGGTCTTTTTATCGCAACTTTCCGTTAAAATATTGACGGTTATTTTTTGTCGATTGTTTCTTTTTATCGCAACTATTCGTTAAAATATTTACGGTTACATTTTTCGTTGACGATTATTTTTTTGGTTGTGTCTTTTTATCGTAACTTTCCATTAAAATATTGACTGTTATTTTTTTCGTTTGTGTCTTTTTATCACAACTTTCCGTTAAAATATTGACGGGTTTTTTTCTCGGTTGTGTCTTTTTATCGCAATTCTTCGTTAAAATATTTACGGTTATATTTTTCGTTGACGGTTATTTTTTCAGATGTCTCTTTTTATCGTAACTTTCCGTTAAAATTATGACATTTACTTTTTTGGTTGTGTATTTTTATCGCAACTTTCCGTTAAAATATTAACGGTTATTTTTTCTCGGTTGTGTCTTTTTGTTGCAACTTTCCGTTAAAATATTGACGGTTATTTTTTCTCGGTTATGTCTTTTTATCGCAACTTTTCGTTAAAATATTGACGGTCACATTTTTCGTTGACGGTTATTTTTCCGGTTGTGTTTTTATGTCTTTTTGGTTTTGACCCGCTATAATTTTTGATCTTTATATTATAACTTTTCGTTATGTATTTTGTCACTTATAAATAATTTTATATTCATAACAAATGTTTCAAAAGTGTTTTAATCATAATTCTTCTTTTTTACATTTTTATTCAGTTTTAACATCTTTGGAAAATATTTACGATATAACTTTAAAACATAGTTAATTTTATGTAATAATTCAAATATATTATCATAATAATTTAATACATAACACAATAAAATATATTTGTTGAAAATAAGTTCCCCCGCGATGTCGCGGGGGTTCATAACCTAGTACATCATAATTACAAAAAAAAAAAATTGAAGGGTGGGATCAAAACACCTAAACTTTATAGTACAGACTTTTAGACTTTTCTAAATACCAAAAACATAGAAATACATATGTAGATTAGTCATAGATTCTACATCATAACAGAAAAGAATTTCACTATCGAAAAACACTTGAGATTATCGTAGAGATCCTTAATAATTAGCACCATGGTTATATTTTTTCTTTCAAGAATTAGTTTTATTTTGGCTGATATATTTTTGAAGATATTTTTCTTAAAAACAGCCTTGGACAAACAACCACTAATTGTACCATGGTAGAACACTGTTAGACTTTTTCTTAAGAAGATATATAGTAATCTTAGAAATAACTTCTTATCGAAGATAGATCTTTTAAACAGTTCAGTTAATCTTTACCTCTATTAGATTTTTTTTTTTTAATTCTAGTCACCCTTATCTTTCTTTTTTCAGTAAAATTTTGGACCAACAAAAAGAAATTCATGTCATGCAAAACTCTAGGTAAAACACACTGAAATCAGAAATAAATTATTTAAATTGAAATAAAATGAAACGTTAACAAATTTTTAAGATAATGGCCAAATAAAACAAAAAACAAAAGACAACTAAAAACCTCAAAAATTAAACTCCATAAATCAAGAGTGTCATAGAGAGAAATATAGAATACAACAACAACACGAGAAAGAGTTCGGCGACCAACATTTATGTAATGTTGGTCGCTCTTACCGAATACAAACGACTATAAATAACGTTTTTAAACCTAAAATCGGAACTTATTTTCTGACTAAAGAAAATTATTTATAGCTATCCTGATTGAGAGAGAAAAGAGTCATAAACCACTAAATGTCTCGTCCAAAATTACAATCCATAGATTTAATAATTTGGTTATGCATTTGAGAAACCTTATTACAATTCATTTCGCACGTCCCTAAATTCACATTTTTGAAAACCTTTTTGATTCCATAATTTAACATGTTCAAGCCTTAAAACGTTAAATTAAAATACCTATGGAAAATAAACTTTTAGTATATTATATCTGCAGCTAAAGATAAAACACTTGAAACAATTGGAAAAAACTTGTGCTTATTTGACGAAAAAAAAAAACCTTGTGCTTGTCTATTGAACCAAAACCTTTTTAGGAGCAAAAAGTAAAACTATCGTTCGAAAATAAAATATATAGTTTTAGTTTTTATCTATCGGTCGTGAATATTGAGCTACTATTTATAGTGTTGTGGATGAGAATCCGAAATGACTTTGATGGTGATAAAAAACGATCAACAAGCTACCGCAATTTGATATTTATTTATTTCTTAAAGAAGAAAATGTTACATAGCACCCCAAAAATAAACTTATGTACTATAATGGTACCTAGGAATAGGATGATTGCAAATCAAATAAATAATTTTTTGGCATAAAATATAATTTTAGTGTCATCGTCCACTTTGGTAGTGACCTTCGGTTCCACATCCACTATAGAATGTGAATATGATTCCCAACACAAAATTATTGAGCAATTATATGTATATAATATATTCTAATATCCGGTTTGTAATTTTGTTTTTAGAGTTTTCGAAAAATTAGTTTGTTAGGCAAAACATTCTTAATAGTTACTTAAAAAACGAAATTTTTTTTAAAAGATTGTCTTTATTGCCTAACAAACTATGAATTCACCAGCCACACAAAAATGTTATTGTATGTGTGTTATGTGTCACCCGCATAAATGCAGAAATTATATAAAAAATATATTAATGTACAAATAAGCTACTATATGTTTATTGCCTCCTTTTGATCTGTTGGCAAACTCTAATTGGTAGTCTTTTTTTTTTTTGTCGGCAATTTGGAAGTTCAAGTAAATGTATTTGTTAAACATTTTTTTTTTTTTTTTGAACAAAATATTTGTTAAACTTTTTATAATATATAAGTATGATGTGAAAAAAGGATAAATGTGTGAAGGGTCCATTGAAATGTGTTATATAATTTAATTTAGTCGATGACAAAAAAAAAAAAAAATTTAATTTAGTCGAAGCCACTCTTATTATGATTTGACTTCCGTGCTATATGACAAATGACAAATGACAAATTCCTAAGCCACTACAATCTGACTTTTGAGTTATTTTAGTCCGATAATGATATAACAATTCTGACCAAAATGATTTTTATATTTTTACACTTTTAGAGGTTGAGACTTAAGAAGTATGGAACATATGTGTATGGGCTTCATAGCGCAAGCTGATAAAAGTCCAGTCCAATGGGTGATATGGAGTTTACAATTTGGTATTCGTTTTTATTTACCTATAAATTTTTTCTTAGCATTGATATATCTATCTACACATACATACATAAATATTGCTATTTCTAGAGATGAACAAAAATCCCGAAAAAAAACTGTAGAAATATTAAATTGAAACTAGGTATAAAATCCGCGCTATGCCGCGGGATATTGTTTGTAAATTATTTTTATTACTAATGACTTTTTCTCAAATTAAATTTTTGCAGCAACACTATGAAACTTATTTTTTTTTTACTCAATGAAAGTTGTTGTTTCTTCGGTAACAAAAAAAAAAGTATCCAAACTTGAATTTAACCAGTAAAAATATATATATAAAAGGTTGAAAAGATGCAGAAGATATAAATTCATCTTATTAGACATCATTTACAAACTCTCACTCAGCTTTGTTTTTTTCTCTATGCTCCTAAACTTGCTATTAACGTTTATACACTTCTAATGGGTCGGTTTATTCTGACTCGGACCCACTCCAAACATATAGTGTTTCTCTCTTTCTCCTTCATCTCACCAAAGATCTTTCTCAACGACGTACTTTGAAAAGATCCAAAAAACTAAATACATTATGTTTTAAGTTAATTTTGTTTTCTTATGTAGACATATATTTTTTTTTAAACATACATTTTGTGATACATCATACTTGAATCAATTCCTTAGAATTCAAAATCACTAAACACTGCTTACAGGTTACAGCACAAGTGGACTTTGTATTAAACTTCCATTATCTTTTCATATCTTGAACTTCAACAAAATTCACATAGCGGAATTTTAGCTTTCTTTGCAGAGAGAAAAAGATTGAACTCATTCTAAGTTAAACTATGTCTCAAATGTCAAAAGGAGTATACTTCCAATTAATAAAACAATGACAAGAGTTTTGGTGCAGTGCTTGAAATTGTTTCCTTGAAATTAAGAATTGCAAAACATTCTCCATGGTACAAAGTACATTATTCTATCTTCAAGTTCAACAAAAAATCACAACATTTTCTCAGCCTAGAACTCCAAAGAGAGACAAGATTATTTTAGTTATGTCGTGTCCAATAATGAACTTAACTCAATGCTTCATAACTATTGAAAATTTCTGCTTATGATAGAGAGGATAGTGTTAAAACTTCAAATTATTACTTGCATATTGAAGGCAACCATTTGAGCACCATAAATCGATCCAACGAGAGGATCATAGTTATACGAGTCAAACCGTGTTGTCTTGGGATATATCCTCAAAAGATTCCACTGCGTGAACTTTACTAAATCAGGTCCACGAGTTTTAGCCAAAGCCTCAAGCCACTGCTCACTCATGCTTAACCGTATGTCTCGGTTAGGATCTCCATTCAAGCAGTTCTTCAACCCTCCTTTGTGGTTCCCAGCGTGAATCGAGATGAAGTCTCTGTATTCGATCGCTGCACTCTCCACATCTTTTTCTTGAACATTTTCTTCTGCATCGTCACAACACAATACTCTTAAAAAAAATCAAGACACACTAATGGTTACTTTAACTCTGTTTTTTCTTTCTTACTTTAGCTTTAATGGATTCATCCGTTGTCGAACCTTGAGAGATTTGGGTCTGAAGATACTCTTTTGGTGGCTTTGTTGAGATTAAGATCTTAATCTTAAGTGATTCAGGTGAAGGAAAACACTTTTATTATTCGTCTGTACATTGAAACAATGATCCTCCAAACATCTTACTCACCACCTACAAACATTTTCACCATCAATCAAACTCAGTGTTCTAAAAAAGATTATCACAGTACAATTCAACTGCACCAATCCAAAAGGACCAAAACAATGATGTTAATCAAAATCAACAAGAAAATCACAAACACTCCATGATTACAAGAGGTTTGGTGCATTGCTTGAGATTGTTTCCTTAAAATTTAGAATTACTAAACAACAATCACAAAGCATGGGTCAATTCATACATTTTTAGCCTTCAATTACAGAGTAGTGTACAATGACCTTAAATTCAATGGCCTACATGCAATGGAATTTCACACGTTGCTATTTAGCTCCATTGATGTTTCTAGCCTACCGACCAATTATTATGTATTTAGTTAAACAGAAGGTGGAAGATACAATTATTATGTATTCCAAAGATTCTTACAGAGGCTATTACAGAGCAATCAAAAGTGGCGACAGATTGGAGCTTTTATCGAATTGACATGAAAAACAAACTCACCAAAACTTAAACACTCGATGAATTTTGGAAATTTATGGACTTAGATGAACTGGACCTAAGGATTGATCGGATCACCCTTCGTCTTCGTGATCTTGTGAAGAATTCTAAATCGAGAAAAAAAAATGAAGATGTAGGTGAGACCGTGAGAGGACGACTGAAATAAAAAATACAATAAAGCTCACTTCAGAATGAGAATAAGCCCACTTCTGAATAAGAAAAGCCCAAAATAATGAAATAAGAAAAATGATGTGGAACAGAGAAGGATTCTTACTGGATGAAAATGTTGAGTTGTATTATTTAAAATGTTTTCATTGGACGACGATTTTAATGACGTGTCAACCTGAGAACATCCCAAAAAGCTGAGGTATCAGACTTGGAGAGATCCTTATTGTTATTATTGTATTGATGTTTAACCGAAACTTTGTTTATAAACTTATTAATTTCATTTATAGAAAAACCAAAAATTAAAAAAACCTCGAATTGAAACCAAATTTAATGTATCCAAACAAAAGCAGCCCGAAATAATTTTCGATTTTTCTTTCAATTCAAATTTGCTATTGAAATTGCATTAACACGATTGCAAGAGTGAAAATCCATCTCTAAAGTGTCCTTAACCTTAACGAGATAAGAGTACTATTCTCAAAGAAAAGCATAATAAGAAGAAAAACTACAAACAAACTTAGCTACAGAATCATCACATTGGTTTGTCTCATGGCTTTTAAAGGAGCAAATGTGGTCTAAAGTTCGATGTTCTTTCTCTTTAGTCTCCTTTGTATAGGTCTTTAGTCTCGGCCACTCTTTTGAATCATCTATAACTTCCATTAGTTGCTTTTAACGCTGTCAAAATAGACATCTTCAAATCTTAGGTTAAGTACAAGACATGGTCCATATTATTGTTGTAGCCTCTGCTTCCAAGCTGGACACCACTTTTGGGGAAACCTGTGCTCCATACCACTTAACTTCACACTCATCATCGATCCCTAGTACCCACCCATCCATTAATACCACAAGTGTTGTTTAAATTTTCTATTTTCAGTATATTTAAAATTAATAATCAAGTAATAGAAATGAAATTTTAATAAGCAAAATCTATCAGTTATCGGCAATATATTTTAAATCACTCAGTTAAATTATTAATAGAAATGCTTTAAGTAAGGAATTTTGATTAAAAACTCCTCAAGTATCGAGTGGTCTATTTTAAATTCATCAACTAAATTATTAATGAAAAACACATTAAGTATAGATCTGTTAATGAAATAACCCCTGTGTCTATGTCATATGATCGATACTTTACGTTTTTGCTTGTTAAAAACTATGAGTGTATTTTTTTAGACATAAACAACGTGGTGGTTGTTCAAAACAATATCACGTTTAAGAAATTGCCAAGTTATATATTATATTTTTTAATAATCAATCCAAACCAAATATAAACTAAAAAACTGAACAGTTTTATGTGGTTTTAGTTTTTATAATAAATAGAAAACTAAAAAGCCAAAACCTTACCAAGCTCAAATATGTGTCTTCCAACTTTAAAATTGGTTTGCATTTGAGGTAAAAATATATAGTCTCATCATGAAATTTAAGTGATGATGTTGAATTCGATTGTAACAGATTATTGTTTATAGGAGGAGATAGGTGATAGCGATTAGAATAAACATTAGAATTTATTTTTCTTTCAAAAACTCAAATTTATTGCTTATTCTATTTTATTCTGTGTTTATTAGTAAACATAAAATATTATTTTAAAGTACTTTTATTCATATTATTTTATTATGTGTTATAAATTATAATAGTATCTATTATTTTATTAAAAACCCTTAGTGGACCCTAGCCGATCGCCGGTTTGCCACGTTCAGGAGGCTTTAAAGACTTGTTTACCGACCTTACAAATCACCACATGATCTTTTCATGTATTTTGTCTTCACTCATACAGTTCCGACAATCACTTCTGGGAATATCACTCATCCTTAAATTACTTGAAATAACGTAAATAAAAGCAAGTAAACGCATGTGTAAATCAATAAGAGAAAAGCATTGGACATTCAAAGGATCGACAAGGGATTCAATGATCTTTCTATCTAGGGAATTATAGGTGAATGTTTGTTTACTTCCAAGTCTCGGACTACAAAACACGAATGATCAATTAACCCTATGTTATAGAATTAACCATCAAAAATTTTTATACTTTGTTACTCAACAATTCGCATGAAACGACGCATATATCAAAGCAACAAGATCAAGTTCTAATATGGTTTCCTTGACTCCAAGATTAGTCTTTGGGTCTAAAAAAATTTTAAAATCACCTGAGTTATCAAAAACAAAAAAAAACAAATTCGATTATTGTCCATAAATCCCTATAACTAAGTGGTGTGTGCTTGTTATATAAAACATGATACTCATCTAATCTAGGTTCTTGTAAATAAAAAAACGGATATCGAAACCTAATTACCTGAGATCAGATTTAGTTCATGATGCTAAAAACATGCATTTGGAGAAAACTTTGAACGAAAAGAGTAGTGTAAACAATAAAAAAAAAACTAGAAAAACGCCACCTAACAATCGATCATGTTCCCCTTTGATTTTCCTTTAATCCCAACAAGTAAACTACTTAAGCATGTTTAAAGAATCATCAAAGCAAGATTTGATAAACTCATAGGCATAAAACTTTTTAAGAATTGAATACGGTATAGATATTACTACTTAGAATTGAATGCAAAGAGGTTAGACTTCTCTCTTATAAATCAAAGCAACAAAGACGAGAAACGAAGAGATTTGGTGATCTTCAAGAGCTTCGACGAGCAAGAGGGTGGCTACATTTTCTCTGGTTGTCAATGGGTTCTCTATGAAGACACATTTAATTATAATCACACGGCTCTTACGATTTTGGAATGGGTATTTATAGGTCTCGTGGTCCAAGAAGTCGGTTTAGAGATAATTAGGTCAAAACACGTCGTTTTGAGTAAGTGCATGGACGAGGAGCTTCACACCGGATATAGGGTCTATGACCGGCCTCTGGAAAAGGGAACAAACTAGTCACACGCCTTGTGACCGGTCTCGGATAGGGCTTCATTCAAACAGGCACTACAAATCAACCGTTGGTTGTATGTGTCTGATTCTACTTAGCCGCAGATAGTGAATCTTCTAGCTTTCCACAGCCTCCAAGATCTCTTGAATTGGAGCACGGGAATACTTTCAACGGATGTCAAACTTGGGAAGCTCCGAAATTGTCCTGAAAGGGAGTTTTGTCCTCTTTTGATCCATTTTGCCTTCAAACTTTAAAAGCTTCTTGACACTAAAAAATACTTGGAAATCACCTTTTTAACCTTGAAATCATACCAAACTCTTGTTAAAAACACTAAAAAACTTTAGCTAAAACGGGCGAAAATACAATCTTATCAAAACCCTACATGTGAATTACACTAAGCACGTCTTTAAGCTAATTGAAGGGGAGATAGATTTCTCTTGAATTGTGTAATATTTTTAGAGCCATTTCGAATTTGGGAAGACCCATCCGTGAATTTGATAACTCCATGCTCATCGTATGATGAAAGGAGACGTATATGGTGAGAGCTAGTTCTTCTGCTTTGTTGTTTTTTTCTTCTTCTGCTTCGTTGTTTCTAAACGCTATAGTTTTGAGTTTTGGTCTTAACAAGCAACATGAAAAACAAAAACCAATCTTCTGTTACTCTTTTCTTTCCTATTGGTATTTGAACCCAACCCAATGAAGTCGAATCATAAAGTCGTGCATGGCATGAGTCTTGTAAGGTTCTTACTTGTAAGATTGTAAATATGGAAAATATACCTCAAAATAACCATCGAATCCACGACCATATATTAGATATGTTAATAAGTAGTACATGAATAAGAAAGGGCTACATCTTTTCATCTTGTTCCCTTTGCACAAGTATGTAGAGAGTACCGTGATCTCTTACTCTCCCTATTTTGTTTCTCCCAAAACTTTTCTATCTCTTTTTTGTTCAGAGAGATCCTACGTAGTAAGATTCTTTCTCTGTCCTATTTCACCCACAAAAGTAAAAAAAATAAGTGTTTCAAGTTGAAACTTAAAGTCACAACATATACACTCATCACTGAGATTGCATCAAAGAACATGCAACAGCTTGTGCCCAATGTCGTAATCTTTGCTTCACCTGTTGAGGATTGTCCCCTGCACAACTCGCATTCACAATGGTTGGTTGATCATAAGAATTCAAATCAGCATTTATATATAAGAAGATAAACTTGGAACTTTTGTTTTACCTGGGCATAGGATCTTTAATGAATCCGAGTCGGTTTTTGGGCTACAAGGTATGCTGCTTGAGGAAACAGAAGTAGAAGACAAGGATCCATCTCCTCCATTGCTGCTACGGCTGCTACTAGGTGAAGGGAGAGGCGAAAGCTGCCTATTCACAGCAAAGTAAAGATCTAATGCTGGTAATGTGTTGCACAACTTCTGTCCAGCTTCTTCACTGAAACCAAAACCTAACTCGATCGACCCTTTAAGCTCCCTTAAATCTTCATCGGTTAGATCTGGCGGATCGCTATCGTTTTCAGAGACGCCGCCTTTTTGCTTCTTCTCCTGAATCTTTAACATCTGACGGCGCCTTTTTTCCCAAGCAACATCTCGCGGTGTCTCACGCATTGATAATTGCTTAGATAACCGTTGTTTTGGTTTATGTGGCGCCACTGTTTTAATATCGGGTAGTGATTCAGGAAGCGATGGCGTTGAAGACGAAATTGGTAAGGTAAGGCCTTCTCTTCTCCTCACCATTTTTTACCACTTTGAAGAGGTGGCTTGTAATGCAAGGCAGAGGTTTCAAGCTTATAGTTGGGAAATATATACCGTGTGGTGCAAAGTAGGGCTTTTCGTTGATGATTTCTTGACCTCTATTCTTTATGAGAATATCAAAGCTTTGGCTTTGCTTTAGGGTCTAAATGTATGTTCTTCATCTGATGGCCGCGTGCAACACCTATTTACGCGGCCAACAAAGAAGCTTCTACGGGTCGGGTTGATCAGAAAATCTTCTGTATACCCTTTTTACCTGAAAATTTTGCCGACCCGACCACATAAACTCTCACAAATAGAGACTCAAGGTGCTTTAATGGAGGATTGGTAAAAGTAGTTTTCACCATTGATTTATGCATTGGATGGTCGAGCTATTTTCCTCCATTGTTTAAATTTGATACAAAGACTCATCCGATATAATTAGGGACCTTTCTTTGTTTAGATTCTTTGCTCCCTAAAAGAAAACGAGTTTCAGATTTATTCTACTCTAGATGAATATAGATTGACCAATCTTGTTAATTTTCCTATTTTAAAAATCAAGTCAAATTTCGGAATTCTACTATCAAAATCTTGTTGATTTTCCTATTTTAAGAATCAAGTCAAATTTCAGAAATTCTACTAGATATTTGAAACAACATAGTTTAAAAGTTTCTATATTTAAATTTAAACAAAGAAAAAAAAGTTTTAAGTCATAATGCGAGATAAAAACTCAAAAAGTATATATTAATTTCTTGTTACTAATTGCTAAACATAGCTTTCATCGTTTAATCCTCTCCTCCATAGATTCTCCAACTATTTTCTGTTTCTCTTTCCGACACAACCACGAAAAACGAGCAGTTTTTGTCTTGCTGGGGTTTCTGCTTCTGTTTCCATGGCTTTGATCAAACATCCTTAGGTTGCAGAAACAAGCCTCCAGTTTTCTCTATTGGTGCTTGAGGTAATGTCTACATATTTTTTTTTTATCAATCGTTTTCATGTATGTCTAAGAACTTAAAATACGTGTTTCATATGTTTCAGCCATGAACGAGAAACTCCGGATTTTGTTTTCCTTCCTCTGTTTCTTCTATGTTCTTCTGGTTTCTCTATCTCAATCTAATGGCCAAGATATCTCGTTGAGCTGCGGAGCGTCACAACCAGCTGTTGATCAAGATAAGAAAAAATGGGAACCCGATACAAAATTCTTGAAAACGCCAAACACGGTCCATGCACCCGCTACTTATCAAGATCCTTCGCTTCTTTCGACGGTTCCTTACATGACTTCAAGAATCTTTACAGCTCCCGCGACTTATGAGATCCCGATTAAAGGAGACAAAAGACATTTGCTTCGCTTACATTTCTATCCATCGACATACACAGGACTCAACATTAGCGACTCTTATTTCGCTGTGGCAGCTAACGATGTTACCCTTCTCAGCAATTTTAGTGCAGCTATCACATGTCAAGCCTTGACGCAGGCTTACCTCGTGAGAGAGTACTCTCTTGCACCATCCGAAAAAGATGTTTTGAGCATCATATTTACTCCTTCGGATAAACACCCAAAAGCTTTTGCTTTCATAAATGGTATTGAGGTTATTCAGATGCCAGAACTATTTGATACAGCTTCTCTTGTTGGATTCTCAGACCAGACATCAGATACTAAGACCGCGAATCTTCAGACGATGTTTAGGCTTAATGTTGGTGGGCAGGATATTCCTGGAAGCCAAGACTCCGGTGGATTAACCAGAACTTGGTACAATGACGCGCCTTATATATTCAGCGCAGGTCTTGGTGTTACCTTGCAAGCAAGCAATAATTTCAGGATTGATTATCAGAAAATGCCGGTTTCTACCGCTCCAGCTGATGTTTACAAAACAGCTCGATCACAAGGGCCAAACGGAGATATCAACATGAAATCAAATCTTACTTGGATGTTTCAAGTTGACACTAATTTCACCTATATCATGAGGCTCCATTTCTGTGAATTCCAGCTTTCTAAAATCAACCAGAAAGTTTTCAACATTTTCATCAACAACAGAACCGCGCAAGGGGATACAAACCCCGGAGATATACTCGCTTGGTCAGGTGGGAAAGGTGTCCCAACTTACAAAGATTACGCGATATATGTTGATGCTAACACCGGAGGAGGAGGGGAAGAGATATCGCTTCAGATGACGCCATCAACATTTGGTCAACCGGAATATTATGATGCACAGCTTAACGGGCTAGAGATTTTCAAGATGGACACAATGAAGAATCTTGCCGGTCCAAACCCGAAGCCATCGCCTATGCAAGCCAACGAAGATGTTAAAAAGGAATTTCAAGGTAACAAAAGAATCACAGCTTTCGTCATTGGTTCCGCTGGAGGAGTAGCAACGGTTTTACTTTGCGCATTGTGTTTCACAATGTACCAAAGAAAAAGAAAATTTTCGGGCAGCGAATCTCACACATCGAGTTGGCTTCCTATATATGGAAACTCCCACACATCTGCAACAAAATCTACTATTTCCGGTAAGAGCAACAACGGAAGCCACCTATCGAATCTCGCAGCGGGTTTATGTCGAAGATTTTCATTGTCGGAAATAAAAAACGGAACTCATAACTTCGATGAGTCAAACGTAATCGGAGTAGGAGGGTTTGGTAAGGTTTACAAAGGAGTTATAGATGGAGGCACAAAAGTAGCAATCAAGAAATCTAACCCTAATTCAGAACAAGGGCTTAACGAATTCGAGACGGAAATCGAACTTCTCTCAAGATTAAGACACAAACACTTAGTCTCCTTAATCGGATACTGCGATGAAGGTGGAGAAATGTGTCTAATATACGATTACATGTCTCTTGGAACACTCAGGGAACATCTTTACAACACAAAGAGACCTCAGTTAACTTGGAAACGAAGACTCGAAATCGCCATTGGAGCTGCAAGAGGATTACATTACCTACACACTGGAGCAAAGTACACAATCATACATCGTGACGTGAAAACAACTAACATCTTACTAGATGAGAATTGGGTTGCTAAAGTTTCAGACTTTGGATTGTCAAAAACAGGACCAAACATGAACGGTGGTCATGTCACAACCGTCGTTAAAGGAAGTTTCGGTTACTTGGATCCAGAATATTTCAGAAGACAACAGTTAACTGAGAAGTCAGATGTGTACTCATTTGGAGTTGTTCTTTTCGAGGTTTTATGCGCTAGACCAGCTTTAAACCCTAGTTTATCTAAAGAACAAGTTAGTCTTGGAGATTGGGCTATGAATTGTAAACGTAAAGGGACTTTAGAAGACATTATTGATCCTAATCTTAAAGGAAAGATTAATCCAGAGTGTTTGAAGAAGTTTGCTGATACGGCGGAGAAGTGTTTATCTGATAGTGGATTAGATCGGCCAACGATGGGAGATGTTTTGTGGAATCTTGAATTTGCACTTCAGTTACAAGAAACTGCTGATGGGTCACGTCACCGAACACCGAGCCATGGCGGTGGTTCCGTTGATTTAGGCGGAGGAGGAGGAGTGGCGGTGAACATCGGTGCCGGAGAAAGTGACTTGGGTGATGACTTGTCATCTGAAGAAAACAGTGGAATATTTTCTCAGATTGTAAATCCTAAAGGACGATAAGGTAATTTCGTAACCGAACAAAGAGTTTACTTTCTTTTGTTTGTTTTTTTATGTGAAGTAAAGGAAATGGTGATTTGGTGTATTGTTTTGTTTTGTTTTATGTAATATGATAGGCAAAGAAAATAAAAAGAGGAATATGGAGACAAGTAGAACTTCTTTCGTTTTTTTTTTTTTAATTTGCCTGAGGCTTTATCAATAAATCAAAAGTCAAAAACAATTGTAAAATTATGTCCCTATGTGGTGTTATATGTTATCAAAGATATTGTTTGTAATGATGTTTAAAATTTAGACAATAATTTAGGCTAATAAGAGGCTAAAACTGAATGCATTGAGAACATGAAAGCAATGAATTTGTTGATGCTCTGGTTCAAAATTTCGGGTCCAAATCAAATGAAATGTAATCCACTTTAATTTAAAGATAATAAAATAAGTAAAATTATTACAATTTAGCGTTTCTACTGTTTCGCCACTCTCACCATTCTCTCTCTATATACCAAAACCAGAGTTTTTTTTATTGTTCAATAATTTTATTCCTAATTTTACCAATATATACAATTATGAAATTATATACCACAATTGTACTGATAAGTTGTGTATTTCAACTTACACTTAGAGAATGATCGAGATTGAGCTACAACTTACAATATCAACTTCTTGGCCATCATCATATTCATCAAGCTCCTTAACCAAATCTTCATTAGTGGATACATCTCCTAGTTCCACGTCAACATCTTCAACAATTTAATCTTGAGAATGAACAGCACAACCTGCAACTAGTATGCATATGTCCACATTCTTCTCCTTCTGCTTCTTTCATTTCGCCAACAATCTCATGTTAAATTGGACATAAACAAAATTGTTCCAACCGTTTTGTATCAAGTCTATTTTGTTTTTGGTGTGCACCTAATAAAATTTAATAAATGAGAGACAAATCAACACTATTTGTTAATTTATTAAAAATAAAAATATATTCCTTGTAGTTTGAAGTAAATACTCCTTCGAAAATACTCGAATTACGCTCATATCCATATGAACTAGTCGTTAAAAACATAATTTTTTTCGTCATTGTTTGAAGTTTAGGAATTTTAACTCCATAAAAGTTCCACCATTGAAATGAAAATACATAAGTTTATTAGTACATAAAAAATATTCAGAATGAAAAATAATTAGAAAACAAACCTGGATCATAACTTTCATCATTCTTGAAACATCTTTTAATGGTTGTTGGATGCCCGAAGTTTTGGTGACAAATATCTGAATATTAAGATATTTTGGAAAAAACGCATCAACACACTTTAAAGTAGTAGTAATGACACCTCATTCGTATTGGATAGTCGGATACTTATAAAAATAATAAAGATTGAAAAATATGCAATCCACTGAAGAGGACTATCGAGTCGATCTTTACCCTTTTATCAATGATATCAAGTATTGGTCTGTAATTTTTCTCATGATTGCCTAATGCTTTACATATCTCTTTTTCTGCCTCTTCAACTCTCCATGTAGAAAATCTATTATCGGCTTTCGATCTTAATCTCCATGGACGAGGAGTTTATGTGAGAGAGGATCCACCTGTTCTGTTACGGTTTTTCACCCATCTTTTACATATCCTGGCTCTAGCTTCCATTCCTAATTGCTATGTACTGTCTAAGCTCAATTCTCAATCCGCGACAACTCTAGCAAACAACCTCAAGCATCAGAGCACCATTACCTTTGCTCGAACCAGTGCCGGCCTGAATGTATGGGCTGCCTAAAGCAACCCAGATAATTGATGCCCAAATGAAAAAAAAAAATCGTTTTAAAAGAATGCATAAAGTGGGTTTGAACCCACTGACTTGAACCCACTGACTTGTTAGTATAGTGAAACCAAGCTTAACCACTAGACCTATTGAACAATTTTGGAAATGATGCCCCTAAAATTCTTTATAACATTTGATGCCCTAAACCCCTAGCTTCTGCCATGGGCCGGGCCTGGCTCGAAGCTGTGTCAAAGCACTATTTCATGTAGTTCTCCTCGTGCCGACGAGAGTCACAATTTTGGCTCCTTCTACAACGCCACTTGTTCTCTTAACAATGGCTATTTCTTCATCCATTGATTCGTTTTTGGAAAAATTAACGATAATTTTTGATTTCACATGTACAAAAAAAACTTCATAAAGTAAAATTATAAAGTAAAAAATAAAATAGAAGTAGAGCTTGGATTTCTTATAATTTACGTTTATAAGAAAATGAAATTTTCTCGAAAATCAAATCCTATTACTAATTTATGAATGGATCAGAGAGGGGGTAATTTCGTAATACTACAGTACATATAAACTTATAACAACACTTTAGCAAAAATCAAATCACTATCGTCTTCTCCTTTCCCCAACCCTAAAAAAACCTTCACGCCGGAGAAAAAAAAAACACTTCACCGTCGTTTTTGCCGATCTTCACCATATCGCCGGCGATTAGTTCCGCACAGTCTCGCAGGTAAATCTTCTCAGTCTAATAAAAGCTTTCTCAATTCCTTGTAGATTCGTTAAACAAGCTCTCAAATCCCTACTCGTTTTCGTTTTTCTATTGCAGATCTAAAGGATATGGCGATTTCCAAAGATCTATACCCTTCTCAGGAGGATCTGCTCTACGAGGAAGAGTTATTGCGGAACCCATTCAGCTTAAAGCTATGGTGGAGGTATTTGATAGCGAAAGCGGAATCGCCATTTAAGAAGAGATTCATCATCTACGAGAGAGCTCTTAAAGCACTTCCTGGAAGCTATAAATTGTGGTACGCTTATCTTAGAGAACGACTCGATATCGTTAGGAATTTGCCAGTTACTCATCCTCAGTATGATTCTCTCGATAATACTTTTGAAAGAGCTTTGGTTACTATGCATAAGATGCCTAGGATTTGGGTTATGTATCTTCAGACTCTTACGGTTCAGCAATTGATTACTCGGACTCGGAGAACTTTCGACCGTGCGCTTTGTGCTTTGCCTGTTACTCAACATGATAGGATTTGGGAACCGTATCTTGTGTTTGTGAGTCAAGATGGGATTCCTATTGAGACTTCTCTTAGGGTTTATAGGAGGTATCTTATGTATGATCCTAGTCATATTGAGGAGTTTATTGAGTTTCTTGTGAAGTCAGAGCGTTGGCAGGAATCTGCAGAGAGATTAGCTTCTGTGTTGAATGATGATAAGTTTTATTCGATTAAAGGGAAGACGAAGCATAAGCTGTGGATGGAGTTGTGTGAGCTTCTTGTGCATCATGCTAATGTGATTTCGGGTCTTAATGTTGATGCTATCATCAGAGGAGGTATTAGGAAGTTTACGGATGAAGTGGGAATGTTGTGGACTTCTCTTGCGGATTATTACATTAGGAAGAATTTGCTGGAGAAAGCTAGGGATATCTATGAGGAGGGTATGATGAAAGTTGTTACGGTGAGAGATTTTAGTGTGATATTTGACGTTTATTCACGGTTTGAGGAAAGCACTGTCGCTAAAAAGATGGAGATGATGAGTTCAAGTGATGAAGAAGATGAGAATGTAGAGAATGGCGTAGAGGATGAAGATGAGGATGTTCGCCTCAACTTTAATCTGTCGGTGAAAGAGCTGCAGAGGAAGATACTGAATGGGTTTTGGCTGAATGATGACAATGATGTTGATCTGAGATTGGCTCGCTTGGAGGAACTGATGAACAGAAGACCTGCACTAGCAAACAGTGTGCTCCTGAGGCAAAATCCACACAATGTTGAGCAATGGCATCGTAGAGTCAAAATATTCGAAGGAAATGCAGCGAAGCAGATTCTCACATACACAGAAGCAGTGAGGACTGTTGATCCTATGAAAGCAGTTGGGAAGCCTCACACATTGTGGGTTGCTTTTGCAAAGTTGTATGAAAATCACAAAGACCTGGTCAATACAAGAGTGATTCTTGACAAGGCAGTTCAGGTAAACTACAAAACCGTAGATCATCTCGCCAGTGTGTGGTGTGAGTGGGCTGAGATGGAATTGAGACACAAGAATTTCAAAGGAGCACTAGAGCTGATGAGGCGTGCTACAGCTGTACCAACAGTAGAAGTCAGACGGAGAGTTGCTGCTGATGGCAATGAACCAGTCCAGATGAAGCTGCATAGATCCTTGAGGCTTTGGTCCTTTTATGTTGATCTGGAAGAAAGTCTGGGGACGTTAGAATCGACAAGAGCTGTCTATGAGAAAATATTGGATTTGAGAATAGCTACACCGCAGATTATATTGAATTATGCTTTCCTTCTTGAGGAAAATAAGTACTTTGAAGATGCGTTCAAGGTATATGAAAGAGGTGTCAAGATATTCAAGTATCCTCATGTGAAAGACATCTGGGTAACCTATCTTACAAAGTTTGTCAAGAGATATGGGAAGACAAAGCTGGAGCGGGCAAGAGAGTTGTTTGAGCATGCTGTTTCAATGGTATGCTCATCTATCCTTTTACCCATACTGATTACTGTTCTTGTGTTGTCTGATCACAGTTCTGATCAAACAAGAACCTACGTTAACTGCTTTTAATTGACCAGTTGCTCAGAAAACTTGTCTATCGATGTGATGATATTGTACGTGATCTAACTTGTCTTTTATCTCTCTTGCAGGCTCCATCTGATGCTGTCAGGACGTTATACCTTCAGTATGCTAAGCTAGAAGAGGATTATGGTTTGGCCAAGCGAGCCATGAAGGTTTATGAGGAAGCAACCAAAAAAGTTCCAGAAGGTCAGAAGCTTGAGATGTACGAGATATACATTTCGCGAGCGGCAGAGATATTTGGTGTTCCCAGAACAAGGGAGATTTATGAGCAAGCAATAGAATCTGGGCTTCCACACAAGGATGTGAAGATCATGTGCATAAAATTCGCAGAGCTTGAGAGAAGCTTGGGAGAAATTGATCGTGCTCGTGCACTCTACAAGTATGCCTCTCAGTTTGCAGATCCGAGGTCCGACCCTGAGTTCTGGAACAAGTGGCATGAGTTTGAGGTCCAACATGGGAATGAAGATACCTACAGAGAAATGCTCCGTATCAAGCGAAGTGTTTCCGCAAGCTACAGTCAGGTTAGTCTCTTTGATCCCTGGGTAACGCATGATACTTTCGGGTGTTTTTGCATCAGTCTCCACTATTTTTAGCATTCAAAGAAGCAACTCTTTTTGTCAATTCTGAGAATCCATTTAGTGTAGTTATTGATTTGGAGTTGGAAACTGATTAGATTTGATCGTTTTGTTTCAGACTCATTTCATTCTACCAGAGAACATGATGCAAAAGGACAAGCTGCTAGATGTGGAAGATGCAAAAGACGAGCTGAAGAAAGCCGGTTTACCTGAAGACGAAATGGCGGCTCTGGAGAGGCAGCTTTTGACTACTACAACAACTACCACCACAGATGCTGCAAAAGATGGCGTAAGAAGAGTTGGGTTTGTGAGTGCAGGAGTCATCTCACAGTCTGGTGAGAATGAGGGGAAACCAGTGACAGGGAATGGAGAAGACATCGAGCTTCCCGATGAAAGTGATGATGAGTCTGATGGAGATGACCAAGTGGAGATCTCTCAGAAAGAAGTCCCTGCTGCTGTTTTTGGAGGACTTGCTAGAAAGAGAGACGAAAACGATGAAGAAGCTGGAGAAGATGGTGCAGCCAAGAAACTGGGTGCACTTGAGAGGATCAAAAGACAGAAGCTTAATCAGTGAAACAAGCGAGTCATAGACAATTAGTCTTGTGCTTCAGTGATTCTGGAACTAAAACTTAATTGTAAAATCCAGAAACATGAACTTAGAGAGGAATTTTGTATTCTGTTTTGTCTTAATTTCGACACTTTGTTGGCTGAGTCGTCTGTAATTCCTTGGTAAGACTAGAATTACATCGTGAATTATGATTGTGCAGTCTCATAGTTTCTGCAAGTTCTTTTCTTTTCGCTCGAGAGAGCTTTATAGATTCATCAAACACAAATTGATTATACTTTTCATTGGAAGGCTATTTGTTTCTTCCAAAAAGAGTATTTGATCTAAACTCATCATCACATAAAATTTGTTGTAGCTACAGGAAAAAGTAAACAATAAAGTCTCATCTTCATACATTCTCCTTTGAGCTTGAAGAAACCTCAGTTTTTTTCTCCTCTTCTTTGTTAATCATTGCCACCTGAGATGAGTCTGCAACAGAATCTTCGGGTTCTGTCTTAAGCTCAGACTCAAACTCTTTTGCAGCCTGCATTATACCAAACCACATAAGGCTTCATCAATGCAAGTAAAAACGATAGAAGGAACACAGACAAACATCAGAGCCATAACAATAACCAGACGTTTTATCAAAAAAAAATAAGAAGCTAATATCACTCCAATAATTAAATCACGAGCTAGCCCTGTGATCGGTTTGTGAATAGAGATTACATTGCTAGATTAACCTAACATAACAACATGCTTGATCTATGCTATATAGCAAAGTTTTATTCTTGATCTCACATAACAACAAGCTTGATCGACATTTCATGAATTAACTTACTGTTACAAGCAAATGAAATGTTTCATTCTTGATCATACTCGATATAGCAAAGCTATACCCATTCATTTACCAATCTTTATGAGTGTTCTTATCAGTTCCTCAAAAATCCACAACAACTAAGCAATTGAAACAGAAAATTCCCCAAAACACATTCATTTAATACCAACAACAATCAACAAGCTATTCACACGGATTGGCACAAGAAACTCGAGAATTACATAAAAAATTCCCCTTTTTCAATTGATTCAAGTGAAGAACCATCAAACTACATAACTAAACTAAAATTTTCAAAAAAGTAAATTCACAGCAATATGTTTTCAATCAATATGTTTTGATCCTATACAGCAAAGTTTACAAGCAGATGAATGTTCTATATAGCAAAGTTATATATACCACACAAATCCAGACAGAACTAAGCATTTGAAACAGAAAGGTCTCTTAAGACCTTCTAATCATAAATTCCAACAACAAGATTTTTCACAAGAACCTCCAGAATTGCACAAATTTCTGAATCTTCTTATCAATTCCTCACAAATCCAGAGTCCAGACACAACTCATACACTAACAAAGCACTTGTACCATAAAATCCCCCAAAACACACATATTTCACAATAATTACCATAACAAACTCAAGAATTGCATAAAGTTCCCAACTTTTTTTCAAAACCAAATTCTATTTAGCAAACCTGTTGAAAGCTCTTGACGGTTTTGCCAATACTCTTGCCAATCTCAGGAAGCTTCTTAGGTCCAAAGAGCAACGCAGCGACGCCAGCAATCACAGCAAGCTCAGGTACACCAAGACCAAACAAAGCATTACAAGTGAGTCGCTTTCTCGTCGGTTCCTGTCGGATTCTCGGTCGAATCGCAACCAAAGAACGGTTGTTTGGTCGGGTCGTGACTGTGAAGCAATTGGAGAAGAAGGAAGAGCGAGATGATGAGAGGAGAGGTAGAGATACTGGTGGAGGAGAAGATAGAGTCGCAACAGATGTCGCCATTGCTGCTACTTGTTTTTTTCTTCTTCTGGTTCTAAATGTTATCTGTGTTTTTTTTGTTTTTCATAAAGGTTTTATTTATCCAATATAATCTAGATTCCCATCTAAATAAAATAATAGTTGTTTTAGCTACTATATAAAAAATTTGTACTTACAAACCTCTTATAATACATGAAAATTTCTGAATTGAATTATGAGATACAGTAATTTAATAAAAATAATTTTCATGTATTTTTGGCTTTTGTGATCTAAGTAATTAGTATTTTTTTCATTTAACATTAATTCTGATCTGATTTGAATTAATTCTTTATATATATATATCGAATCCGAATTTGAACAAAAATATTGTTTGAACCAGATTTTATAAAGAAAAATTAAGACATCATTGAAAAAATCCTTAATCCAAACCAAACCTTCATATTAAATTAAGTTTTACTTTGGATACTATCATTTGTAAACCCAAAATTCGAACAAATATCCAAACATAACAATAATTTTGACTTAAAACCAAAATTATACCAAACTATCCGAAAATTCGTAAAATCTACACCATTACCAAACCGAAATTAGGATTGAACTCATAATTTCTAATTTCAATAACAAAAATTATACGTTTTAATTGTTGCCACAACATTTCTCTACAATATAGACCTGATGTAGGTCTTGTGAGATTGGTGTTATTCAGGCTACATCGTTCGCTCCTTGTCTCTACAATATAGACCTGATGGAGGTCTGATCTTTCATGAAGCTTCTATCTAGGGCGTTTCTTGTCACCTTGTCTCTAACATCCCCGCATCCGGAAGAAAGTTTGGGGAATTATGATTAGTTCTATCTTGATGGGTTATGAAGTTTAGGAATTTTGATCTTTGAATGCAGTGGTTCATCTCAATAGGAGGACTTGGGTATCGTTGGTTGGCCGTGGGCATCTCCGATACTTCTCTCTCAAAGGATCTTCAAGAACTAGGTGACTTGTAGTTTTGGTTTGTTTTGTCCATCATGGAGGGAATAAATGTTTTCTGCGTTTTTTAGTTTTTGTTCCCTATGACTATTGCTTCATTCCTTCTTACCTTTTAGTATAAGTTATGCCTTTTTCATAGGGCTTTAGACTCCGGGAAAATCTTGTTTTTCGGCGGCTTTAGGTTGTATCACAAGTCATTTCATGGTATTATCAGTAAAACTAGATGACAAGAAAAAATAATTGTTGCCACAGCATCATTTCAATAGATTCACTAGGTAAAATATATAAAGCATGTACTTCTTAACAGAAATTAATAGAAAAACTTTGTAAATTTTACAGATATGTATACAAAGTAAAAACTTGCAAGCGTAGGAGATGAATGAGAATTAGAAGTTCAACACAAACAATCAAACGAAGAAATGGGTTAAGACAAAGACAAAAAAAAAGTTAAATAATCTGAAAACAGTTCTTTACAAAAACATACAACATTTGTCTTAACATCTCTCTTGATAATGTTACAAATCAAGATTCTTCTTTAGCAGCTACTGATCCCCAACGCTTCGAATACGTTTCTGCAGATGTTCCAAGCTCTCAACTCTCCGCATCGAAGCTGTTCTGTTCATCTTGCACCCAATCAAGGCCTTGCTTTTGTTCCCCGAGCTGATGATCTCTGGCGCGGTAACTTGGCTGCTTGTGGTGTCTAGAGAATTTGAAGTCTCTGAAGGAAGAGAGACAGTTGAAACAATCTGAGGCATAGTGTGGAACATTGGGTTAAAGCCAGTGAGTCTCTTCACAGTCTCTTCAGCCATTTTCACCTGCCAAAACAAACAGTCTTATACACCGTGTTAAGCGAGTTTGAGTAGACCGAGAGAAAATATGGATTTTACCTTTGCTCGTAAAGTCTCGATATTGGCTTTCAAAACTCTGTTTTCTACAGATGCCTCATTGAATGTCTGAGTTACATCAGTGAGACCCTTCATGAGCTTTGAATTCTCTACACGCAGCTGTGAAACCTAAACAAAATGGAGATTGTCACAATAGAGCTACAAAAAGTTAAGGAGAAAGAATAAGAATGCGGCGAGATTAACATACTTGTGTCTCTAGCTCACTCAAGTGTGCTTGCTTTCTTCTTCTGGACCGTCTAGCTGATTCTCTGTTAGAGAGCATCCTATAACAAACAAATGTTCATGTTCATGTTCAAGTCAAGATATTGTCTAGTGAGAGGATATTTAAATCCAAGAAAGGATGTAAATTTACTACCTTTTCACGCGTTTAACATTAGTAGGGTTCATATTAGTTTCACCATCAGCTTCTTCTTCATCACCAGAGAGCTCAGATCCACTTGTTATCGCACTGCTCATCATTGGTGTAGCTGCATACAGATTGGTCCATTAGCATGACCGCAGAATTTGGGATTTGTAAAAAAGCATTTACAAGAAATCTTGAAAACAAACACAACAACTATCAAGAACATCTTAAAAGCACGTCATTGCTTCTACAATCCATCAAAGCACAAAACATGAGAGCATTGTAAAACCTTTAGAAGAAGCTAGAGAGCCTTGTTCTGATGCAGTGGCTCCACCATTGTCAGATCTACCAGAAGTATCCTGAGGTTTGATGAAACATCCCTATCAAGTTTCAATATTAACACCACAAATCAATTCACTAAGCAACTAATGAAAAGTGTAATCTTAAGGAAACATAAGGTTCACAAACTCAAATCATATCCCAAAGATCTTAGTTCTCTCAGTTTCGATAAACGCATCAACTTAATCCCAACCATGTGAATCGATTCTACAGTTACAAAGGTTTGATTTTGATGCTCAAGCGAGTTCTCTAGAGACTCTGAAGATACTAAAAATGAAGCTTGAGGAGAGAGTTTTGTACCCTTTTCATGGCGACAGCAGCACAAGCAAGATTAAGTTTACTCTTCAGAAATGCTCTGTATTCATCTGAATCAACAGGAACATTCGGAGGAGAAGAGACGGAAACACCACACGCCGTCGTAGATTCTCCGTCGTCCGTGGCGGCGGAAGATTCTTGTATGAAACGTTGGAATGCCCATTCGGAGGCACTACGATTCATCGCCGTCGTTCCATTAACCGACCAATGATGGTTACCGGAGATTTCTTCGTCGGAGAAAACTTTTTCCATTTTGTTTCTTTAGTTAGTTTTTTTTTTTTTTTTTGTTGCTTCAAATTCTTCTTACAGTTTCTTCTTATCCGATTGGCCAGTCTTTGCATTTTAATAATATGTTCTTTTCAATTTTTGTTTTGTTTTTTTGTAAGATATTTAATTGTCTGATTATTACCCCAATGGCCCCGACAAGAATAGTATCTTTCTATTTACACCAAAACTTTTGATTTATTATGTTAGCTGACAAAAAAAAAAAAAACTTCAAGCCGACAGGTTCGCGATACAAACAGATAACAATATAATTAAATTTTTAAAAACTAATGGTAAGAAAAAAATCTGAAAATATCATTTTTATTGCTAGTTTTTTTTTTCTTATAACAACTTTTAGTTCATATATCTATATATACATTTTTGGAGACATTTATGAAATAAATCCTGGAGTTCCAACTTATTTACAATCAAAGACCATTGACATTAATTATTTAGATTTTCAAAATTAAATCAAAGATATTAACATAAAAAATCATTTCCAAAAATCTTAACCTAATTTATTAAGCATAACTAATCCTTGCCACAATTACATCCATATTCAATTCGATTTCATTAAAAGATCTCAACAATCCCTACATTTAATCGTGGCTATTCAAATCTTAATCCGGTTTTTAATATTCAATCTTGACCGTCGGTCATACGCAATTAATTCAGAGATCATTATATAGAATTAATTATTATTAAATAAAATTTAAAAATATATATATATATATAATCAAACTTTTAAATTGACTCGAATTATATATCTATTAAATAAAATATTATTAAAAATAACAAAATGATGTTTAATTTCACGGGACGGGGTTATATAGTGGGACAGGTTTGGATCGATATTAATACGGGACGGTATTAATATTACGGATGAAATCTTAAAATTAACAATCAAAATACAATTATACAATCTTAAACACTTAACAAAATAAATAATATTAAAAATACAATTTAAAATTTAATTTTTTAGTTAAAAAATCGACCTGCGGTGTACCGCAGGGTAAAATCTAGTAAGATGTAGAAAGTGGAAAAAAAAAATCAAAATATCAAACAACAATAAAACAGATATTTTTATTCAAAAACTTTGTTTCCAAATCTTCAATCATTCATGCCTTATCCACAACGAAGTGATTATTTCCTACCAGATCAATGAAAAAACGGTAATGCACTAGATATATATAATCAAACAGAGGACGTCGATGATGGACCTTTTGTGAAAGTAGAATAAAGGTCCAAATGTGCGTAAAGCTATTGTGAGATAATCTTAACAACTTTTGGCAATGTGGCTAGATAGTTCTGCTAGTTTTTACTAAGATTGATAACTTTTAATGTAATAACCACTTACCAAAATGGTAAAAAGTTACCAATCAGAAACAACGTAAACACAAACGCTACCTCAAGGCAGCTCTAATTAGTTTTGGAAAACAGCTTTCAAACCAAAATTTCCGAACCTATCAATTCGGTTTAGTTTCAGTTTGTAGATGAAAACGAGTCGGCAACTTTTGATAACTACTTTGCTTTTTGGTTCCATTCAATTAAACAAAAGCAAGTCAATCGTTTTATTGAAATTTTTTTATTTCTCCAGTTTCATAAGTTACTTTCTTGTTATATATTTTTTTCTTTTTCTTTCAGTTTTTTTACTCGAAAACAATCCAGCAAAGTTGCATCGTCTATCCGTAGTTTTGTTCATGGACTTAACCAAACCTTTTTGTTTGGATCTCTCTATCACAATATCGACTTACTGTCGTCACAACATTTTGGTCTCCATCATCTTTATTTTATAAATGCCATCATGTCCACTATATATGTCAGTACTCTATATCAGAATCAAAAATATTTTCTTTCTTTAAGTGAATTTGTAATTTTTGGACTTGTATTTTATTTTTAAATTTGACCTATCTGAATAAATTAGTTACGGTCTAAAAAATTGAATCCAATAACAAAAAGTTTTGTTTAATTTAGCAGAAATTTTTCAAACTAAACTAGCTGATTATCAAACCAAACCTAACCAAAATTTTGTATCTTTAGAATTTTGCCCAACTCAAAAATTTGAAGGACCAAATTTTTTAATTTGAACCAATCATATTGATCCAAGCATCCATGTATAGTTCTAGGTATAGATTTTGCGAGATACATAATAATATGACTGTGTGACTTGAGTAAAATAAAAAATCATGCAACATCGTCAATTATTACTAAAAAAAAATTCATGCACTTTTTAGACAAATTTTGTCCAAGAGTTTGGAAGATGAATGATTTTGTTTTGTTTCTTTTGTTTGGATTAATTAATATGAAATACTATAAATAATTTTATTAGTGGCATGTTTTTTTTTTGAATTTAATGTTAAATTATATTCAAAGAAAAAATAAACATTGCTACATTTTAATTCAAAACTTTTATAATTTTTAACAAGAGTCTCTATCCTTTATCATTGTCTTGTTGCAAACCATGTTTGGATGCCACCAACGAATTTAAAGTCCCCTCCTCTTGTAATCGTGCTCATCGATTACGAACATTCTTGTCGATTAGTTTAATAAGCTTCTCCGTCGTTGAAAGCTGTTCTTCGTATCTCCGGTTGTTCCTTTCTCTCCAAATAGAGTATCGTGATCTGGAAAGTATAACAATAAAAAACCTTTGTACCTTATCTAAATCTTTGTTGGCTAGTTTTGCGAGAATTTGTCTAATAGAATTTCTCTCAGTAGTTTTTCCCACACCATAGTAGAATAAGGGTATACGAAAAATAAGTGATCACATGTCTCCATAGGATGTGATCATAAGAAGATTATCATAAATGCCAGGGCCGGCCCGCAGGACAGGCCACCCAAGCGGTGGCTTGGGGCACCACAATTTTTTTTTTTTTTTTAAGGTTTTTTTTTTTTTTTTTTTGGTAAAAAGGCCCATAAAATGAAAATATTTGGTAGAAACTAAAGTCTTTTTCGAAAAAAATAAATAAAATAGGGCCCAAACAATTAAATTTGAATGTAATAATATTCAAAATATCATTATTTTTGTATAATTTACTAAAAATAGGTAAAAAAAAAATTTTAGCCCTAAAACTTATAAATATATTGGGCCTCATTTTATTTTTCGTGTAGGGCCTCACAAATGCTCGGACCGGCACTGATAAATGCAGTCTCCTTCAGAAACTTCACTGCCTAATCGTTAACTAAAATGTGTATATAAATTCATCTACATTCCACGTTTGAAAGCGGACGATTAGGGGTTTATATTTATAAAAATAAATGATGGTATAATTGATGAAAACAGAAGACTATGGGGAGCTTAAGGTAATAGTTGTAAATCTATAACCAAAACTACATGTAATATGTATTTGTTTATGCCTTATTGGATTTTAATAATAAATTTTCCAACGCTTTTTGGGTCAAATCCAAGTCAGACTGACGTGGCAATGGGTATTTTAGTCAATATAAATTTTGATCTGCGTCGCAAGAATATACAAATAATAAATAGTAAGAGTCGTTGTTGTTTTTGTAACGTAACTTCATTTCATGGGTCCATTTAATAATATTCCCATTTGCATTTTTTCATAGGAGAATCTATCCAAATTCAAGTTGCATATTTCTAAGTGAAGTTAGATTAGAGAAATGTACTAAACTTTTCAGTTTTGGATAAGAATCTATCCAAATTCAAGTTGCATATTTTCGTGGGTCCTTTTATTTTTGCATATATTAGTACACTTGTACGAAACCTCTTTTCGAGAGAATATCATTTGCAATTTACCAAGTGGGTGATGGTGCTTTTGAGAATGAATAACAACGCAATATAAAGTAGAACCTCTATAAATTAATATTTGATAAATTAATAAACACGATAAATTAATAAATTTGGCCGGTCCCGAGTCGGGCCAGTGTAAAAATTAACCAAATTCGATAAGATAATAAGATAATAAGTTTTTTGAAATCCCTATGTAAAAATATAGTCCCAATAATATCATAAATTAATAATCATGTAAATTTGCATATATATATATATATAATAGTTTTAGTGTTTTCATAAAAATAGCCAAAAGTTTTTCTAAGTTTTCAAATTTTAAATATGCATAATTTTTGTTTTAATTGTAGTCGTATAGGTTTTTAAAATACAACAATGGATGTCACTATTTGTGAATTTTAATTAATGTATATCGTTTGTATATGTGAATTCTATAATCGTTGTTATTCGTTGTCAAAATAAATTATTTTTTATCTTCAAAATATTAAGTGTTTAAGGCTAAAACTATAAAATTTATAACATCTAAAACATAAAATTTTATTTAGATCACATTGCTTTAACTTGTATTTTTTAAAAAAAGTTTTCACAATTGAAACAAAACTTTCTATAAATTAATAAATATTAATTTACGCTATAAATTAATAAAATATCATTGTCCCAACATTATTAATTTATAGAGGTTTTACTGTAAAGAGTGATTTACGTTTTAAACGTTATTTATCAACGGTTATAAATGAGAAGAAAGTTCTAGAACTCTCTCGATTTATTAAAAACATATTTTTAAGTTTCAGAATCCATCATTTTTTCCCTTAAAATCCATCTTCTTAATAACCCAAAAATATCAAGAACCTGAGCAAACACTTTATATTTTCTCTAAAAAATTGCAAAGACAATAAAAATTTCTATCAAAGTACGTCTGCCACGGACGTATCTCAAAACAGTTTTATACCATTAGTAGGAGGAATTTGTAGACTTTTCTACGTTAAGTGGTCTAGACAAATCTCAAATTATATAATTACGTGTGAAATTTTGTCTTCCTTGTAATAAAAGAGTAAATGTTTTATGTTTACCTCTTTTTAAGAAACTAGTTCTACTTTTTGTGAATTTTTCAGTGTCGTTTATGGGTTGGTTATAACTTATATCTTCATGGGTTTGTATTTTCTTTCTCGTATAATGCCGAAAGATTTGGAAAAACATTGTCGAAAAAAAGATGTGCATGCAGCTTGGCCAGTGGGATCTAATAGTGGGCCTAATGAAACGTGATGGCTCATTCATTTGGGAAATATGGCATCATTTCCATGGCCACATGAAATATGTATATTTCGTTCATGTTATCAAAGAACAAATATTTGAATGTTATTCGCTCCACATTTTCTTGGACGGCAATATTTGGATTATCTAAATAAAATTGAGTACTAATATTCATATATTTTGTGGCTATAGTTTATAATTAAGAAATTTTCACAAAAAGGAGACAAATGAGTTTTTCTCTCACCAATGACAAAGTGAACTCGACTTTTCACATTTTGACAATTTGCCACTTTTTGGACGAAAATGCCCTCAAGTAGAAACGTAATTATGCTTGTTCAGTTTCTTTCATTTAGTTTTATTATGTTTTTGGTTTTTCTTAATTAAAAAAAATAAACTGAAGAAGCGACGGAAAGAAATAAAAGAAAACGATGAGGGATGATTCTCTTCTCTCTTCATGTGATTGGAAGGGTGATTCGGCGGAGGCACCTAGAGACGTGTCGATGAGGGATCTTACAGTACTCCCAACCAATTTCCGGCGAAGAGTTCGAAACCGGTCTCGTCTCTATTACTTTATCAAAGCGTTACAGATTTGGAGAAGATAGAAAAATAAAAATTCAGATCCGTGAAGGGTGGTTACAGTCTTATATGTCTTCTTCCTTGGGCTATAATGTTCTGGTTTTTCTCTTGTTTGGGATTTGAAATACAAACAAATCAACCCACGCAAACAGTGGTACCACTCATAAACCGTCGTATCATTGTAGCGGTTTCTCTGAGGCGTCTCTCATGAAGAGTGTTTTTTTCCGGTGTTCTCTTCGATGTTGTTGTCGACGTTATGTCTCCGATTGCATTTTTCTTTTTCTCTTGAACCAATTAACCCCAACTGGTCAGAACTCGAAATGGCGTTCTCGGCAGTTTTCATTATCCTCCGCCTTATGGTTTAGAGATGTAATTTGGGTTTTTGATCCTCGCATCATCGGATTTAGGGATTGCAATAAGAGCAAATGGTTGGTAAAAATAAAACTCAGTTGGGATTCAACCAAGAGAAAATCAAAGTCGTGGAACTCTCGACACAAAAATGATGAACAAAACATAGTCTCGTCTCTTCTCCGGAACCATGGTTTGATTTCTTACGACAACATGGAAACTTCTGTATCATGGTTGATGGTGTTCAGTTTTTGTGGGTATATAATCAAACAGTTTCGGAAATATGAAGACTCAATTCATATACGAAATTGCCTAACTTTGTTGGTTCTAATTCTTGAATCTGATTGCGCTGAAGAGATAAATTGGTTTTGGCATTTGGATACAAGTCATGGAGACGACGTACACAGCCAACACGATGTTTCCCAAGTAACAAATTTGAGGGCATATGTGTTGGGTAACATACATGGTTATGAAGGATGAAGCATGCAATTTTTCCTCGTATAACTATGCTTCGGCTCTAAGCTTTATTTTATTTCTTATGAATCTACGCTACTTCTCGGTTTATATGTATGCTTTGTATTTCCTTTTCCAAAACATATGTTATGAATGAATGAAGTTTAATTTTATGAAGACAACACATATGAATTATTAAACGTTTGATGTTCAAGTCATCAGTATACGTACATAGTTCAGAACACTAATATTACCGTACACAGCCACAAAATGGTAACAAAAACGTAAAAATATGTACGTACACATGATCAAATTATTCATTATGAACGTACACTTGTCAAGAATGATATGTTAAACGTACAAGGTAATAAAAATAAAATAAGCCATATATTTAAGTTTGGGGAGTTAAACATCCTAGAAAACGACAATATTTGTTTGTAATTTAAGGCAACAATTAGATTACAGAAATAGAAAATGTAATTTTTAGAAAACAGTAACAACAAAGCAATATGCACTCCTTCATACTAATAAACCACCATCTTTATCTCTTCAACTTCCGGTATGTCCGGATCATAAAACAACTTTGAGATAAGGCCATGACTCACAAGGTTCGGATTATTTCTTCCGGTAATCCGCCAGCAAACGAGTGCAACCACAATATTGTGCCGAGTATAACTCCGAAAGTAATGTCGGAAGTCCAAAGCTTGTTAATTTTGTGCTTCACATTCCAAAATTTCCTTGCTAAATTAGATAGAAAGATAAACATGATCATCAAATGAGAAAAGTAGTTTTATTTGCAAAGGTTAAAGGTACATACTACCTATCTTTGATCTTGAAAGGTACCTTCACAAAGTAAAAGTCTTCGGTCATGCCGGAAACCTCAACCAACGGACCAACCACATGTGGTGTAGGAAACCAAAATATTATGGAAGTATGGTCATAAAATATATAAAAAACAAGTTTTAGATTAAACTACTGATCGACTAACACATTCTTATCAACCGTATTCTCAATAATGTAGTCGAATGGAATAAAACTGGTGCGAGTTTGTGGTTGACATATATAAACCGAGACTTTACAAGGGTTTTCGATAGCAGGAACGTGGAAAAGAGTGAAAAGAAATTGTGGCTTAAATAAGAAAAGATTGTAACTGACGCAATGGTTAATTCGAAAAGGTGCAACGTTTGAGATACAAAATTGTGTAACCGTCTGTAACCGTTTGTGGTGTAAGGTATACGTACAAGGAGAAGATCAGAAATGTACATAGTTATACGATGGCAAATATAAACGTACACCGCAATAAACTTTGGTACACAAAGTACCCACATAAACATACACTGTCAACACTTCGACAAAAAACAAACACACAAAGTTAAATAGGATTTTTGCAAGTCTTCTTGTTATGACCTTCTTGTTTATATTTTGTACACTGATTCGGAATAAGTCTTTTTTTCTGAACTTGAGAACCAAAAAATTTAACAACAAATCATGTATATAGACTGTCACCGAAAATAGCATTGGTTTTTCCTGTACGTACACGTTGACTTGTGTACGTATACTTTACCATGGTTTTTGGTGAGTTTTCACTCCCCAACCCAGGGTTGGTTTCAGCATCATGGCCATCCATATCGTAGAAATACTATTCATGCATCCCTTGATGGTTGTACTGAAAGACACAAACAAGTTTACACTAGGATCTCCAACACGAATCAAGGAGAATGTATCCAGGCTCATTTGATTGTCAATGTAGACAGGAGGACGTATACGTTTTATCATCATTGACATATTTTCCGGCATCCAGTAACTAATTATTGGATGCTATTCAGTGGACTTCTAATTGAAAACCTCACATAATGTACGTGCCAAATCTGTGTACGTCATGTTTTCCCTAACACGTACACACCGACCATAGCTTCCTTTCTCAGGTTCAAATTTCCATTCTTCTTCTGTTAATCTCCACTCACCAACCATAATAAATATTAGAATCTCCATTAACATCCTGCATCATAAATTCAGGAGAACCCCATTAAATGCAAATTTTATAGCTCCAACTACAAAAAAAATTTCCAACTACACACTTACTGCACATAGAATCTCCTCATTTAGCATTTACAACAAAACAAATATAGAATCAAGACAGGAAAATTAATTTTTCCAGAAGTTAATATCCAATACAATTTTGTTTTCTTTCTAATCAAAATTCAAGTGTATGTAATAGCTAAATTTTATTTTTACAACTTTATTACTTACCACGTTCACTGCTTTTCTCGCCTGCAAACTTTGTTAAACAACAAGATCAAAATGGCCACAATCTCATTCGTTCATATATATTTGTGGGAAGTTTTGTTTTTCTCTATACAAAATCTAAACAGTGTACGTATATATATGATCTAAGAGAAATAAAATAAGATGTAATGATTAGTTTGCATTGATTGTAGTTGGTATTAGTGATGTCTTTACTTTTTTAGCATTTAAATCTTTTATCACAACATATTTTAATTTTTTTAATCGGCTTTGGTACACTATACACGCGACAGAAATAAATTAAAAACGCCTCCACTGTAGTTAACGAGATACTGTGTACGTAACCAACGCGCCTAACTAATTCGTTCGCTGTTGTTGTACACCGGTTTTGATGGAAGGGCAATTTCGTCCAAAAATGACATAATTGTCAAAACTTGAAAGCTCTCCTCCACTATGTCAAAACGTGAAAGAAAAACATGGTCAATGGGCATGGCCCGTAATTAACCCTTTATAATTTTATGCTAGGATTGGACATGCGATATTTTATATTCTTTTCTTGCTCAACAAGTTTGGTATTCGCTTTACATGAAAATTTTGCGGTGAGGAAGTTTTGTCGCAACCCTTTCTTCTGCTCATAATTATTTGTGACTTTAGACTAGTTAATTTGTTCTGTATCTAAAGTGGCATATTCTTCTCAAATACAAAGGGAAGCTTATAGTAAACTTAGAAAAAAACTGTTGTAACATAGTCATAACAATATCTTGTATAACTTTTCCATATGCATGGGAAAGAGAATAAGAAACACTAAAGGTAGTAGCAAAATGCTGCATCATGTCTACGTGTACAATACTAGTGTCGAGTAGTTGTCTTGCTTTCGATATCTCTAATGACGTTTGCAAGTTGATTCAAGTTTTTATCTAAGAAAGCGTCCATTCCAGCTTGAATGGTTTCTCTTGCTTCCTTTGAACCAGGATCATGACCAGATACAGCTATAACCGGTATACGCACCCCATAACTTTTCTCCACTTTCCTAATCTCTCTAGTTGCTTCATATCCATCCATATCTGGCATCTGTGCAGAACATTAATACTTATTAAGAGTCAAATATTTGTTATTGTGTTATTGAAGGTTAACCAATTAAACTTACTTGGCAGTCCATGAATATGTAGTCAAATGGAAGGTTATCTACTGATGAACCTTGTTCTTCTCTTCTTTGTGTAAGCCCTTCAGTAACTAATCTCAAAGCTTCTTTTCCACTGTCACATTGTTTGACCTCAGAGACTCCCATCTTCTTTAGCTTTCCTATTGCAACTTTACGTGTTAAAAAGTTATCATCGACCACAAGAACTCTCTTTTCTCTTAAGAACTCATCGTCACTCGGCTTAGAAGTTCCTTGCTCGTCCTCTAGGTTCCCAATAGGATTCCCACCTGTACGCAGTAACTTGACCGAAGTCTCACTCTCTGAAGATGTTGGTGCCATTAACGCCTTGCCTAATTTCTTGTTAAACCTTAATGAGCTTAGTCCCTCTTCTTGGAATTTATGTTTCAGTGATCTCTCTACAACAAAAGAATATCTCAGTGGTGATTCCCTTTGCAGCTCAGTTAGTGTTTCTTTTAGCAGAGTTCCTCCAAATTCAGGTAACATCTTCAAGACTTCCATAAGACGCGATCCGTGCAAGGGTCTAGAACAACTAATGTCCCCTCTTTCACTTACATGAGTGCTCGATTTGTTTAGCCAAACAACTTTACAGGTTATTCCATGGGGCAAGCCGCTACGAAACTGTTTGACAATATCGTACATCTCAAAAAATGGTCCAATTTTTGCATCAATCACCAAAAGGACAAGTGCAGGAAAACTGTTGCTTCTCCTTTTAGGAAGTTGGCTTCTTGAATCAATACCATCCATGCCAATCAAAGGTAACTCCCTTGAGCTCGAACATGTCAAGCTACACTCTGCTCTTCCCATGGAACTCTGAGGTGAAAATCCAAAAAGTCTCTCCAAGGCATAACTCAAATGCTCCCATTTCTCCACCACTGAAACTTTAATCCCAATATTCTTTATGTATTTCTCGGTAACTCTTTGGCGTTCTTCGTTTTTCAATAGGAGAACCACTCTAGACCATTCTTGCTTTGGACTTGAGCTAAGACAGTTGTTGAATTTAGGACTCATGTTGCGTAGATTCATGCTACCTCCCAGTGAAGTGTTTATAGTCAGCCCGAGGTTTGGCGTGGATACGTAATCACCTCCTGCTTCGATGTCCTGTTTCACTTTCATGTTACTCATTGGAGGAGACTCTAATGTTGCCAATAAAACATTGAATTGAAAACATGTTCCTTTCTCTCCCATGGCCTTGTCGGTGATTCTTATCTCCCCTCCCATTAATCTTACCTAGAATATAATAGAACAAAAATGAAAACCATTTAAATTTACTTGTGAAGAGAATCAACGTTTTATGCTTTAGTAGCTTACCAAAGACTGTACAATACCAAGCCCCAAACCAGTTCCTTGGTGTCCTGTTTCTCTTACTTGAATATAGTTTTCAAACACCGATTTACGCATCTCCATAGGTATCCCTTTACCTGTATCGTCCACTTCAAACACAAACTCCATCGTGTTGGCATTGTTTCTTACGGAATTCGATATTTCTATTTCGTAGGTTGATGACTGGTCTTTATTCTTGCAGAACATACTCTTCAAAATCTTGGACACACCTTGAGGGTCTGATGCCAGGACCACAGAGCTTTTGGAACCTGGCCTCTGAGCCCAAGCTCGGATCGAAATGTGCCCGTCCACTGTGAACTTGACAGCATTGCTGACAAGATTGTTCAGAATCTGCTTCAGTTTGCCACTATCCCCTCGCACATTCGAGAATTTGAATATCGAGCCATCGTGTGGGTCCAAAACTACATCAACCCCTTTCTTCATCGCAACAGGATGGTAAAAGTCGGTGACGTCTTCAAGAAGTTTTGCCAAGTTGAAATCTTCTTCCACTAATTGTATCTTCCCGCTTTCCATTTTGCTCATGTCCAAAACAGAGTTGAGCAGAACTGTTATTTTTTAACAACATGAGCAAGACTCTTATGTTAGAGGGAAAGTGAAGAAAACACATAAGAGAAAGCTAAAGAATCAAAGTCTTACCAACCAAATCCTTGGAGCAAACATTCACTTGCTTGAGAGTGGTGTCTACGTTAGAGCCAGGTTTAGCTTCATCACGACATATATCAATCAGACCTTTGATCCCGGCAAGAGCACCTCTAATGTCGTGGCTAGCATTTGCAAACGCTAGACTCTTGTTCATGCTCTTTCTCTCAGCCTGTTGTGTTGCTTCCATTTGGTTTATCAGCGTTGCACGCATATGCATCTCTCTCCTTGTTGCTTGCATCATAAACCACACGAAACATAAAGGCCAACCCAAGCCAAGAAATATCGTAACCACAATAAGTTGATACATTGCCTTTTCCGCTTGGTGCTTGATGCGTGTTGCTCCTCCTTTGTTGGGAAACATGAGTGTGTATCTCTGGTGAAAAAAAAAGACCAAGCTAAAAATGAAATTGAAGAGTTTTACTACATCTCAACGACAAAAATGTTTCAGTATTTACCAGAGGAACGCCTGAAACTTCAAGAACGGAGCAAAAAGCTTGAAATTTTGATCTTTTGATCTCCACCTCGTAGCCACTAGAACTGCAGTTATCAGGGATGCATTGAGACCAGACGGATTTCGATTCACTACCAAAACAAATTGAGCCATTGGATATGAAGAAAGAAGCATTCAATGAACCTTCGCGAACAAGCACCGTCCCATCCTTTGTCCACATGTAAAGCTCTCCGCCGTGTAGATTCAAACTGTTCAGAACATCGGTTAAAGTCTTAACCGGAAACCCTAGCGAAACAAGACCTTTCTTGCTGTACAAGCTAACCACGCTCTGAATTAGAGTCTCGCTATCTTCTCCTCCCAAACTCGTTCCTAGAAAGGCGGTAGTGTAATTATTACTCTGTGCTGCTTGGATCCAATGTGTATGGGTTAAATCTAACGCCTGAGATTTTGTTGCATTCCCGTTGAGACGACCGGTTAACTGATCAACAGTTTGAGTGTACCAAGTGTAGTCTCCACCATTTGAAGTCGACGAAGAATTGGCAAAAACAGCGACACTTGTGTTTGATTCTGCAATGTAAGAAAACAGCAGACCGTCCCTACTAATGTACGAAACTTGTGAGACTTGAGGGATCGTTGAATAAGCTTCAAACAACAATGGTGCGATCTGAAGAACAATTAACAACATAAAATTATAGTTAATGTTATAACTCAAACTAATCCTAAGATAATGTGATTATAAAAAAATGAATTGATGTAAATTACTATTAACAACCTGTGTTTGAATCTCTGTGAAACCAGTGTCGTTGTTGGTGAGATAAGAATCTACCACTCTTGCTAAACCGATTGTAGATAAGTTCGTCTTGAAATATGTAAATTTTCCAATGTTTTCAATCTCGGAAACTAGACTTGTCCGGAGATCTTCAGTAAATGAAGCGACGTCTTTCGCTACACTCTTCGTTGTTGTTCGCCAATTCGAAATCCATATGCACCCGAAAACAACCACCAGAAATGCCTAAATCATTCAATAAATATACATGAACGGATGGTATAATCATATATACATTGGCAAATTTTGAAATCGATGTAGGTTTACAGTTTTTATTTTTATTTATTTTCTGTGAGCATCTACTTTTGGCCTGACAATGTTTGAGTTTTGCTATTTCTTTTTCGAATTGGATGAAGAACAACATTCAATGAAAAAAACAAGCATCAACAAACTAAACCCTAGAACCCCATCCTGAGAAAAAAGAACAAAAAAAGAAAAATGAGAAAACTAGATTATACTATCATCAAAAAGACAAAAACGAGAAGAGTAGAATCATACTATAATTTAGAAGAAAGAAAGAAAAATTACCATGATGCCAAAGACCACAATTGGACGTGAAGCCACAAGCTTTTTAACGTTCACCATCACTTTAGTAAATTTGTAGATCCACAAAATGAAAAAAAATAAAATAAAATTAATTAATATGTGTATCTAAAGATCAAGACTCGTCAAGAATGGCAAGATTACCTAGAGCGGCGATGGTTCTCAGAAGAACAGATTTGTCTTGATTAGTACTTGAAGGGAGAAGCTCTTGCAAAGGAAGCCATGGGAACAAAATCACCACTTCACTTTGGTTTATGCAAATATGAAAAGAAAAAAAGACACTTACATATAAGAGAGTTGTGTTAATTACCATTCATTTATTTATATATATTGAGAAAATATATTGGCTTCGAATCTATGTAAATTCACGACTTAAACTTACATCTGAAATTTTGAGTAAAATGAATGATTTGACTAACAAATTTTCTAAGAATCGTGGGACAATGCACCATTTTTATTAGGGAGCTATATGTAAATATATAATACATTAGGTTCTTATGTTAATTTACCTAAGTATGTTTAGGGTTTCTTGTGTAAGATGTATATAACCTTTTCCCAATGTCAATACAAAACAACTTTCTCTTTATTCTCTTATCCCTTTGGCATGGTATCAGAGCTAGGGTTTTAAGAAGAAAATCAAACAAAGGGAGAAAGAGAAGAGACTATGGCTGATGGTGAGAATAGCGGAGGAGGAGAGCTTGCATTGAGCAAGAAAGCTGCGGAAGGCGGCGGGTGGAAGTGGACTCACGGTGGCGGAGAAGGCTAGGGCCTCTCCACTTTATCTCCATCCTTCTGATGGACCGGGTAATGTGATCACTACTGTTCAATTAAAGGGAGAAAACTATGAAGATTGGGCTAAGCATGTGCGGAATGCCTTGCGAACGAAACGGAAATTAGGGTTTATTGATGGGACCTTGGAGAAACCTACCAAGGATGATGAGATTGAACAGTGGGAAGTGGTTAATTCTATGTTAATCGCTTGGATTATGAACACGATTGAGCCGACTCTCAGGACATCGATTTCTATGGTGGATGAAGCTCAAGCGTTGTGGGAAGATTTGAAGCTTCAAATCTCTGCGGGAAACGGGCCAAGAATCAGTGAGCTTCGGGCTGATATAGCAAACTGTAGGCAAAACGGAGATACGGTAATGGTGTACTATGGGAGACTTAAGAAGATGTGGGATGAATTGGCAATTTACAAGCCTATTCGATCATGTAGTTGTGGAGAACTGGCTGCTCAGTTGGAAGAAGACCGTAATGAAGAGAGAACCAATACCTTCTTGAATGGTTTAGATTCTGCGAAGTTTGGTACGGTGCGTTCTACTATCACAAGTATGGAACCACTACCCAAGCTCTCACAAGTCTATCAAAGGATCATTCGAGAAGAGAGACAACTCACGATTACTAGGAATCGTGATGCCACTCCTGAGGCTGTGGGGTTTGCGGTCCAAGCTACGCAACGGGGTCAAACTTCCAATTTTTATCGCGAGAAGGACGTGACGTGTACTCATTGTGGTAAGTATGGGCATGCAAAGGCTGATTGCTTTCAGATAATTGGCCTTCCTGAATGGTGGGGAGAACGAGGTCGCGACTACAATGATCGTGGTAGAGGTGGACGTGGACGTGGAGGACGTGGAGGCCGGTTTGGCCGTGGTCGCGGGTCCGGTGGTAGGGCCAACGCAGTCACGGGTGTTCAGGCAAATATTGTTGGGGGCATACAAGCTAATTCAACAAGGACACCGGCTGATTTGGATCGTCAATCTCTACCCCAAATGAGTGATGATCAATGGAATGCTCTCAAGAGTCTCTTTGCTTCCCAAAAGTCAAATCCTAATGAGAAGTTGAATGGTAAGAAAGAATGTGTTGATTTTATTATTGATACAGGAGCATCACACCACATGACTGGTAATTTAGACTATTTGTCTAATGTGATGAATACCAATCCATGTATGATCGGTCTACCGGATGGTGATCATGTGGTGTCCACACAACAGGGTGATATATGTCTCGGGGGTGATTTGTGGCTACAAGGAGTTTTGTACTCTAAGGATTTAACATGCTCCTTAATTTCGGTTGCAAAGTTGTTAAAAGTGGTTAAGGGTTCTATTACATTCACTGATGAGTTGTGTGTTATACAGGACCGGGCTATGAAGACGCTGATTGGGGTTGGTGAAGAGTGTGGGGACGTGTACGTGCTTTGAGGGATGATTGGTGCGAAGATACACAAGACTGTGAGCAGTTCAGGATCATGGGATTTATGGCATCGTCGTCTTGGTCATCCGTCTAGTCATGTTGTTCCCTATTTATCGAGTTATTTAGATATTGGAAAGCAAGTTAGTTCCACAACAGTTTGTGATATTTGTTTACGGGCGAAACAAACCCGGGATTGTTTTCATGAAAGTTCTAATAAAGCTGCTGGAATTTTTGATTTGATTCATTGTGATCTCTGGGGTCCGTATCGAATAGTATCTACTTCGGGTGCTGCGTATTTTCTGACAATAGTAGATGATTATTCAAGAGCGGTTTGGGTGCACCTGTTACGGGAAAAGAGTGAAGTAGGGATAACTCTTAAGAATTTTTTCAAAATGGTGGAACGACAGTTTGAGAAGAAGGTGAAAGTAGTACGTAGTGATAATGGCGGGGAATTTATGGGTTTGCGATCGTACTTCCTGGAAGAGAGAATCATGCATCAAACGTCGTGTGTTTATACTCCTCAACAAAATGGTAGAGTGGAGAGAAAGCATAGACATATATTGAATGTTGCTAGATCGTTGATGTTTCAAGCTACCTTACCACGTCAGTTTTGGGGTGAGTGTGTTATGACTGCATGTCATTTGATTAATCGAACTCCATCCACTGTTTTGCAAGGAAAGACACCCTATCAGCTGTTGTTTGGGGAAGTACGTAATATCACTCACTTACGAGTCTTTGGTAGCTTATGCTTTGCTCGTAATGTTTTGCGGGATAAAGATAAGTTTGGGGAACGAAGTAGACGGTGTGTTTTTATGGGGTATCCATTTGGTCAGAAGGGATGGCGTGTGTATGATTTGGAGAAGTTGGAATTCTTTGTGTCTCGGGATGTGGTGTTTCAAGAAGATGAATTCCCATATCAGTTGTCGAAACAGCGATCGATCGATCCACAGCCGGTATCGATCGATCCCGCACAGTTTGAAGATGATCAGTTTCGACCAGAGACGACTAGATCGATCGATCCGGCACGTGGATCGATCGATCCCGAGTTACTGACATTTGATGAGTTGACGGACCAAACGGGATCGATCGATCCGGCACGTGGATCGATCGATCCCAAGCTACTGACATGTGACGAGCTTGGACCTGTGACGGAGCGATCGAGCGATCCCACGCCTCGATCGATCGATCCAGAGCAAATTACTGAGACATCAGCCACTACCGGATCGATCGATCCGCCACCAGGATCGATCGATCCAGCATCCAGCTCGTCCGGTGTTCATATTACGGGGTCCGAAGGTAATAAAAAGACTTCAGATACTGCTTTGGAGGAAAGGGGGAGTCAATTAGAGACTGATAATCTGACTGGTAAAGGGATTAAAGTTAGACAAAGCGAACGGGAAAGAAAAGCTCCGGCTCATCTAAGTGATTATGTACTACATACTACACGTTGCTCAGTTGAACATCCCACACTCTCACCGGCACCCACTCAATCAGCGTCCTCTGCTCCAGGTACGGTCCTCTATCCCATTGCTAATTATGTGAGTTGTGACCAATTTTCTGATTCACAGAGAGCTTTTCTTGCGGCCATTACTGCTGTCTCGATTCCTAAGTCATACTCGGAAGCCGTTAAGGATGAGAAATGGTGCAATGCGATGTCTGGAGAGGTGAATGCTTTGGAAGCAAATGACACTTGGGATATTACCGATCTTCCGCCGGGAAAGAAAGTTATTGGCAGTCATTGGATATTTACTATCAAGTATAAGTCGAATGGGGAAATTGAGCGTTACAAGGCTCGTTTGGTGGCCATGGGAAATCGACAAGTCGAAGGGTTAGATTTTGATGAGACATTTGCTCCTGTTGTGAAAATGACAACTATTCGCGAGTTTCTTAAGATTGCGGCTGTCAAAGGATGGGAAGTACATCAGATGGATATTCATAATGCGTTTCTACATGGGGATCTT
Organism: Arabidopsis arenosa; assembly: GCA_905216605.1. Taxonomy (NCBI): domain Eukaryota; kingdom Viridiplantae; phylum Streptophyta; class Magnoliopsida; order Brassicales; family Brassicaceae; genus Arabidopsis; species Arabidopsis arenosa. Next base: position 12,379,180 of record LR999456.1, read on the forward strand.
GAGGAAGAAGTTTATATGAGACTACCTCCTGGCTTTGTTTCTCAAGATAAATCAAAAGTTTGTCGACTTAAGAAATCTTTATATGGTCTACGTCAAGCACCAAGATGTTGGTTTGCTAAGCTTGCAGCAGCACTAAAAGGGTATGGGTTTGCTCAGCAGGTAGCCGATTACTCTCTTTTTACCTTGGAACGTGGATCTATGCAACTCTTTGTGTTGGTCTATGTTGATGATTTGCTGATTGGGGGAAATGATCTTAATGGTATTCAGGAGTTTAAGGGATACCTTAGTGAATGTTTTCATATGAAGGACTTGGGGGCTATGAAATATTTTTTGGGCATTGAGGTATCTCGGTCTCCTGATGATTTTTACTTGTCGCAAAGGAAGTATGCTTTGGATATTGTAAGTGAATGTGGGTTGTTGGGATGTCAACCAGTGTCTACTCCACTTGAGCAAAACCATAAGTTGCCGGATGATGAAGGAGAGTTTTATGAGGATGTCGAGAGGTATAGGAGGCTTGTTGGGCGTTTGGTATATCATACTTTTACCCGACCAGATTTGTCCTATGTTGTGCATATGTTGGCTCAATTTATGCAACAACCACGTGCCAAGCATTGGGCTGCAGTTATACGGGTTGTCAGATATCTTAAAGGCTGTCCGGGTCAAGGTATTGTGTTGAGTGCTGATCCTGATTTACAATTGACAGCCTATTGTGATTCATATTTTTCTACATGTTCCATGTCTCGGAGATCGGTTACAGGATTTATTGTTATGTTGGGTGATTCTCCGATTGCTTGGAAGACAAAGAAACAAGATGTGGTGTCATTTTCTTCTGCAGAGGCTGAATATCGTGCAATGAGTTTTACTGCTCGAGAGTTGAAATGGAATCGTGAGCTTTTAGGATGCTTTGGCGTGTCTCATCCGCAGGCGATGCGTTTGTTTTGTGACAATAAGGCAGCCTTACATATTGCTGCCAATCCAGTTTTTCATGAGCGGACGAAGCATATTGAGAGGGATTGTCACTTCATTCGGGATGAAATTCAGGATGGATCACTGGTTACTGCACATCTTACCACTACGGAGCAACCAGCGGATATCTTTACTAAGGCTTTGGGTTCTCAACAATTTGCTTATTTACGGCGCAAGTTGGGCATGTATAATCTTCATGCTCCAACTTGAGGGGGAGTATTAGGGAGCTATATGTAAATATATAATACATTAGGTTCTTATGTTAATTTACCTAAGTATGTTTAGGGTTTCTTGTGTAAGATGTATATATACCTTTTCCAATGTCAATACAAAACAACTTTCTCTTTATTCTCTTATCCCTTTGGCAATTTTCACTTGTGTCGTCATATATACCACAAACACCATAGATTAGTTTTCTAAAGGTCAGACCGTAATATATATACCATAAAATTATGATATAAACTTTTATGACGATAATCTTTTATAAATTTTGAGATTACATATTATTAAAAGTGAAATTTTATTCAAAAATAGCATATGCTTTATTATATTTGAATGTATGGTTACTATAATTATTAAAAGAAGTAAAGATTCTTACTTTATTAGAAAGAAACTAATTACAACATATATCCAAAAGTTTTTTTTGTGAAAGATTTATCCAAGGAATTATGTTTATAACACTATTTTTAGTTTTTCATTTTGAATTAATTATCGTACTTTTGAATTTAATTATGATCATTAACATATTTTTTAAATTATTTTTCCTATAAAACTAAATTTGGAAAATATTTGGTATGGTTTTTTTTTCCAACATATTTGGTGTGGTAATTTCGGTGAAAACCTTTCTACGAATCGTGGAGACAATATTGTAATTAATGCACCTTGGAATATGTAATTATTGTCATTTGTTCGGTCTCTAAAGTGACATATTCTCACATATTTTGGTGTAACGGAGGCTTATTTCATACAAAAAAATAAATAAATAAGTCGACATATATACTATTGTACTATAAAATATCTTGTTTTAGCCTTTTTATATGCATGGAAATGACAATCTAAAACCCTAATGGTATTGGCAATAACATCATGTCAGCGAAAAGCGCTGCCTTATTACATGTAGAATATGTTGTTTTGTTTTCTTTAGTTCTTCCTTGGTGATTATCATTCTCTTATTCGAGATATCAATAGACATGTTCTTGATTAGGTTTATTTCAATTACTTGTTTTTTCTTTTTTTTCTTTCTAATTTTTGTTGCGTTCTTTTTAATAGACCTCACCAAACTGTGCATACTTTATATATCCTTGCAACTACTGTATTGTTGAATAAATTTTAAGCTTTATAATTTTCATGGTGCAAGAGACGCAACTTCTTCCTCATCGGAGGAACCTTCAGGATCTTCTTTCTGATTCAAGTTTGTTTCCAAAAGCTCATCTTTATTTCAGTTATATGCAAAAGATGTTGGTTATATATTCAGAAACATAATCCTAAGTCTAATTTTATTTTTTATTTTGTCATCCGAAATTAATTATAGCTCAAAAGAGCCATTCCTGGGGAATGTTGTTTACATATGTGATATGTAGCGGTTCTGCACGAATCTTTCGTGCTAGATTATCCGCTTTTACATTAGCATTACGAGAAATTAAAGATAAAGAGAAGGATGAGAATTCTTCCTTGTCGCTCTGAAATTCCTCCAAGTACACTGAAAACGCCGGCCATTCGGTTGGAGAAGACACCATCTTCACCAGATCAGAACAGTCTGTAAGGAACTCTACCTCTTGATTATCTGCACCAATCATACACTTCATCGCCCAGAGAAGAGCCTCGAATTCTGTATGTAATGGAGATAGACTTCTACGGAGGTTGGCAGCCTAAGTCTAATTTTATTACAAGAAGATTATTATGATTTCATTTGCAACTAAATTGTTTTTAATTTAGTTAACTACTAATGTTAACATTTATTTTCGTAGGTTAAATAAATGAGCTGAATCATTAAAAAAATAAAAAATAATAAGAGAGTAGGTTAGTGCGTACCTCCGACGAGCCTCTGCTTCCTTTACCAAATTGAAGAGTTTGCACAGGGAGAGTAAATCAAATCAAACCAGTTTCATATGTTTCTTGCGCATCAAGCAAACGTCATGGTGGTTAGGATGTACCTTTTCCAGCGACTTTGACGGCTTAGGCGACTTCCCTGACACCTCCTCTATTAATAACCACCGTTGATATTACCTAGAACGCTCAGATTTGACCGGAATTCTCTCCCAAAACCCCAACTTTAACCTGGAATTTTATGTGAAAAACAGTTTTTCCTGGAATCATAACCAGTGATTCTTCATCAACTTGCGAGATGAATAGCGAATGGAGTATACCTCCGTTTGTCAATCTGTCAGTTGCTATGGCTTCCTTGCAGCGAGATGTATCTAGTGACGTCAAAATCTTGATCTAGTTCCTGCGGATTTGACGGGAAATAAGTCTCCAAAACCTCTACTTAAACTGTTATCTCCTTCCTCTCTTTCACTAAAAATCAGAAACCTTGAAACTTAAACCACAAATCTACAGGGCAGAGATAGAGACCACTAAGAGGAAGAGAAAAACTAGCGTTAGGATTCCTTACCCAAGAAGCCGGTGAAAACGATCACGACTCCGGTGATAGACGGAGTGATTTCGGTGATGGTGACTTTGCGTCAAGACAATTCTCTTCTCTCCCTCCCTTGGCGGCTTAGGTTACGGGTCTAAATGAAGAGGGAGATGTTTACGCTTGTACACAAATATGGCAACACACATGCTCAAAACCCTTGTCCTTTTTGAGGTTAGGCTTTATGGGCTGAAGCTTATCATTAAAAAAAAAATGAAAGCCCATCTCCGACGCAAGGCTTGAGCGGAATGTAACCGGCGAATTCGACGGAGGGGAGATTCGTTACCGGAATGATTCATTTCCTTTGGTCTTGGAATATAATGATTCTCGTATCTTGGTCACATATACGTGTGGCAAAACATTCCGTATCAGATATCATCTCCTCACACTAAAGCTTATGGTTTATCACTATGACATGAATATGCATTATCATGCATTTCTAAGGAATCTTGATTATTGTCTGACTTCATTCGCAAACAGAAAGAGCTATTCTAAAACACGGTCATCACTAAACATTGAAATCAATTGTAAGGACAGAACAAGTTATGGAACAAATACAGAGAAGAGAAAGAAAGCTAACGAAAAGTAGTTATCAAGAGAATAGGAAGCATAAAGAAGAACAAGTGGTGGATCATAAGAAGCAGCCAACCATGCAAAACTCCTAGTCTATTCAACGATCCTAGACAGAGACACCCACAAAACTCTTCTACTTCAGATTTATTTTTCAACAATATGATTTAAGCCGTATATCAAAATTGATCCCTTATTATTATTTTTTTTTTAATTCCCTAGTAATGTACATAGTTACTCTCATATTGAATCAGTAGTTTCCATCTTAACTTATAGATAGCATTATAAGAAGTGAAAATTTGTCCTCTTTACTCACCAAAGTCCATTACAATTAAGAGACTACACAAAATCATAATTCTCTCTGCGAGACGGAGGATGAAAATGTTGACCCTACAAAACCCAACAAGGCTGATTCTTGATTTCTTCTCTCATTTTTCTCAAACACAAGATCCACATTGTTCTTGTTTTCTGTGCGTAAAACAGCTCTCCTCTTGTATACAAGGCATATATGGGATGTTTTGCCTTCATAGGACCTCCTGCTTTTTTGAAAACAATCGAATAGAAGGCAGCTTTAGGTTATTGGCTTCTTGACTGCAATCCATCTTTTGCTTTACTAGTATATGTTAGATACTTTTACCACAAGCGAAAGTGTGAGAAAAAACGTACACTCTTAAATCAGTACCCCATGGCCATGAACCAACTAAAATTAGCATATCAACCTTCTTAACAATCTAATCTACCATTCACAAAAGGTGAATCAATTTGCATCCTAATCTCAAACCTTAGACTAACTTCTATCAGACTTTAAATACTAAAGTAATCAACTATTAGGAGAAAAACAAATCAACAAGTAACCAAATCAATCTAATCATCCAAATTGAAAGATTAAGCTATATCTAGAGATTGTACAATGTTAGATTTGAATTCTTCTATCTTCTGCTCTATCTCGCCTCTAGCTCTTCATATTTTCTGAGGAGATACAAGCCCTAAAATTTACAAAAAGAAATTGGATTCATACCTCTCGTCACAATTGAACTTTGCTTCACGTATGTGTTAAGGATAAAGCTGTGTATTGTTTAGCAAGTAACAACCAAACCAACGTTAAAATACAATTATCTAATTTTATATTTATACAATCTCTATTCAAAAATTTCATATTTTGTGTTATAAATTTATTTTTTTCGTTTTCTTAATATTTAATTTATTCTTTTGTAAATTATTGTTTTTGTTTATTGAAATATAATAATATAAATTACAAAATATGTGAATTAATTTTAGTTTTAATGTTTATTTTTAATAAATCAATTATGTGGAGCCCACATAAAATTAAATTATGATGACTTGGATGATGATGTGGACCCTCTAGATGGAAAGACAACTCTTTCATTATATATATATAGATGTTTTGTTGGATTTAACGTAACCTTTTTAATCGTTGCTTCCTACAAAATTTCCAACATGACAAAATTAAATAAACGCATAATTAATTTTTATTTCATTTACCGATTGTAATCCAAAATAGAAATAAATTACTTTTTTTTTTTTTTTTTTGTAAACCAAATAAATTACTTTTTCTAACATTCATTTCGACCAAACAGTCTTTCGTAAACTAATATATGCACACAAAATAGTTTTTTTTTTCTTGATAATTATGCACATAAAATAGTTGTGTCATAATTCTGTTTTTCTTAGTAAAAAAAATCGTATCTCTTTCTATATGATTGTTGATTGTTGTGTAAAGATAGTTTCGTGTCTCGTCTTTCCAGTAGGCAGAAAGGATCCTGTCACTGAGTAATTCTTTACTCACTCTTTTTTCTCCTTTTTCTCCAGGTCAAGGTGAGAATCGTAAGTAGTCGCGCAAGTACGTCTCGCTTGTGGTGTATTTCGGGAACCTCGGGTTTAGTTGCTTTAATCGTTATTTTCTTATACTTTCTAAACTTGTTTTTAATTAATGTTTTATTCGACGATTTTCAACTATTTGAGTTTATTCTTAGACAAGTTTATATTGAGTTTTAAGTAAAAGAAAGGAATTTTGGAAAAATATGTCATGATGAATTAAGAAAGTGGAATAGAGGAAACAATAAGTAAGGTGAACGCATGCCGTCTCAATGTTGAGGAAGACGGGTGTGACAATACAAATGAAAGTTTTTTTTTAAATCATATTTAACTTTCTTTTTCTTTTCTAAATTTACATCTAAAAAAATTAGTTTACTTTTTTTTTTTAATGTTTTTCTTATCTTTTAAGATGAGTAGTTGACTAACGGGAAATTCACATTTGTAACTCTCAAAGTATCACTGGATAAATAATAAAATTAATTAAATTACTAAACAAATAGAAATTAAATTTTCCATCATTTTTTATGGTGGAACAAACAGAAAAGTTAGTTTGGAATCTTAAAGTGTTAGTAAAATTATCTTGGTGGTTTATAGTATTACTGAAATTCTTTCGACGTTTAAAGTGCTATCTAGTAACACTTTGATGGTTAAAAATGTGTTTTCCCCGTCGACTGACACATGAAACTTTGGTAAATTTAATTTGTGTATTTCTACTTGAAAAAAGATTTATTTAGTTATATTTGATTTTTCATTTTTTTTTAAATCGACAATTAAAGAAAATTATTTCTTTACCTTTTCTTTAAATCTAAGTATATATTTTAGATTTAGAATTTTTTATATTTATGTTAAGATAATATCAAAATTTAATTAATTATAATTGTTTATATGTATCAAAATCTTCTCAAAATATTTGATACGTGTCGCAATCATATCAATTACTAACTTTCAAAACTATAATTTATATAATAAGAGATTGGTTGTACCAAGTCAGCGTTTTACGTTGACTGAAAAGAAATCGAAAAACTTTCCAAAACGGTCTTTCTACGTTACTTCAACTCTCTCAGATTTTTCTCTCAATCTCTCCAATGTCGAACCCGGCGGTATTAACGATCTTCGACGGTGATCTTCTTAGATCCATCGATCTCAACCTACCGGAACTCCAACACGGCGTCACCGGAGCTCAGCTTCTCGAAATCTCTGAATCTAAGGTTTCTCAATCTCTCTCGGGACTCTCACTACCGCCACATCTCAAAAACGCAGCGATTTCTCGTGTTTCCGATGGAGATGACGTCGATTTCCGACGTACAGAGTTCAATCAACAACAAGCTTCTGAGAAACTCGGAGTTTTCTTCTCCGCCGTTGCCGATGCTCTTAAAGGTACCGTAAAATCGCTTCAGATTGATGGATCAGTGTGTGATTTTGATTTTTTTTGTTTCAAAGAACGAAACCATAGGTTTGTTTATGGATTGATCGATGACGATACTTTGTTTATGTGATTATATAGATACTCCGATTGTGGTGTCGATTCTTGATGGGACTATGTTGAAGATGTTTTTGGAGGATGAAGATGATTTTGCAATGTTGGCAGAGAATTTGTTCACTGATTTGGATGAAGAAGATAAAGGAAAGCTTTGTAAAAGCGAGATACGAAAAGCTCTTGTGCATATGGGTGTTGAAATGGGTGTTCCTCCACTCTCAGGTTCTGTTTCTTCTTTCTTTGCTGTGTTTTAGTTTGCATTCTACAAGTTACAATCTTGTTCATAGTCACAAAATTGTACCCGTTGCGCGAGAGATCATGGATCAAGACATTTTTCTAGCAGTTAACATAGTTTCAGTATAGCATCAATCTTGTATATTATGTCATGTGTTTCTGTTTACGGTTCAATATTCTCCATTAGTTCTGTTGCCTTTGGATAATGTGTTTTAACATAGTCGGGATTGTTTGGAACAGAATTTCCCATGTTAGATGACATTGTTAAGAAGCATGATGCTGATGGTGATGAAGAGCTTGGACAAGCACAATTTGCAGAACTATTGCAACCAGTTCTACAAGATATAGCAGATGTCCTTCATGAGAAACCAATAACCATTGTCCAGAACGTTGAGATTTTCACTGGATCAAGGATTCATAAGGTTAGTCCACTCTCTTTTGCTTAAGGTATATGCAGTATCAACGTATGTTTGGATTTTGTTCTTAAGATTAAAGCATGGATCTTTGACCAACTCGATCAATAATATTTCTCAGATTCTGGCAGACGAGAAGAAACTCAAGTGTCTTGTAGAGAAAACGATTTTGGAAGAGTCGAACGGAAAAGACAGCCAAGGATGGGTAAAGACTTTGATAATAAAGAATGGAAAAGAGTTGGGATTGCCTCCGTTATCTTCAGATAACGAACAAGTGGCTCTTCTCTATGAGACCATATTTTCTCTTTTGAATAACAAAGAGAAAGAAACCGCTGATGCTTCTACAAAAGAGGAGTTTATGGATGCTCTAAAAGACATACTCAAGAAATTTGAGGAGCTACTCGAAACCACACCGGTATATTCTGCTACCAATCTCTAGAACGAGCCATTCCTCTCTCGTTAAAGAGAGAAGAGAGAGAGCTTGACATAATCTCCAAGCTGTATTATTGTATATCGGAAAATATCAGTCACATACACATTATCTCTACCATTTAGATATTCACATTATGCATTTTGAAGTATAAATGGTATGTATGATTATATTTATGAATAGAGCAATTAGCATTTGGAACGGCTAATGTTGAATAAGATGATTTTCAGACTGATGGAATTTCAAGATATTCCTAATCTATCGGAATTCTCAATTCAGAGTTGCTAATTCTGGATCTGGGCCATTTGGCCCGGTTCTATACAATATAACCCAAACTAATTAAAATAACAATATAATTTATAACTATATATACTAATCGAGAAATTATAATTATGTATACTATATATTTATGTTTATACAATTATAACTTATAACTATATTAGATTAAGACACATCCGATGGGCGGGTTATATAATTTTATAAAAAAATTTAAATTAAAAATTTATTGAAGGAAAATAGTATCAAAAGTTTTTTTCAAAAAAAAATAGAGAGTGGCTTTAGTTAGTAAATATTCATTATTCAAATTTATTACAAAATCTAATAATGATAAACTGTATCTAAAGTTTTTTTCAGAAAAATAGAGAGTGGCTTTAGAACTCGGACTAGACGGTGGGGGAATTGAAGAGTGCTTCTTGTTTTGTGGTGAGCCTGATGAAACTAGAGACCACCTCTTCTTTGCATACCTCTACTCTTACATGGTTTGGTTGGAGATCTCAGGAAATTTTTTGCAGCCTGTTGCGGACCCAGACCGGAGTGAGGCTCTTGCAGCTTGATCTTTAAGTCCTATGACAGGAACCACTACATTCTGATCCAACTAGCTTTTCAAGCTATGTTATATTACCTTTGGAGAGAGCGGACTAAGAGGGAGCACAACAAGAAATATCGGACTCATATGCAGCTTGCAACTGTGATCGAGAAAACCATTCGCTCCTGAATCATGTCATTGCGTTACTATGAAAACACAAAGCTTAAAGGGTTGCTTCAGGCTTGGTACTTGACGAGACCTCTACGTTAGTCACTACCATGCTCTCTTTCCCTAGTCCTTGCTCTATTTTGCCTTTTATGGTTTTGTTTTTTGTATATTATCTCAAACTCTCTGTAAATTTTCTGTTACCATTAATCGATTTCACATTTCATCTACAAAAAATAACAACAATTATGAATTTTGACGTTTTATGTTGACATCTATATTTTACACTTGGAAAACAACAAAAAAGAAAGAGAAGAAAAAAATTCAAAAAATGTATAGAAAACAACATATTTAAAAGGGTTTCTATTTAGAAATCATTATGTTATGAATTACATTGATTTTTAGTTATCCTTATTCTAAACTAATATTTCTCTTTTTTATTTTCTTTCTAATATTGACACGTATATTGATATTATGTTGATATGTGCTTTACTTATAATTTGTTTTGTCTGTTTTCAAGAAAGCGATAGACATATTAAAGTTAAAAGACTGAAAATATATATTAAAATACGTATTAAAATATAATTAGTTAATTAAAACGTGTCTTGATTTCGTGAATAACAGTCTTGCCACATGTAACGCTATGCTGAGAATATTAAAACCTCATATAATAACATTAAGAATTTTTTTTTTCCTTTTTTTCCGATAGGATAAATATATTTAACTCTTTTTTTTTGAATATATTAACAACAACAAAAATGACAGAATTAGGTTGATAGTTTGCCACATGTCAGACATTGGTCAAAATGTTAAACCTTTCTAATAACATTAAAAAATTGTATTTTATTTTTTCAATCGATTAAAAAAATTAATTTCTTTTTTTTGTGAATTTATTAGCAATAACAAATTAATAAAATGGGGTTAATAGTTTAATATATTAACATTTTTTTGATATAATAAGGATATGTTACTTATTTTTGAATAAATTAACAAAACAAATTCAACAGAGTTACATTAATAGTTTAATATATTTATAAAACAAATTTGAATATATAAATAATTTTTTCACATATTTTATATATTTTCATTTTCCGATAAGGTTAAGAACTTATCTAATTTAATTTTTAATATATTAAGAAATGAGAAATTGTTAAAAATGCCCCTTTTGAGATACCCCTTTTCAAAAATACCCCTTTTGAGAGTCCATTTTTAAGTTTGCCCTCTTTTAATTTTTAGTGACCATTTTACCCTTATTTGAAACAAAATTAGGTCCACAAAATACAATATATTTTTTTGCGGGAAAAGTAATCCCGCAAATTTTTGGCGGGAAACGTGATCCCGCAATTTTTCCGCCAAATTTTTTTTTTTCGGGAAAAGTGATTCCGTAATTTTTTTGGCGGGAAAAATTTACAAGGTATTTTAAAGGTTTTACAGAGTATTTACAAGTGTTTTGTAAGGTTTTACAATATATTTTAAAAGGTTTTACAAGGTACTTATAAGGTTTTATAACTTATTTATAACTTGTAAAACCTTATAAAAAACTTGTAAAACCTTATAAAATAGCTTGTAAAATCTTATAATATCTTATAAATACCTTATAAATACGTTGTAAAACCTTTTAAAATACATTGTAAAACCTTATAAATACTCTGTAAAAACCTTTAAAATATCTTGTAAATTTTTCCCGCCAAAAATTTAACGCCAAAAAAATTGCGGAATCACTTTTCCCGCAAAAAAAAATTTTTGGCGGGAAAATTTTTTGGCGGGAAATTTTTTTACAAAATCAAATTTGTAATTTTGATGTGTGCACATTCTCATGTTTTCCTTATATATTTGTGATATCTTTTATTAAAAAAGGGTAATTTAGTCATTTTGTACATAAAAATGGGTATTTTAAAAAATGGACAACAACTTTGAAAATCCAACTTTATGTACTAAGATTTTTTGATAGGATAAGAAAATTTTTCTTCTTTTTACAAATATTTTAACAAATTCTATTCTTTTATATATAAAAACATTTTTTTTACTTATGTTTACATATTTTTTTCCAACAAAAATAGGAACATTTTCAGTTTAATCTATAAATATATCCACCTCGTTTAAAGACTAAGATGTTCGGGTTCGAATCCTATGTTTTGCAAAAAATCTTTAAAATTTAACATAGTTTACCAATTAAATATTAAACTTAATATTATTATGAAATATATCATCGCTCAAAGAGTTTGATTTTTCGTTTCTCCAATATGCATGTATTGATATAAACATGCTTAAAAATATTATTAGATTGAGAAAAGTTATTCATCTAACTTATATTACCAAGAAGCTTTTTGCAAAAATAATTAAAAGCGAACCAAATAAATGTTATTATAATAATAAAATTTAAAACAAAAATGGAATGGTTTTAAACCAAACCGAACCGAAACCATAACATTTTTAATAATTGTAGCCGAACGGGTTTTTGGAAGAAACCAAAACCAAAACGAATCATATAACAATGGTTTGGTTTAATTTTTTGGATAAGATTTTTTTGCCACTCCTAGTTTATTACGGCGGAGATAGGTTTATAATTTATTTTTATCGATAAAATAAATTATAAAATAGGAACTACAATGGACAAAAAGTGAATATTTATAACATTAATAAAACAAAATTGATCAATAAAAATATTCAACATTAATTTAAAATAAAAATTAAAAAAACCCGTTCGTAGAGCGGTTATTCACCTAGTAAAATTAAAAATAAGACTTTGTGCTTCGGCACACTCAACACACCCCAAGAGCCGGGCCTGCAAAAGGCTATAGAATAGTCCAAGAAATGATAGCACCGAGAATAACCAAATAATACTTCACCAAATGGGGACATATATCATACCACATCCAATAAAAGTAAAACATGCGCAGTAGAAAATTACCAATTAGATCCACAAACTAAGACATTCTCATTTGCAATAGATTATTGTTAAACTGTACTTAGAACTTACATGTTCGTGAATAGCGTTAAACCAAAAGTGGAAATGTGATCAAACGCATATGCAACTCCAATACTACTGAATAACGTCACTTGAAGCAACTCCAAACTAAGCTACAAAAATCTACTTTCTTCTCAAAAGTTGAGAATTTACGGTAGATTACACCGGTAAATTAGATAATTATCTTGGGAAATGGTCATTCTGATTTTTTTTTTCTAGTGATTCCTCTCATGGAAGAACACCATTGGCGAAGTAAATTGTAGTTGACGAATTGTAATTATAAACTTTGTGATGGATCAAGACGTTTAATTGGTTAAACTATCAAATAATAAAATGACATCTGTCCTTCAATTAAACCAAACCAAATTTAAACTATAACGGTTTAAGTTTTGATGGACTCGGTTTACTGTGAACCAAAAGAATAAGTTTAGAAATTGGTTTGGTAAATGGTTTAATTGAAGAAACACTCTTCAACGGTCAAATCAAAACACAATCGAAATATATAACTCGCGTAAGCCTTGGAGACCAAGAGTCTTTTTAAATTCACAAAAATATCAGTTTGGATATCGAAATTTGACCGTTGGGCTCTCAGAGGCTCTACCAAATTCTAACATCTCCGACTCCGACGAAGAAGTTGAGAAGCAGTGGAAAAGTTAGATCGTGGAGCCACCGTTGTCGCCGATCTCAGCGAAGGGGAATGAAACGAAGTCGTTGGAGAAAGATCTAGTGGAGTAGGAGGCGATGTTGGAGAAAACAGACGATTTTCTGAAGGAGAATGGATGATATCCTGAGGAAGAAGAAGATGAAGAAGGAGAAAGTCTCGACCGTGTTCGTCGGAGATGCTAGATTGGTGGAGGAGCCGAATTACAAAGAATTCCACGGTAACAATACTCGTGATTCTTCTCTAGATATTCGGCGGCTAAAGGTTATTGAGATTTGATTAATTTTTTAGAGAGTCTTTGGAATTGAGTTTTAGGTCAATTCGCGGGGAGTGAAATTGCCGATTTTCGAAGAGGATATCATCAATTGAAGATTCGATTGATTACAAAATCAAGGATTTGAAGTAAAACCCTGAAAGTGGAAGCTTTTGTTTCTCTGATTCTGGAAAGTTTCCAGTATCCATCCTCTTGATTAAAATTCGTATCCTTGCTTGTTTAGGGACGCTAATTATATATCTTTTTTTGTTTCTTATTAGGGGCTTCAAAGAAGATTCTTGGATATAGTTATGGTGATGCTTCTTAAATCCGAAAGAGAAGCAGACGGTCTCTTTGGAAAGTTCTGCTGTAGTGTCTCCCTAATCAGGTTTCTTTTCTAGATTGTTGTCTTAGTAGGGAGAAGGACCAAGCTCATAAAAGAGTGAACAAGCTGGCCACAATTCTTGAAGATGGAGAATGAGACACTATTTTCATTGGTCAATGGAGAAATCTTATAACGGAGAACAGCTGTTGCAGCATAATCTTGAACCTCTTTCGTATATATACCTTTAGTTGGTATGATTTTGATGATGACATGTAAATTCTAGCTTTACAGAATCTCATATTTCTCATGATTTGTGTGATGCAGGATAAGCTAAAAGGATACTCAAGCCAATAAATAAGGATGTTACATGTAGAGACACTATCAACATAATCAGTAGATTTAAATGTCTGTTATATTCACTTTTTAGTTTTACATAAAGTGTGGATACTCTTTCACTGCCAACTATTAATACGTCTTTGTCCAGGTTATGATGGAACATCAATACCCAAACTGAGGGTTCGCAGTACATGACCCTTTTCTCATTCGCCAAGTAAGTGTAGCTTTTCTATAGAGTTTTCCTCCCTTTGGATATTCAATACTTGGTTTAATAGCTGTTGAAACTTATTACTACTGAATATTTATTTGGTTGCAACATGAGCTGAAATTCATTTGACAACAGGAAGAAGTACTTTGACATGGGTCACTTGGTTAATGCATTCAAATAAGTTCCTTGAATCCTTTTTACTGAATTAGTTTGTGTTCCTTTCACCTTTATCACGTCTCTGCAATTGTTCATTATTGTTTCTTTTTAACAGGTTTTCTTTATACCTGATTGATCAATACTTCTTTATGCTGTGTCTTGGAGTTGCCCGAATTAATATCCTTTCGTAATGTTTCCTTTTCTGAGTATACCTGATTGATCAATACTTCTTAATTGACTTTTACTTTCTCATTTTCTCACAACCATTTTTAGTCGGGTGTGTTAGTGGTTTGGCTACTTCTTTCTTAAGGTTTATGTCATTGATTTTGTTAGCATGTACCTTGTTTTGTTATTGTGAGTAATAGCCACTAGCACTGAAAGATTGTTGAATAACTTGATCTTCTTGCAGGCTCCTATATTTGAGGGTAAAGAACCTCCACAATTTGTTGCACTTTTCAACATATGGTTGTCCTTAAGGTATTTCTTTGATTGTTGCCGCAAGAAAATCTATTCGTAATTGATATAGTTACTTTAACTTTTAGGGTGATTTGAGTTCTGGTTACAAAAATAGAATGACAGAGAAAGGTTAATCAGACGGAATCAATTGCACTTATTCAAGTATCTGGAACTAGAGTTCACAATAATAAGGCACTACAAGTTGAAGCGGTACTGTTCTTCTTTCTTTGTCCCGTTTTCTTAATTTTCATTCTCTTGTTTCAGTTGATGGCTGAAGAGATAGAATTGGTGGTTAACGTTGACTGTTTCAGAATAGCCGAGAGAGAAGCAAAGTACAGATCAAAGAGTGCACAAAGAAAAGAGGTCCAATGTTCCTCTCTCCCTGTACTTTTTATTTATACAGTTGTTTGATGCTACAATAACTTTTAGGGTGGTTTGAGTTCTAGTTACAAAAATAGATTGACAGAGAAAGGTTCATCAGACGGAATTAGTTGCACTTATTCAAGTATCAGAAAATTTTCAGGTGAGAATTTAGACAAATTATCCAATGTTTTCTTATCAGTTATCAAGACTTTTGACCTCTTGCTTTAGGTCGCTTAGGAGGATGGTTTTGTATTAGTTGTTTATTTATTTTCTAATATTTGATTTCATAAGTTACTTTTATTTACTTGTGTAAATGATATCTTACGTAGATGATTTGACTCCATTATACTTTTTTTTTTACTTCTGAATTGGGATTGATTCGTCTCCTTTTTCTTTGTGAGTTACTCCTTGTTGCAAGCTCTGTTTGAAACGAATCAACTATTGGATCAAGACTGAAGATGAGAACCTAATTATGTAGCTGCAGAGGTTTATTAAGTTGGTTTTTCATTTGTTTCTCAGTCTATCTTTACAACTGTCTTTCTTGATGTTATAGTGCATAGACATGCTCGAAGTTGCTACATTTTGTGGTGCCATAGAACCAGAGCTTTTACAGGGGAGAAGAAGTGGAAGATTACTGTGATCAAGTCATCATTAGAAGAAGCTGATGTCTTGGTATTTACAATCAACTTGCTTAATGTTTATACCATTCTGTTCTAGTTTTAAAACTCAATATATGCTTCTGTGTTTTGTTTTATAGATCTGGAAAATGGATCTTGAGGCTAGAAGTTTGCAGCCAAGTGCTAAAGCTGTATGTCTTTCTAAACTAAAAGATCGTAAATTGATGGAATTCAAACGAGCGTAAATTGATCTGAACCAATTGAAAAAGGACTTCAAACGAGTCTCGTCCGTGGCGAATTGATGGAATCCAGAGTGGCGAAGGTAAGCTTATGTGTCCTGAGGGACCCTTCTTTATTTGTCATCTTGGCACAATTTTTTAGATGGCAGAGGCGTTTTTGCGATTGACATTATTGTCCTCGTTCCAGGTATCTGCTGATCAAAGAGGAAGATTGGCAATGTCAGTGAAGAGGCTTGACCAATCAAGAGACAGAGTCAGGGAGATTAGAAGACTAATGCTGGAGACAGAAGAGGTTGGCATCTCAGTTTTCCAAGATCTGAATCAGCAATGCCAAACCCTTCTTCATGTGCACACCAAGGTACCGCAATTACTAGAATTGCTTTTGGTATCTATCAGTGCCAGTGATTTACTATCATTATGGGAGAAGAGTCGAAGAAAATTTCCACAAATCACATTTTTCAGGTTCTGCAGCTGAATCTTTGAAAAAATGTACCCTATAGCTAAAGTTCTTGATAACATCTTCAAAGGATCTTATATAACCATATGAAAACAGTAAGTCTTTGAGCATAAAAAATCTCCTCTTCTTTGGTTACAGGTTGTAAAAATCGATGGGCGTGTGATTGGTGACGGAAAAGTTGGACGGGTAACAAGAACACTGCAAAACGCTTACAAGAAAGACAGAGGATTCTGGTGTGCCAATGCCTACTTACCAAGAACCCTGAAGTACAAAACGAGAGGTAATCAAAGTTGCTAAAATATGCATCTATTTAAGAGTAGTATATCAAACTTTTTGGTTATCAGATGCAAGAGTAGATTAAAGATTTTATATTTCACATGATTCAGGATTTATTCCGTTTATTTTAGGATTTGAACATGAGGGAACTTAACCAAAAGAAGCATTCAACGTTCACATTCAGGTAATGCATTGAATTTAATTTAATTCTCATAATTTCATGACTAGATTTGGTATCTATAAAATGGATGCATTGCTGCATCCTACAGTCCAATTTCCCTACAATGTATCATTTTTGCTTTCATCATCTCTATATGAACAGTCTAAGCTCTTCCATTTTTCAGCAACAATGAATTTAGTGTTCACTTTCCTAATGTTTATTATCATTGAACCCAGGTTCAACATTATTACTTATCCTAATTTTGATCTGCCCTCCTTGTTAGTTACTCATTGGATCTGGACATGTGCTCTCACACCCTCGTTCTTTATCTTTCTTGTGCTAGTTTATTTTCAATGTGAGACATACAGAAAGCCTGAAAGGATTTGGCTTCCAGGATCATATGACACCTTCGGAGCAGCTCTGGTATGTAATATGAGTAGTGGATCATCTTACTATTGTGGTAGTATCAAGTATGCACCTGACTAGCTTGTGTTTAATTGCTTCGTGACTGAGTCTAATTGTGGTATATATGGCCTTCTTGATGAAACAAAATGTCTAACTGAGATTTTGGATTCACTAACCATTAATTCATGAACATAGAATACCCGTATTAAAACTAAGATATACGTCCGGGTACTGATCTGTTGCTCGTTTCCATATTCCTGGCTGTTCGGTTTTTTTTTTTGCTTATTCGAAACGTCAATTTGTTGAATGACTCTGCAGAAGGAGAACTGCATCTCACTCCGGGATCTGAAAGCATCTAAACTTTCTGGAAATGTTTTAAATAGACTATTCAACCTGAACAAATTCATGGCGTCTGAAATTTATTCATTCGCCAGGTAAGTGTAGCTTTTCTGTAGAGTTTTCCTCCCTTTGAATATTCAATACTACTACTGTATATTTATTAGGTTGCAACATGAGCTGAAATTCATTTGACAACAGGAAGAAGTACTTTGACGTGGGTCACTTGGTTAACACATTCAAATAAGTTCTTTTTGAACACTTTTTACTGAATTAGTTTGTGTTCCTTTCACCTTTATCACTTCTCTAATTTCATTATTGTTTCTTTTAACAGGTTTTCGGTAACTGATTGATCAATAATTGTCGTGTCTTGGAGTTGGCCGAATCAATATCCTTTTGTAATTTTCCTTTCCTGAGTGTACCTGATTGATCAATACTTCTTTTTATTGGCTTTTATTTTCTCATTAAAAAAAAAAACTAAATAAGTTAGTTTTTGTTCAGGCTCTATTATGGTACCATTTTATAACCTTTCTGATATAAAAGGGTTGTGAGGACTCCAAACCATTTCTAATCAGGTATTTAAGGGTTTGGCTACTTCTTTCTTAAGGTATATCTCATTGATTTTGTTAGCAGACTATGCTGTTAGTATCGTATTTTATTGTTATGATTAGTTGCCTTTGGACTTTTGAGGTAGCCCTCAAAGTTTGATTACATATTGTGATGGATTTCATCTATTTAGTTTATGGATTTATGTATATATTTGAACATGTTGAATTTAGCCACCTAACTTTTGTTTTCCTCCGACTTTAGGAGGATCAAGAAACATCAGTTCGTCTAGCGAGCACAATTACATATTCATTGAAGGGAAGAGCACTGCACGTACCTTCTTTTGTTATTGTAAGTAATAGCCACTAGCACTGAAAGATTATTTAATAACTTGATCTTCTTGCAGGCCCATATATTTGAGGGTAAAGAACCTCCAAAATTTGTTGCTCTTTTTCAACATATGGTGGTCCTTAAGGTATTTCTTTTAATTTTTTCTGGAAGGTATAAACTCATTTTTTTTATGTTTCTTTCTGATACAAATATGAAGCTATTGACATTTCATGAACTTCCGTGAAGAAAAAAGGCTATGGATCTCATGTTCGATGAAGTCCCCTGTCATGGATTTATCGAACTTATCCAAACCTTTGAATTGCCATCAAATAAAATGGTTAAGGTTGGAAAATGGTTGTGCTTACTGCTTTTCAGCTTCGGAACAGAACGTAAATCTAATTAGAAACTGGATTTTGCTATTGCTTTTTTACTATGACATGTTTAGCAAATCACAGCTACTAGTGTCCCGTGTTTTTGATCTGTTGACTTAGAAGCTCTTTGCTTTAACTGCAGGAGCTGAAGCTTTATCAACACTTCTTCATGTTGTGTCTTGGATGAAAAGAGAGGAAGCTGGCCCAATAAATATCTTCTATTCCTATCTACGTATTCTATTTGTTGAAGTTTACAGCTGGAGTGACATAAATATTGGTTTGATTCCTTTAATATTTTTTTTGGCTTCGTGATTTTTTTTTTTTTCTGTTTATATGTGAAGTACTTCTTGTTGCCACCATGGAGTCGAGAGTGCAAGCTCTGCCATGTTCTGTTCATTTCCCAATTGAAAATGGTTTCTTCTTGATCCTTCTTTTTTTAAAGCGAATGTAAAGACTCGCTGAAGCTATTTTCTTCTTCTGATTACATTGCGCCTTATCGCCTTTTTCTTACATAGTAGATGGTTGACTTCATTATTTCAACCAAATCTAACATTGGTTTTTTTTTTCAGGTATGGACAACATGAACTATGGGAGGATTTTACCTTATATGGTGGTTTCTGTCATTTAAATTTTACTACTTGTTTTGTGTTTTTATATAGTCTAACGCGTGCAGGTTGAATTTTTCTCTGAAGGAATGCATGTTTGCTGCTTGCTATTTGCTTTAACTTATATTACTAACACGGCCTTAAATTTAGTTTTCCAAATGGTTTTAGTCTTTCTCATTAACTAAAATGTCTGTGAGAGTGAAAGCTCTTCTCTGCTCTACTATATATATGAATTAGTTTTCGAAGAGGTTTAGAAGGTCATCAGATTTCATGCCTTTATCAGTATTTGGTCGGTATCAATATTGTGATTTGATAGCATGTGGGGTGTGCTAGTAATTGTTTTGGTATCAGTTCTATTTGCTAACAATCTTGCAGTAATTCTTTCACTGGTTTTTAAGCAATTATCTTTGGATGAGTTTCTTTGTTTGATATCTAAGCTGCTTGAATTTGTTAATTTATGTGTTATATCTTTTGGATATAGGATGTCGATGATTCTAGATAGGTAGAGATTTTGATGTTCCAAGATTTCGATTTTCACTTTCCTTCTGTTCTTCAGAGAGTTAATGTTATGTTGGACGTTCTTTGTGATTAGTTGGCCAAAGTGATTGTATAGATCTGTTGTTTCGGCTCTTGATTATGTGGGTTCACTTCTTTGTGTTAGGTTCTCTTTATTATAGAGTGTTCATGTTTTCACGCTTGCTTTAGGTAGCTTAGGATGATGGTTTTTTATTAGTTGTTTCCTGAACTCTGTTTATTTGTTTATGTTCTTTGACTAAACGTTTTCTTAGAGTCTAAATCATATGAGAAGGGGGTCTACTTTTAAGTATGGTGCTAGTTAATGTGATTATGTTAGAGAGGGTTTGGGAACGTACTCATTTAATAGCAATTAAATTATGTAGTTTCGTCACATGCCAACTCTGTTTTCAGCACATTTATACAGAATGAAGTTAGAGATTATATCTCATTTGTTAAAATGACCAGTAGACTAATTAAAATTGAGGAAGCTATGCATTTATAGAGGAGGATAGATTTACATTTAAACTGAGGGGAAGCTGCCAGAACCTGACTGTCATCGACTTAGATGTTGTTTTTCTTCTTGTTGACATGAATAGAAGAAAGCAAAACAGAGACTTGAAGGTAAAACGTTTATTCAAAAAGTCAAATCTTTTGGTTAAAACTATTTTTTGGAGAGTTTTAACTTTAAACACCCTTTTGCTTTTATTGCTTTAGGATCAAGCAAAGATGTCGAAGACCATAAAACTAAAGATGCACAATTATTGCAACTTTACTTTGACACCATAAGATTAGCAACTAATGACTTCTCTCCAAACAACCATCTTGGTGCTTGGTGAAGGTGGATCTGGTGCAGTTTATAAGGTTGATAAGTGTTTCTTATGTTTATGATCTTAGTTAGACGTTTTTTGGATGATTTAATCTCATAACATGTGTTTCAATAATCACCAGGGTGTTCTTTATTCTGGGGAAGAGAGCTGTGAAGACTGTCAATGAAATCAGGACAAGGAGACAATGAGTTCGTAAACGAAGTCTCGTTTGTTGCGAAACTTCAACATCGTAATCTTGTGAGGCTTTTAGTTTTTCATCATCTATGAGTTCTTCAGGAAAACCATTTTTGGTCAGGTATTTAAGGGTTTGGCTACTTCTTTCTCAAGGTTTATGTTATTGATTTTGTTTTTGGTTGATTTTGGTTGATATTACTTGATTATGTATAGATCAGTTTCTTCGGCTCTTGTTTATGCATGTGGGTTTTCTATCTGTAGTTTCCTGAATCTCTAGGGTTGTTTATGCCATTTGACTAAACGTTTTCTTAGAGTCTAAATCATAGTCACATATTCTTGTTGGAGGATTAACTTTTTATTTAAATTACTTATTAATATTACAAGTATGTGGAAGACGCAAAAGAAGTTGCTTTTAGATCGTTCCCCATTATTTCTTAGTGCTAACTGTTTTTCTGTTTATTCAAAACTCTTAATTCTTACTAGAGATCACATTGGGGTTCTGGCTTAGTCTCGTGTGTTGGCTTTATCATCTCGCGGGCTTCATCAGTTCCAAGGTTGGATAAAACTGCTGTTTGCTTGCAAGGGAGCGATCACAGTCTAGATTAGATAAGTTTCTATATCTCTTACCTAATTTACTCTCTGAATTTGTCTCAGCCTTGGTTTTTTGGACCAAAGTTAACATGCTTGTTCTGCAAGTTTGTGTGGGTTTAATTCAGAATCAATTCATGCTGGAGGTGAGACCTGTATGATACTTTCTGATTCCTAATTGGTTGACTCGAGAGGCGGCTTTCTTTTGATGGTCTTCAGGTTTTGTCGTTTTTTGCTCAATGATGGTCTTCAGATTTAATTGCTTGTGCTTACTGCTTTGCAGCTATTGCTAGTTCTTTTTACTATGACATGTTTAGCAAATCACAACTACTAGTGTCCCATGTTCTTGATCTGTTGACTTACACGCTCTTTGCTTTAACTACAGAGCCGAGACAGTTCAAGTGGAGGTCAAGACGCTGAAGCTTTATATCATCAAAATCACCTCCACGAACACCAGAATTAACAACTTAGGCATCACAAAGAGGGTAAGTTCTTTACCAGTATTGGCCTATTGAAGCATATGAGTGAAAAGGTGTATATATCTGTAAGTACAAACAAGGGTAAGAATCATAGTTAATTGTGATTATTACAAAGACGGGCCTTTTCGAAAATCCTTTTCAACATACTGTTTGAGTTCACTTCAGGTGCCTCAAGGCATAGATAAACTTGCCTAAGCTGGTCTCAAGATATGGGGTTTGACAGGAGTTAAGTTGGAGACAGCGATAAACATAGGGTTTCTTGCCGTTGTAGTTGACTGTGCATCAGTGATCTGTTGTCGTGTCTCTCCCTGACCGAAAGCACTTGTATAAATAACTCCACAACTCTAAAAATATATTTTTCTAGGTAACACAGCTAGCCAAAGAAGGAACAGGAAAAACGACTTTGGGAATGGTGATGGTGAAAATGATGTTGGAATGATTCAAGAGGCTGATATTGGTGGTGGCATTAAGTGGCGTTGAAGGTATGCAAGTGCTTAAAAAAATATTCTTCAGCACAATGAGACATGGTTAAGTTTTGGAGAAAGAAAAGTAAGAATGTAGAATTGCAATTTTACATTTTCTTACTGATGCATGTGACACTTTTTTGTGTGCAGGATATCTAACAATTACAAAATCAGAGAATTGGAGTTTTGGCTTGTGTTTTGTTTTAGGTTTCATATCACTCACTTCACTTGGTCTCTTGGATCAGGATCGAAGAAATACCGGTATTGTAAGGTAAGAAGTCTCAGATTGCTTGATTTTTAAGCTTCAAAGTTAATATTATCAAATTTTCTTTGTTGTCTCTTTTCTTTTAAAAAAAGATAGTGTGTTGTTCTGTCTGAGCTCTGAACAGGTTTTTCGGTTTGCCAAGTGAACTGATGAATAAAGGAAAGCATTTCATATTGATAAGAAATCCTGTTAAAATACTGGTCAGATTTTCTCATCAAACACTGGTTCTCAACTTTAGCCAACGTTTCAACTAATGCTCTTCTCTGTTTCTGGAATTAGGCTTGGGGGAATTAGTGTCGATATACAGTGATCTCTGTCAGATGGGAATACCACCAGCAGTCATCAATGCGGATGAGCTTCAGGGAGATCCCGAGGTTTTGTTTCTGTAATATGTAAATTTTAACTAAGATGTCTTTTTCTATTACATGTTATGCCATCCATATAGACATGCAGACTACACTACACGGTCTTTGTGATGATTTGAAACTTGTGACCCTTTTTTCATCAGCCAAGTAAGTCGAGCTTTTCTATAGAGTTTTCCTCCATTTAGTTATTCAATCCTTGGACTAATAGCTGTTGAAACTTATTACTACTGGATATTTATTTGGTTGCAATATGAGCTGAAATTCTTTTGAAAACAGGAAGGAGTACTTTGACATGAGTCACTTGGTTAACACATTCAAATAAGTTCCTTGAACCTTTTTTACTCAATTAGTTTCTGTTCCTTTCACCTTTATCACGTCTCTGATGTTCATTATTTCTTCTTTTAACAGGTTTTATTTTTTCATCGCTCTAAAAATGGTTCAGTTGAGGACTTAAACATTCTGGAGATGGATGCGGTAGACAAGCTAAATACTGACCAGTGTTCTCCATCATCAGGTAACTAATATATGATATTATGTTAAGATTTTACAGGACACGATAAGAAGTTGCCCTTTTGTGGTAATGCTTTTTCTGCAAGTTCGTGTGTGTTTTAACACAGAATAATTTTTCGTTCCTAATTGGTTGACTCGAGCGACAATTTCCTTATCTCTTTCTTCTGATGGTCTTCCGGTTTCGTCTGTTTTTTGCTGATAATTGTTTAGACCTTAGAGTAACTTTTACTTGATTTAAATTTTAGATAGTTTCTCATTGTGAAAAATACTGTCAAGAAGGTACTATATTATATTTTTTCTTATTACGTTGCATCTTATCACAATTTTCTTACATAGTAGATGGTTGACTTCATTATTTCAACCAATTATAATTTCTCCTCATGTCTTGTTGCGTGTTTTTCATATTTTTTTCATCACTCACTTCACTTTGATTCTCTTGTTTCAGTTAATGGCTGAAGAGATTGGATTGGTGGTTCGTTTATTGTTTCAGAAAAGCCGAGATAGAAACAAAGTCAAGATCATAGGGTACCCTGTGCCAAGCCAAATTTGTTCCAACGTTTCTCTCTCCCTTTACTTTTTTTTTTTACACTAACATAAATTACAGTTATCTACGTACAAATATGTTGACACCATTTTTGTTTCGCAGAAGGCTGGTGTTACTACATCAAAACTAGCGTGTCAGCAACATGTGATTTCTTTGCCCTATTTATCTTGATAACTCAGATGTTGAATCTAAACCGTTATTCTTTTGTTGTAGAAAGAAAGAAGCTAGTGCGTAATAGTGTTAATGATCGTGCTTCAAAATAAGTCTTTTTATGCGCAAGCAGCTTGCCGGATTTTGGTCTGCATATTCACCATCTCTCTAATGAAACTGGAGATGTATCAATGGGGGATAAAGTGACCTGCTAGGTAAAAAATTTCCCTTGTATAGTGGTTTCTCTCTTTTGGATTTTACTTGTATAACTTTTTTTTATCTTGTCTAATGTGTGAAGGTTAACTATGAGAGACGTAAACTCATCGCTAACAATCAGACATGCACACGTTGAATTTTCCCTGAAGGTATG
The DNA here is from genome assembly GCA_905216605.1 of Arabidopsis arenosa. Taxonomy (NCBI): domain Eukaryota; kingdom Viridiplantae; phylum Streptophyta; class Magnoliopsida; order Brassicales; family Brassicaceae; genus Arabidopsis; species Arabidopsis arenosa. Next base: position 12,404,028 of record LR999456.1, read on the forward strand.
TATTTTTTCTGTTTGCTTTAATTTATACTACGAAACCTTAAGATTATGTCTTTCTCATGAACATAAAATGGGCTTAGGTATCATATTTAGCAGAACAAATCAAATTGATTTTTCCTGAAAAATTACAATTTGATTTTTCCCATGGCAAGCTGGTTGATCCTGAATATTAGGGAAATATCGATTAGGACGATCAGGATGTTTTTTTCAAGAATGAAGGGTCTAAAGGAAGGGCTTGCTGAATCGAAACGCTAAGAGAATCATAAGGGGAAGTAAACTTTAAATTCATTCTCTTACTAGCCATTTTTTAGCTTGATTTCTACTAAATTATACATGTTTTTCTGTTTAATGCTTATTGTTAGCTTGATCTCTTTTGATTTTCCTTTTAGGGTATGGATTTAGGCTTTTCTAGTTTCTTAAGCATCGTTTCCAAGGTTCAAGTTCTCATATTGTCAACAAATTTACTTTCTGTTATACAGTTCATGGTGAAGATACTGTCTGTGTTCTTGTTCCTCACGCAGATTACTGTCTCCCTGGCAAAACCAGAGCAACTGTAAGGGAGAGACGTACTTGTCTATTCTTGTTGTGACTGATTATCGCTCTCATCTTTTTCACTAATTACGAAAGTTTTTTTGGGTTTCTATTCTCTTGTCTATTCTTAATTCTATGTTATTTGATGTTTGGCTTTTCCAATCACTAAGCACAATTTCAATTTTGACTTTTTTAGGAGTTGCAAACATTATGGAAGAAAGAGGAGTCGAAGAAAACGTCCTCTGTGTTTTTTCTTTTGATGGTCTTCAGGTTTTCTCTGTTCACTCCTTAATTGGTTGACTCCAGAGATAGTATGTATGTAAACTATCTTTTTCCTTGACAATCTTCAGATATAAGCTTGTTATCTCTATATTAGACCTTAGGAAAATTGCATTTCCTACCATCAAATACATTCAAGTAAGTGCATTGATTTTAATTTCATTCTCATCATTTCATGACTAGCTTTGATATCTATGAAATGTAGCACAATCTTCTTTGTCGTGTCTTCAATTATTATCTAATTCAGTTTTGGTAACCTCAGTTGTTAAACTCTAACGTTCTGGTTTGTGGTAGCATGCATTACCGCATCCTAAAGTCCAATATCCCTGCAATGTATCATTTTTGCTTTCAGCATCTCTATATGAACAGTCTAAGCTCTTCCATATTTTCAGCAACAATGATTTTAGTGTACACTTCCCTCATTGAACCTAGGTTAAGCATTATTACTTATCCTAATTTTGATCTGCCAGCTCTTTGTTAGTCACTCATTGGATCTGGATATGTGCTCTCACGCTCACTTTCTTTATCTCTTTTTCGCTAGGTTTTTTTCGATGTGAGACATACAAAAAGCCTGAGAGGATTTGGTTTGTGTGTAAGGATGGCTTCAAGGATCGAGAGCAGATGGAGATTCCAAACAACTTACAACAATTGCTGTAGTTGCGTCCTATGATACTTTCACAGCTGTCCGATATATGTAATATGAGTAGTGGATCATCTTACTATTCTTGTCGCATTTGTCTACTTTCTTTGACTATTTTGTGGTAGTATCAAGTATGTACCTGACTAACTTGTGTTTGTAGGCATTATTAGTTGTAAGTGACAGCAATGAAAGTGGGATCGTGTCGCTTATTGAAGTGGCTAGACTACTTTCCATTATGTACTCAAATCCCAAGACAAGAGGAAGATGTAATTTACTTTTTGTACAAACATCTGGTGGACCCTACAACTATGAAGGAACTCAAAAGGTAACGAGACCTTACTATCTTCATTCTAATAAAACCATATCCTTCGTGCAATAATTGTTTGGTGCATTTGCAAACTTGTTGGTATTCTTCATTAAGCATTATATCTTCTGCAGTGGGTGAAGAGCTTTGATCAGAGGATGCGTGAGAGCATTGATTATGCCATTTGTTTGAACTGTGTTGGTTCTTGCCAAGAACTTCTTGGGACAATGAACTATTGATCCAGCACTAAATTGTTATCTCCAGTAAGTAGGCAATGCCTTTACGTTTTCATGAGCTAATTCTTTATAATCATTTACCCTTTGCTGGTAGAACAAAAGCACCTACATTAAGCTTAGTTGATTGATTTTTTGTTTTTTTCACTTCCTTTTATTATCTTCCCATGCGGGGGTTATTTGAGATGTTTGACTATACTATGTTCTCCTTCCGTCGATTGTTTTCTCTGTTCATTACAATAGACCCTTTCTGAATAAATTTGTGCTGCTGAATTCTGTAGATTGCAAGGGAAAGATATTCAAGCTTGAGGAACATCTGGAACGGTAAGAACATACATATCCGTTAACGAAGAAGCAAATAAAAGAGTTTTCTAAGCAATGTTGTTTTATTTGTTGAAATGTTGGTTAAGGCTTTTTGATTCAGAAAAAGCTCTGGCTTTCAAAAATGTTCCAGCGAGTGAAGAGTTAAGCATCTGCTGATCAAATCACTAAGGCCTCTCTCTTTCTCTAGAAAAAGTTAACATTGTTTTTTTTTTTTTCAGGTATGGACAACATGAACTATGGGAGAATTTTGCCTGATATGGTGGCTTCTCTCATTTGGATTCTACTTGTTTTTTTTGTTATATAGTCTAACGCGTGCAGGTTGAATTTTTCTCTGAAGGTATACATGTTTGTTGTTCGCTTTAACTTATATTACCAACCCGGCCTTAAAATTAGTTTTCCAAATGGTTTTAGAAAGCATGTAGTTCTCACTAATTAAAATGGGCTTAGGGATCATATTTAACTTAAAAGATCAATATTTGTTTCCTGAAAAAGTGCTTGGTGAATCCAAACGCATCAAGGGTCTAAGAGAATCATAAGGGGCAGTAAACTGTTAAATTGACTCTGGGACTAGCCATTTTTCAGCTTTATTTCAACGAAATGATACAAATTTTTCTGTTTAGTGCTTATTACTCATGTTTTTGTCGTAAATTATTGAGGTTCGGCGAGAGGAAAGCATTGGTCCTCGTCGGGTATGGCTTTAGGCGTGCCTAGTTTCTTAAGCGTCATCATTTCTTAGGATTAAGTTCTTATGAGAAAGCTTTTGTATCATTTGATTTTGTCTTTTGTCAGAGCTTCCTACTTTTCTACTTGTGCTTGTTGCAACTATGGAGAGTGAAAGCTCTTCCCTGCTCTACTACATGTCTGTGATTTGCTATGTTTTTTCTCTTCTCGATTTTGTGTGTCTAGAAACTGTTGAAGTTCCAAGAGAAACATTTTCCTTGTTACTGACTTCTCTATTCCCACTTTAGAGATTTTGCATTTCCAAAGATATTAGGTGATACCAAAGGTTCTCTTTAGTTTCTCTTCTTTTTTTTGTTAATTGTTTTTTGTTTTTTGTTGTTGTGGCGAAGTCCTTAATTATTCTGGAACATTAGCCTCTCTTTAAACACAACCTACATTAGATTTGACTCGGCTATTTATTTTATTGGTCGTTCTTTTCTAAAAGTTATGTGCTCTTTCTTAATTATCATTCTCTTGTTTCAGTTGATAGCTGAAGAGATAGGATTGGTGGTTAAATTTTAGAAACTTCTGTTTTTATTTCGACCATTTAGTCTAAAGAAAACTGTGAAACTTGTTTGTTTAAGGTAACTTTCTGGAATGAGCCCTGCATTTAATCGATATGGATGTACTCTTACGGGTAACCTTTCAGCTTTATCTTAACAACCAATTAATTGTGGCAATCTGATTACTTTGGATTTTGATTTACATGAAAATTTTGAGTTCTTTCTTTCAAATAATGCAGTGCTTGCCGAATGGAAGCCTCTGGTTTGTTACAATGACAGTGGAATTGTGCTGGTCACTGCAACTACGCGCCGAAACTCGCCATTATGCTTGACGAAGGATGGACTCAAGGAGGAGGAATTGGGAACTCTTGTGGTGGAGCGAATCCTTAAGAATTTCAAACCTAACATGTTCGTATAAGTTACTTGTATGTAAATAATTTCTGCGTTTTCGTGTCCCTATATATTGACTAGCTGGTATTTTTAGCTCCTCTGTTGATAACTGGAAAGATTATATTAAGACATAATATATTGACTATGCCGGCATGTTTTAGCTAATTCTTGGTGTTCGCTTGTAAGACTTTTTATATAAGTAAGCTTGAGACCTAGTTGGGTCCCTATGATTTTATCTTCTGTTTGGATACCAATCTTATAAGGAGCAAGATGTTGCAAATTTTCATATTTTTGAATGTGCTTCAGTTTTACTCTTTAGTTATTGGGGGATGCTGTTAGTATTGTATTTTATTGTGATGAGTTGTTGCCTCTCGACTTTTGAGGTAGACCTCATTGTGATGGATTTCATCTTTTCAGTTTAAGGCATTAAGTATATATTTTACAGGTTGAATTTAGCCACCTAACTTTTGTTTTCTCCCGAGCGTAGGAGGATCAAGAAGCAGCAGTCCGTCTAGCGAGCACAGCAAAATTCGTTGAAGGAAAGACCAGTGCAGGTACCATATTTTGTTATTGTAAGTAATAGTCAGTAGCTCTGAAAGATTGTTTAATAACTTAGTCTGCTTGCAGGCCCGTATATTTGAGGGTAAAGAACCTCCACAAGTTGTTGCAATTTTTCAACATATGGTGGTCCTTAAGGTATTTCTTTTGATTGTTATTGATTATTGCTGCAAGGCAATATATTGGTAATTGATACTTTTTGTGTGGTTTGAGCTCTGGTTACAAAAATAAGATGACAGAGAAAGGTTCATTAGACGAAACCAACACGCTGGAATCAACTGCATTTATTCAGGTATCTGGAACTAGCTGGAGTTCACAATAATAAGGCTCTACAAGTTGAAGCGGTACTTTGTTACCTTACTTTCTCTCTTGCTAAGTGGTTTTTCTACTTAAGACTGTTCAAAACTTGACTACCTATTCGTGATAGTGTAATGTTAGAATTTGAAAACAATGCCTTGGATGTTGTTTAGTTTGTATCAAGAACGATGCATTTTACACCTGGGAATCTGGGATCATCTTTTTTTCTTGCTAAGTCAGCTTGGGATTAATGTCAAGCACGCAAAAGAGGCAACCAACATTGTAAGTAACCCTTTGATGATTCATCCGCAGACTTATCTATGGAATTTTGATAGATTATTAAGAGACTATAGAAGCTCATATTGTCATCAAATTTACTTTCTATTATAGAGTTCATGATGAAGAACGGCTGTGTTCTTACTCCTCACACAGATTACAGTCTCCCTGGCATAACCAGAGCAATTGTAAGAAAGAGACATTCTTTTCTATTGTTTTCTTTCACGGTCATGGCGAAACAGAACTTCATCTTAGCAGAAAGAAGAATCAGTCTCTCCGAATTCCATACAGTTGATGAGGTTCTTTCAGGTTACAAATGATCAGTTTAATCTGTGCCTCTCTCTTTCTCTAGAAAAATGTAACATTGGTTTTGTTTTTTCAGGTATGGACAACAACAACAAGATCTGCAAGTGCTATAAACTAATTTTGTGATCTTCATTTATATAAAAGCGTGAATGAGATTATGATGGAGTCGAAAGGTGGTAAAAAGAAGTCCAGCAGTAGTAGTTCCTTATGTTACGAAGCTCCCCTCGGTTACAGCATTGAAGACGTTCGTCCAAACGGTGGAATCAAGAAATTCAAATCTTCTGTCTACTCTAACTGCTCCAAGAGGCCATCCTGAGTACCAGCGTGCACCGATCTTCTTAATATAGTTATAGCTTTCTTTACTTTCCAGTTTATAATTTTCTTCTTTCAAAGCTCCCTTCCTGCTGGTTCCCGGATCCAATCGTTCTCTCCTCCTACTACAAGTCCTGTCACTCACACAACAAGGCGAGATGGCCTTATCTGCAATCGGTTTCGAAGGTTACGAGAAACGGCTCGAGGTTACTTTCTTTGAGCCAAGCATCTTTCAAGACTCCAAGGGACTGGGACTCCGTGCTCTTACCAAGTCCCAGCTTGATGAAATTCTTACACCTGCTGCATGCACGATCGTTTCTTCTCTCTCCAACGATCAATTGGACTCTTACGTGCTCTCTGAGTCCAGCTTCTTTGTCTACCCCTACAAAGTCATCATCAAGACTTGCGGTACCACGAAGCTCCTCCTCTCTATCCCACCACTTCTAAAGCTGGCTGGTGAGCTCTCCTTGAGTGTCAAGTCTGTGAAGTACACTCGTGGCTCCTTCCTCTGCCCCGGAGGCCAGCCTTTTCCTCACCGCAGCTTCTCTGAAGAAGTCTCTGTTCTTGATGGGCACTTTACTCAGCTGGGCTTGAACAGCGTAGCCTGCTTGATGGGCAATGATGATGAGACTAAGAAATGGCATGTCTATGCTGCCTCTGCCCAGGACTCCAGCAACTGCAACAACAATGTCTACACTCTTGAGATGTGCATGACTGGTCTGGACAGAGAGAAAGCTTCTGTCTTCTACAAGAACGAAGCTGACAAAACTGGGTCAATGACTGACAACTCTGGAATCCGAAAGATCCTTCCCCAGTCCCAGATCTGCGACTTTGAATTCGAGCCCTGTGGCTACTCTATGAACTCAATTGAAGGGGATGCAATCTCCACGATCCATGTGACCCCTGAATATGGGTTTAGCTACGCTAGCTTTGAAGCTGTGGGTTACGACTTCAACACTATTGACCTGAGCCAGCTGGTGACAAGGGTACTCTCTTGCTTCGAGCCCAAGCAATTCTCTGTAGCTGTGCATTCGAGCGTTGGAGCGAACGCATACAAGCCAGAGATCACTGTAGACTTGGAAGACTATGGGTGCAGAGAGAGGACATTTGAGTCTCTAGGAGAAGAGAGTGGAACAGTGATGTATCAGACGTTTGAGAAGCTTGGTAAGTACTGTGGATCGCCTAGATCTACCTTGAAGTGTGAATGGAGCAGCAACAATAGCTGCAGCAGCGAGGACGAGAAGGACGAGGGAATCTAGCAGAATTTTCTTCCTAATAACTATTTTCGAGCTTTCTGTTTTTGCTCTTTCTTTTTAAAAAACTATGTTGTTATGAATAATGACTTGTGAAGTTTGAGTTCGTCTCCTTCACAAGCAAGTGTATTGGTGTTTTTCTACTTTATGAATATCGGTTTTATGATACCGAAAGACTTATGTTGAAAAAAAAAAAAAAAGGCCAATCCTTCGTTTTTATTTTGGTACCGGGCTTGAAACATTATCGAATAGCACATTAATAGCACATTAATGTTTGTACCCAGCCGCAACTTATTACCTATGTAAACAATTTACCACGACATTTGCTCATTTGAGCCAATTTAATATAGCTGTTGACAAAAAAAAAAAAAACCCGGATCCGGACATCCGCCGGGTATTACATTTAAGGGTGGGTATCCGAGGGTCGGTTATCCGGTGTTTCCGGATCCGGATACCTTAAAAATGCCCAAAAAATCCGGATATCCGGATCCGTCTCAAGGCTAGTAAAGAAGCTCTCTTTCTTTTCAGGTGATACCGATGTTACGTTTTAGCCTTCTTGTGGTCGTTTCTTCTTATTTTCCATATTGAAATATGAGAACTAGTGAACATTCATCTTTTGGAATGCCATGTCTATAAATTTATGTCATACAAATCTGTGGAATATCATTTTATGTGTTAGCCAGCCTTTACCTTAACGTACTGTTGTTAGTTTGTACTAGATGGAAAAATCGCAATGAAGGAAATGGCTTAATTGATTAGTAGATGCATGTTTTTGTGTCTCATATAAAAAAAAGGGAGATTGACACAAATAGCCCCAAAAAAGTTGTTTTTTCCAAAAATAGCACCTCATTTGAAAAGTTCCATAAATAGCACCATAAACTTCAATTTAACTTAATGAAAATATAAGATAGAAAATAAAAAAAGAGAGCAAACACTAATCTAACATTAAATTGAATCAAAATTATTTTTAAATAGTGGAAATATATACCCTAATTTGGAAATAGGGAACCCAAATATAATATCACAAACTAATATTAAAATAAAAATCTCTTTTAAATGGTGGAAATATATACCCTAAATTGGAAATAGGGAACCCAAATATAATACCATAAACTAATATTAAAATGAATCAAAATCTCTTTTAAATGGTGGAAATATATACCCTAAATTGGAAATAGAGAACCCAAATATAATATTTTAAATTTATTTCTAATTTATTTTGTTGAATAGCTTTTATATAAAAATTGTGGTATTATTGAAAAAATAAACTAGTGATAAAAGTTTTAGAACAAAAACACTAATAGTAAGTTAACTAGTGCTATTTTTGGAAGTTTATGGAGTGTGTGCTATTATTGTCAATAAAACTTGTTTTAGGGCTATTTTTAGGAATTTCTCTAAAAAAAAAGCTAAAAAAAAAAATAAGTTAGTTGTTGTTCAAGCTCTGTTATGGTAACCATTATATAACCTTTTTGATATAAAAGGGTTGTGAGTTTTCAAAACCATTTTTAGTCAGGTATTATGATTTTGTTAGCAGTTTTTTGGCCTTCCATTAGAAGTTCATAATATTCATTGCTTGTTGTAGATTTGAAATGATCCAGAAACCCTCACAACCCTTTTGTCTTATATTACAGGTGATGATGCTTGATTGTTTCGTCACTCCAACCTAGAAATCAAGATGTCCGTTGATGAGATTTTGCCACTTCTTGTGATTGTAATTAAAGGTCCTAACACTTAAATAGAAACTAAAGAAATATATTAAAAAAGATAGAAAGAATAATCAAATAAAGGAATTGACCAAAAGAAAACGGATTTTAGTACAAAATATTTCACTTACATCTTTTAATTGTAAATAATAACACCACAATCTAGACATGGACATAGGGCAGTTTTTCATTTTTTTAAAATTCAGTCGGGTAATCTAATATTTAACAAAAATATATATTATATATTACATAAAAATAGAAATATAATTGTATGTTTACTAAGTTTTATCCCATGTCATGCACAGGTAGCTTCGTTATATAAAATATTATAAAGATTATTAGAAATATTTCTTATAGTTAAAAAGATTATATAATATATTATGATATGTTCTAATAATATTTAGTAAATATTTGATTGAATTTATAAAAATTGATTTTCCTTTTCTATAAAAGAGATTAATAGATTTTAGAATTTTAATCAAGTATATATTTGGTGTTGACAAAAAAAATTAAGTATATATTTGGAGATAAAATTATATATTTTTCCTCCTCATTTTTGTATTTATTTGATAGATTTGAAATTAGTATAAATATAATTAGTAGATTGACGCTATATCATAGGAATGGCGATGAAGACATATAAGTAGCAATGGCTATGAAGACCTATAAAATACAGTAATTATATGGGAAAAAAAATCACTAACCACCGCAACGAGAGTACTTATAAACTCATCTACTTTCATTAAATTCTTTATTCTTGATCTGTTTATTAGACCTTATACCAATAAAGACCTATGCAATCGTTGGGCCCTTGTGCTATGTTACTTGGATATCAGTCCTCCGCATGCTGTGATATGAATGGCCATGGCCGGCTCAACAAATTATTGGGCCCTGTGCTATGTTGCAAATTTTTTTTCACTTGATGGCCTACATCTAGATGTTTAACATATAAAAAATAAGATCCTATTTTGTAATTATTTGAACAATTTGGACCTTAAAATACAAAGAAAAAAAAATTATATATATGAAAATTGGTCAACTTTCTCCATCTTTTCGCCATGTCAACTCACCAGAGAGTGCCACGTGTCCACAACTGAATCACTTAAAAAAAAATCATTTGCTTCATCTTTATCAGTCATTTTTGTCTTCTCCGTACGTTTTTATCGGTTTTATAAAAAAAAATAGAAACAGATTGGTGACTATTTGTTTTCCTCGGTCTTACGATTTACCGGTTTTATAAAAATAAACCACATAAAAATCATATAAAATTCGGCTTGGTTCGATTTTGGTTATTTTCAATTTATTCCCTGACTTTTTGCAAAAAAGTAACATTAGATTTTATATCTTGAATTGTATTATTTTGATTCAGATTCGATAAAACCATGAGTACATTCCAACATAGTTTACCAATTAAATATTAAACTTAATATTATCATGAAATATATCATCTCTCAAAGAGTTTGATTTTCTTTTCTCCAACATGCATGTATTGATATAAACATGCTTAAACATATTATTAGATTGAAAAAAGTTATTCATCTAACTTATATTACCAAGAAGCTTCTTGCAAAAATAATTAAAAGCAAACCAAATAAATGTTATTATAATAATAAAATTTTAAAACAAAAAACGAATGGTTTTAAACTAAACCGAACCGAAGCCAAAACATTTTTAATAATTGTCGCCGAACGGGTTTTTGGAAGAAACCAAAACCAAAACAAATCATATAACTATGGTTTGGTTCAATTTTTTTGATAAGATTTTTTTGCCACTCCTAATTTATTACTACGGAGATAGGTTTATAATTTATTTTTATCGATAAAATAAATTATAAAATAGGAAATACGTAATTGAAGAATTGTAATTATAAACTTTATGATGGATCAAGACGTTTAATTGGTTAAACTATCAAATAATAAAATGACATCTGTCCTTCAATTAAACCAAACCAATTTTAAACTAAAGGGTTTAAGTTTTGATGGACTCGGTTTACTGTGAACCAAAAGAATCAGTTTAGAAATTGGTTTGGTAAATGGTTTAATTGAAGAAACACTCTTCAACGGTCAAATCAAAACACAATCGAAATATATAACTCGCGTAAGCCTTGGACACCAAGAGTCTTTTTAAATTCACAAAAATATCTGTTTGGATATCGAAATTTGACCGTTGGGCGCTCAGAGGCTCTACCAAATTCTAACATCTCCGACTCCGACGAAGAAGTTGAGAAGCAGTGGAAAAGTTAGATCGTGGAGCCACCGTTGTCGCCGATCTCAGCGAAGGGGAAAGAAACGAAGTCGTTGGAGAAAGATCTAGTGGAGTAGGAGGCGATGTTGGAGAAAACAGACGATTTTCTGAAGGAGAATGGATGATATCCTGAGGAAGAAGAAGATGAAGAAGGAGAAAGTCTCGACCGTGTTCGTCGGAGATGCTAGATTGGTGGAGGAGCCGAATTACAAAGGATTCCACGGTAACAATACTCGTGATTCTTCTCTTGATATTCGGAGGCTAAAGGTTATTGAGATTTGATTAATTTTTTAGAGAGTCTTTGGAATTGAGTTTTAGGTCAATTCACGGGGAGTGAAATTGCCGATTTTCGAAGAGGATATCATCAATTGAAGATTCGATTGATTACAAAATCGAGGATTTGAAGTAAAACCCTGAAAGTGGAAGCTTTTGTTTCTCTGATTCTGGAAAGTTTCCAGTATCCATCCTCTTGATTAAATTCGTATCCTTGCTTGTTTATGGACGCTAATTATATATCTTTTTTGTTTCTTATTAGGGGCTTCTAAGAAGATTCTTGGATATAGTTATGGTGATGCTTCTTAAATCCGAAAGAGAAGCAGACGGTCTCTTTGGAAAGTTGTGCTGTAGTGTTGTCTTAGTAGGAACAAGCTGGCCACTATTCTTGAAGAGGAAGAAGCGAGATGGAGAATGAACACCAGTAAGACACTATTTTCATTGGTCAATGGAGAAACATTATAATGGAGAACAGTCGTTGCAGCATAATCTTGAACCTCTTTCGTCTATATACCTTTAGTTGGTATGATTTTGATGATGACATGTAAATTCATATTTCTCATGATTTGTGTGATGCAGGATAAGCTGAAAGGATACTCAAGCCAATCATAAGGATGTTGTTATATGTAGAGACACTATCAACATAATCAGTAGATTTAAATGTCTGTTATATTCACTTTTTAGTTTTACATAAAGTGTGGATACTCTTTCACTGCCAACTATTAATACGTCTTTGTCCAGGTTATGATGGAACATCAATACCCAAGCTGAGGGTTCGCAGTACATGAAAAATTCATGGCGTCTGAAACTCATGACCCTTTTCTCATTCGCCAGGTAAGTCTAGCTTTAATGTAGAGTTTTCCTCCCTTTGGTTATTCAATACTTGATTTAATAGCTGTTGAAACTTATTACTACTGAATATTTATTTGGTTGCAACATGAGCTGAAATTCATTTGACAACAAGAAGGAGTATTTTGTCATGAGTCAGTTGGTTCACGCATTCAAATAAGTTCCTTGAATCCTTTTTACTGAATTAGTTTGTGTTCCTTTCACCTTTATCACGTCTCTGCAATTGTTCATTATTTTTTCTTTTTAACAGGTTTTCTTTTTACCTGATTGATCAATACTTCTTTATGCTGTGTCTTGGAGTTGCCCGAATTAATATCCTTTCGTAATGTTTCCTTTTCTGAGTATACCTGATTGATCAATACTTCTTAATTGGCTTTTATTTTCTCATTTTCTCACAACCATTTTTAGTCCGGTGTGTAAGTGGTTTGGCTAATTCTTTCTTAAGGTTTATGTCATTGATTTTGTTAGCAGGCTCTGTTTTTTTTTTCTCCCAAGTTTAGGAGGATCAAGAAACAGCAGTTCGTCTAGCGAACACAATGAAAAATTCGTTGAAGGGAAGACCAGTGCAGGTACCTTGTTATGTTATTGTAAGTAATAGCCACTAGCACTGAAGATTGTTTAATAACTTGATCTTCTTGCAGGCTCCTATATTTGAGGGTAAAGTACCTCCACAATTTTGTTGCACTTTTCAACATATGGTTGTCCTTAAGGTATTTCTTTGATTGTTGCTGCAAGAAAATCTATTCGTAATTGATATAGTTACTTTAACTTTTAGGGTGATTTGAGTTCTGGTTACAAAAATAGAATGACAAAGAAAGGTTAATCAGACGGAATCAGTTGCACTTATTCAAGTATCTGGAACTAGAGTTCACAATAATAAGGCACTACAAGTTGAAGCGGTACTGTTCTTCTTTCTTTGTCCCGTTTTCTTAATTTTCATTCTCTTGTTTCAGTTGATGGCTGAAGAGATAGAATTGGTGGTTAACGTTGACTGTTTCAGAATAGCCGAGAGAGAAGCAAAGTACTGATCAAAGAGTGCACAAAGAAAAGAGGTCCAATGTTCCTCTCTCCCTGTACTTTTTATTTATACAGTTGTTTGATGCTACAATAACTTTTAGGGTGGTTTGAGTTCTAGTTACAAAAATAGATTGACAGAGAAAGGTTCATCAGACGGAATTAGTTGCACTTATTCAAGTATCAGAAAATTTTCAGGTGAGAATTTAGACAAATTATCCAATGTTTTCTTATCAGTTATCAAGACTTTTGACCTCTTGCTTTAGGTCGCTTAGGAGGATGGTTTTGTATTAGCTGTTTATTTATTTTCTAATATTTGGTTCCTGATAGTTGATTTCATAAGTTACTTTTATTTACTTGTGTAAATGATTTCTTACGTAGATGATTTGACTCCATTATACATTTTTTTTTTACTTCTGAATTGGGATTGATTCGTCTCCTTTTTCTTTGTGAGTTACTCCTTGTTGCAAGCTCTGTTTGAAACGAATCAACTATTGGATCAAGACTGAAGATGAGAACCTAATTATGTAGCTGCAGAGGTTTATTAAGTTGGTTTTTCATTTGTTTCTCAGTCTATGTTTACAACTGTCTTTCTGATGTTATAGTGCATAGACATGCTCGAAGTTGTTACATTTTGTGGTGCCATAGAACCAGAGCTTTTACAGGGGAGAAGAAGTGGAAGATTACTGTGATCAAGTCATGATTAGAAGAAGCTGATGTCTTGGTATTTACAATCAACTTGCTTAATGTTTATACCATTCTGTTCTAGTTTTAAAACTCAATATATGCTTCTGTGTTTTGTTTTGTAGATCTGGAAAATGGATCTTGAGGCTAGAAGTTTGCAGCCAAGTGCTAAAGCTGTATGTCTTTCTAAACTAAAAGATCGTAAATTGATGGAATTCAAACGAGCGTAAATTGATCTGAACCAATTGAAAAAGGAATTCAAACGAGTCTCGTCCGTGGCGAATTGATGGAATCCAGAGTGGCGGAGGTAAGCTTATGTGTCCTGAGGGACCCTTCTTTATTTTTCATCTTCGCACAATTTTTTAGATGGCAGAGGCGTTTTTGCGATTGACATTATTGTCCTCGTTCCAGGTATCTGCTGATCAAAGAGGAAGATTGGCAATGTCAGTGAAGAGGCTTGACCAATCAAAAGACAGAGTCAGGGAGATTAGAAGACTAATGCTGGAGACAGAAGAGGTTGGTATCTCAGTTTTCCAAGATCTGAATCAGCAATGCCAAACCCTTCTTCATGTGCACACCAAGGTACCGCAATTACTCGAATTGCTTTTGGTATCTATCAGTGCCAGTGATTTACTATCATTATGGGAGAAGAGTCGAAGAAAATTTCCACAAATCACATTTTTCAGGTTCTGCAGCTGAATCTTTGAAAAAATGTACCCTATAGCTAAAGTTCTTGATAACATCTTCAAAGGATCTTATATAACCATATGAAAACAGTAAGTCTTTGAGCATAAAAAATCTCCTCTTCTTTGGTTACAGGTTGTAAAAATCGATGGGCGTGTGATTGGTGACGGAAAAGTTGGACGGGTAACAAGAACACTGCAAAACGCTTACAAGAAAGACAGAGGATTCTGGTGCCCAATGCCTACTTACCAAGAACCCTGAAGTACAAAACGAGAGGTAATCAAAGTTGCTAAAATATGCATCTATTTAAGAGTAGTATATCAAACTTTTTGGTTATCAGATGCAAGAGTAGATTAAAGATTTTATATTTCACATGATTCAGGATTTATTCCGTTTATTTTAGGATTTGAACACGAGGGAACTTAACCAAAAGAAGCATTCAACGTTCACATTCAGGTAATGCATTGAATTTAATTTAATTCTCATAATTTCATGACTAGCTTTGGTTTCTATGAAATGCATGCATTGCCGCATCCTACAGTCCAATTTCCCTACAATGTATCATTTTTGCTTTCATCATCTCTATATGAACAGTCTAAGCTCTTCCATTTTTCAGCAAAAATGAATTTACTGTTCACTTTCCTAATGTTTAGTATCATTGAACCCAGGTTAAACATTATTACTTATCCTAATTTTGATCTGCCCACTCCTTATTAGTTACTCATTGGATCTGGACATGTGCTCTCACGCCCTCGTTCTTTATCTTTCTTGTGCTAGTTTATTTTCAATGTGAGACATACAGAAAGCCTGAAAGGATTTGGCTTCCAGGATCATATGAGACCATCGGAGCAGCTCTGGTATGTAATATGAGTAGTGGATCATCTTACTATTGTTGTAGTATCAAGTATGTACCTGACTAGCTTGTGTTTAATTGCTTCGTGACTGAGTCTAATTGTGGTATATATGGCCTTCTTGATGAAACAATAATGTCTACCTGAGATTTTGGATTCACTAACCATTAATTCATGAACATAGAATACCCGTATTGAAACTAAGATATACGTCCGGGTAGTGATCTGTTGCTCGTTTCCATATTCCTGGCTGTTCGGTTTTTTTTTTCCTTATTCTCATTAAAAAAAAAAACCCTAAATAAGTTAGTTTTTGTTCAGGCTCTATTATGGTACCATTTTATAACCTTTCTGATATAAAAGGGTTGTGAGGACTCCAAACCATTTCTAATCAGGTATTTAAGGGTTTGGCTACTTCTTTCTTAAGGTATATCTCATTGATTTTGTTAGCAGACTCTGCTGTTAGTATCGTATTTTATTGTTATGATTAGTTGCCTTTGGACTTTTGAGGTAGCCCTCAAAGTTTGATTACATATTGTGATGGATTTCATCTATTTAGTTTATGGCTTTATGTATAACATGTTGAATTTAGCCACCTAACTTTTGTTTTCTTCCAACTTTAGGAGGATCAAGAAACATCAGTTCGTCTAGCGAGCACAATTACATATTCATTGAAGGGAAGAGCACTGCACGTACCTTCTTTTGTTATTGTAAGTAATAGGCACTAGCACTGAAAGATTATTTAATAACTTGATCTTCTTGTTGCACTTTTTCAAAAAGGTATTTCTTTTGATTTTTTCTGGAAGGTATAAACTCATTTTTTTTATGTTTCTTTCTGATACAAATATGAAGCTATTGACATATCATGAACTTCCGTGAAGAAAAAAGGCTATGGATCTCATGTTCGATGAGGTCCCCTGTCATGGATTTATCGAACTTATCCAAACCTTTGAATTGCCATCAAATAATATATTAATGGTTAAGGTTGGAAACTGGTTGTGCTCACTGCTTTTCAGCTTCGGAACAGAACGTAAATCTAATTAGAAACTGGATTTTGCTATTGCTTTTTTACTATGACATGTTTAGCAAATCACAGCTACTAGTGTCCCGTGTTCTTGATCTGTTGACTTAGAAGCTCTTTGCTTTAACTGCAGGAGCTGAAGCTTTATCAACACTTCTTCATGTTGTGTCTTGGATGAAAAGAGAGGAAGCTGGCCCAATAAATATCTTCTATTCCTATCTACGTATTCTATTTGTTGAAGTTTACAGCTGGAGTGACATAAATATTGGTTTGATTCCTTTAATATTTTTTTTGGCTTCGTGATTTTTTTTTTTTTCTGTTTATATGTGAAGTACTTCTTGTTGCCACCATGGAGTCGAGAGTGCAAGCTCTGCCATGTTCTGTTCATTTCCCAATTGAAAATGGTTTCTTCTTGATCCTTCTTTTTTTAAAGCGAATGTAAAGACTCGCTGAAGCTATTTTCTTCTTCTGATTACATTGCGCCTTATCGCCTTTTTCTTACATAGTAGATGGTTGACTTCATTATTTCAACCAAATCTAACATTGGTTTTTTTTTTCAGGTATGGACAACATGAACTATGGGAGGATTTTACCTTATATGGTGGTTTCTGTCATTTAAATTTTACTACTTGTTTTGTGTTTTTATATAGTCTAACGCGTGCAGGTTGAATTTTTCTCTGAAGGAATGCATGTTTGCTGCTTGCTATTTGCTTTAACTTATATTACTAACACGGCCTTAAATTTAGTTTTCCAAATGGTTTTAGTCTTTCTCATTAACTAAAATGTCTGTGAGAGTGAAAGCTCTTCTCTGCTCTACTATATATATGAATTAGTTTTCGAAGAGGTTTAGAAGGTCATCAGATTTCATGCCTTTATCAGTATTTGGTCGGTATCAATATTGTGATTTGATAGCATGTGGGGTGTGCTAGTAATTGTTTTGGTATCAGTTCTATTTGCTAACAATCTTGCAGTAATTCTTTCACTGGTTTTTAAGCAATTATCTTTGGATGAGTTTCTTTGTTTGATATCTAAGCTGCTTGAATTTGTTAATTTATGTGTTATATCTTTTGGATATAGGATGTCGATGATTCTAGATAGGTAGAGATTTTGATGTTCCAAGATTTCGATTTTCACTTTCCTTCTGTTCTTCAGAGAGTTAATGTTATGTTGGACGTTCTTTGTGATTAGTTGGCCAAAGTGATTGTATAGATCTGTTGTTTCGGCTCTTGATTATGTGGGTTCACTTCTTTGTGTTAGGTTCTCTTTATTATAGAGTGTTCATGTTTTCACGCTTGCTTTAGGTAGCTTAGGATGATGGTTTTGTATTAGTTGTTTCCTGAACTCTGTTTATTTGTTTATGTTCTTTGACTAAACGTTTTCTTAGAGTCTAAATCATATGAGAAGGGGGTCTACTTTTAAGTATGGTGCTAGTTAATGTGATTATGTTAGAGAGGGTTTGGGAACGTACTCATTTAATAGCAATTAAATTATGTAGTTTCGTCACATGCCAACTCTGTTTTCAGCACATTTATATAGAATGAAGTTAGAGATTATATCTCATTTGTTAAAATGACCAGTAGACTAATTAAAACCGAGGAAGCTATGCATTTATAGAGGAGGATATATTTATAGCTACTAGTATCCCATGTTCTTGATATGTTGACTTAGACGCTCTTTGCTTTAACTGAGCCGAGACAGTTCAAATGGAAGCCAAGGGGCTGAAGCTTTATATCTGCATTCAATTCTACACCATCAAAGTCACCTCCACGAAGACCAGAAGTAACAAGTTAGGCATCACAAAGAGGGTAAGTTCTTTACCAGTATTGATCTATTGCTGATGAGTGAAAAGGTATACTCCTGTAAGTACAAACCATACAAGACACATGATATTTGGAAAAACAAAGGTAAAAATGTAGAATTGTAATTTTACATTTTTTACACTGATGCGTGTGAGACTTTTTTGTGTGTCAAACATCTCAAACTTTGCTACGTAACTTTTCCGTTTATTTCGAGCGATCACCTTGTTTGAGTTTTGGTATTATATGGGGCAACTCTTGCACTGTCTTCAGAAACTTTCTTGATTCATGGGTGTTTTCTTTCTACTGTTTTATTCCTTTTGCATTGGTTACCTTTATTGACTTGTTGAAATTACTTCTTATGCAGATACAGGGGATATCACGTTTTGGTCTCTCGTTTTTAATGGTCCTCAGGTTTTGCCTCTTTTATTTTTCATACCAATATTACTTACTTGGTTTAGGTTGTAGAGTTTCTCAAAGTGAGAAACGCTTGTATACTAGGCTTTGGCTCATAAATTGCAACATGTGGCTTTCTTCTGTTGTAGTGTTTGGTGGCTGCTTGAGCGTTGATTGGACATTGCACGTTATCTTGTCTCTGTTTATGGTTTCGGGGGTTTTACTCGTTTCCTAATTTTGTATTCCCACTTTACTTTGATTTTTGGATTTCATTGGATGATCTGGTTTTAAATTGTACTTTTCTTAAAACATTATGACAGGATTTGGCAACCCGTGGCATCAATCTCATCTTGAGTGAGGTATATTTTAGGTGTGTACAATAATTTACCCTTCTGCTGCAGGATCAGTCTAGCAGTGGGATGTGTTTCATTCTCTCTTGATTTAAAGATTTTGCATACTTTATTCTCGCTGAGGAGGATAAGTCATCTGAGCCTAGTCTTAAATATTGGTACACGTCTCTTCCCTTCTTGTGGCATATGTGGCCTTCTTGATGAAACAAAATGGCTACCTGAGATTTTGAATTCACTATCCATTAGTTCATGAACATAGAATACTCGTATTGAAACTAAGACATACGTCTGGGTAGTGATATGTTGCTCGTTTCCATTCATTATATAATATGATGACTCACTGGTATGCTCATCTATCTCCTATGGATGTTAACATATGATCTTGGCAGCTTTGTGTTTTTTTTCCCCTTGATATTGATGAAAACCACATTTGCAGGTTCAAGTGCTTATATACTCCCAATGAATATGTACTCTTTGAAGATATCCTATGTCTACTATTCTACATGATTAAACCAGAGGCAAGAGTTCTTTCGAATCATAACATGATCTTTTCATATTCCGGGCTGTTTTTTTTTTTTGCTTTCTTATTTGAAACATCAATTGTTGAATGACTCTTTCAGAAGGAGAACTGCATCACACTCCAGGATCTGAAAGCATCTAAACTTTCTGGAAATGTTTTCAAAGTATACGCTTCAACCTGAACAAATTCATGGCGTTTGAAACTAGTGACCCTTGTCTCATTCGCCAAGTAAGTCTAGATTTTCTGTAGATTTTCCCTCCCTTTGGTTATTCTATACTTGGTTTAATAGCTTTTGAAACTTATTACGTACTACTGAATATTTATTTGGTTGCAACATGAGCTGAAATTTATTTGACAACAAGAAGGAGTACTTTGACACGAGTCAGTTGGTTCACGCATTCAAATAAGTTCCTTGAATCCTTTTTACTGAATTGGTTTGTGTTCCTTTCACCTTTATCACTTCTCTAATGTTCATTATTGTTTCTTTTAACAGGTTTTCGGTATCTGATTGATCAATACTTGCCGTGTCTTGGAGTTGGCCGAATATTTGCTATCCTATGTCAAATATTCGAGATGATTAAACAAGAGTCAAGAGTTCTTTCAAATCATAACATGGTCTTTTCATATCCCTGGCTGTTATGTTTTTTTTTTTTTTCCTTATTCGAAACATAAATTTGTTGAATGACTCTTTCAGAAGGAGAATTGCATCTCACTACAGGATCTGAAAGCATCTAAACTTTCTGGAAATGTTTTAAATAGACTCTTCAACCTGAACAAATTCATGGCGTCTGAAACTTATTCATTCGCCAGGTAAGTGTAGCTTTTCTGTATAGTTTTCCTCCCTTTGGATATTCAATAGCTGTTGAAACTTATTACTACTGAATATTTATTTGGTTGCAACATGAGTTGAAATTCATTTGACGACAAGAAGGAGTATTTTGTCATGAGTCAGTTGGTTCACGCATTCAAATAAGTTCCTTGAATCCATTTTACTGAATTAGTTTGTGTTACTTTCACCTTTATCACGTCTCTAAAGTTGTTCATTATTGTTTCTTTTTAACAGGTTTTCTTTATACCTGATTGATCAATAATTTTTTATATCCGAATCAATATTCTTTTGTAATGTTTTCTTTCCTGAGTATACGTGATTGATCAATAATTCTTTATTGGCTTTTATTTCTCGTTTCTCACAACCAAGATATGTTGCTCGTTTCCATTCATTATATAATATGATGCCTCACTGGTATGCTCATCTATCTCCTATGGATGTTAACATATGATCTTGGCAGCTTTGTGTTTTCTTTCCCCTTGATATTGATGAAAACCACATTTGCAGGTTCAAGTGCTTATATGTACCTGGATGGAGAATGGATATGGGGTGGTGATCACTCCCAATAAACATGTTGAATTTAGCCACCTGACTTTCTTTTTTACTCCCAAGTTTAGGAGGATCAAGAAACAACAGTTCGTCTAGCGAACATAATGAAAAATTCGTTGAAGGGAAGAGCAGTGCAGGTACCTTGTTTTGTTATTGTAAGTCATGGATTTCTCAAACCTATCCAAACCTTTAAACTGCCATCAAATAATATATTAGTGGTTAAGGCTTACTGCTTTTCAGCTTAGGCATAGAACGTAAATCTAATTAGAAACTGGATTTTGCTAGTTCCTTTTTACTATGACATGTTTAGCAAATCACAGCTACTTGTGTCCCATGTTCTTGATCTGTTGACTTATAAGATCTTTGCTTTAACTGAAGGAGCTGAAGCTTTATCAACACTTCTTCATGTTGTGTCTTGGATGAGAAGAGAGGAAGCTGGCCCAATAAATATCCTTTATTCCTATCTACGTATCCTATTTGTTGAAGCTTACAGCTGGAGTGACATTAATGTTGTTTTAATATTCTTTTTGGCTTCGTGATTGTTTTTTTTTTTTATGTTTATATGTGAAGTACTTCTTGTTGCCACCATGGAGTCGAGAGTGCACGCTCTGCCATGTTCTGTTCGTTTCCCAATTGAAAATGGTTTCTTCTTGATCCTTCTTTTTTAAAAGCGAATGTAAAGACTCGCTGAAGCTATTTTCTTCTTCTGATTACATTGCGCCTTATCACCTTTTTCTTACATAGTAGATGGTTGACTTCATTATTTCAACCAAATCTAACATTGGTTTTTTTTTTTTCAGGTATGGACAACATGAACTATGGGAGGATTTTACCTTATATGGTGGTTTCTCTAATTTAAATTTTACTACTTGTTTTATTTTTTTATATAGTCTAACGCGTGCATGTTGAAATTTTCTCTGAAGGAATGCATGTTTGCTGATTGCTGTTTGCTTTAACTTCTATTACTAACACGGCCTTATATTTAGTTTTCCAAATGGTTTTAGTCTTTCTCATTAACTAAAATGTCTGTGAGAGTGAAACCTCTTCTCTGCTCTACTATATATATGAATTAGTTTTCGAAGAGGTTTAGAAGGTCATCTTATTTCATGCCTTTATCAGTATTTGGTCGGTATCAATATTGTGATTTGATAGCATGTGGGGTGTGCTAGTAATTGTTTTGGTATCAGTTCTATTTCCTAACAATCTTGTAGTAATTCTTTCACTGGTTTTTAAGCGATTATCTTTGGATGAGTTTCTTTGTTTGATATCTAAGCTGCTTGAATTGGTTAATTTATGTGTTATATCTTTTGGTTATAGGTTGTCGATGGTTCTAGATACGTATAGATTTTGATGTTCCAAGATTTCGATTTTCACTTTCCTTCTGTTCTTTAGAGAGTTAATGTTATGTGGGAAGTTCTTTGTTATTAGTTGGCCAAACTGATTGTATAGATCAGTTGTTTCGGCTCTTGATTATGTGGTTCACTTCTTTGTGTTAGGTTCTCTTTATTATAGAGTGTTCATGTTTTCACGCTTGCTTTAGGTCGCTTAGGAGGATGGTTTTGTCTTAGTTGTTTCCTGAACTCTGTTTGGTTGTTTATGTTCTTTGACTAAACGTTTTCTTAGAGTCTAAATCATATGAGAAGGGGGTCTACTTTTAAGTATGGTGCTAGTTAATGTGATTGTGTTAGAGAGGGTTTGGGAACGTACTCATTTAATAGCAATTAAATTATGTAGTTTCGTCACATGCCAACTCTGTTTTGAGCACATTTATACAGAATGAAGTTAGAGATTATATCTCATTTGTTAAAATGACCAGTAGACTAATTAAAATTGAGGAAGCTATGCATTTATAGAGGAGGATAGATTTACATTTAAACTGAGGGGAAGCTGCCAGAACCTGACTGTCATCGACTTAGATGTTGTTTTTCTTCTTGTTGACATGAATAGAAGAAAGCAAAACAGAGACTTGAAGGTAAAACGTTTATTCAAAAAGTCAAATCTTTTGGTTAAAACTATTTTTTGGAGAGTTTTAACTTTAAACACCCTTTTGCTTTTATTGCTTTAGGATCAAGCAAAGATGTCGAAGACCATAAAACTAAAGATGCACAATTATTGCAACTTTACTTTGACACCATAAGATTAGCAACTAATGACTTCTCTCCAAACAACCATCTTGGTGCTTGGTGAAGGTGGATCTGGTGCAGTTTATAAGGTTGATAAGTGTTTCTTATGTTTATGATCTTAGTTAGACGTTTTTTGGATGATTTAATCTCATAACATGTGTTTCAATAATCACCAGGGTGTTCTTTATTCTGGGGAAGAGAGCTGTGAAGACTGTCAATGAAATCAGGACAAGGAGACAATGAGTTCGTAAACGAAGTCTCGTTTGTTGCGAAACTTCAACATCGTAATCTTGTGAGGCTTTTAGTTTTTCATCATCTATGAGTTCTTCAGGAAAACCATTTTTGGTCAGGTATTTAAGGGTTTGGCTACTTCTTTCTCAAGGTTTATGTTATTGATTTTGTTTTTGGTTGATTTTGGTTGATATTACTTGATTATGTATAGATCAGTTTCTTCGGCTCTTGTTTATGCATGTGGGTTTTCTATCTGTAGTTTCCTGAATCTCTAGGGTTGTTTATGCCATTTGACTAAACGTTTTCTTAGAGTCTAAATCATAGTCACATATTCTTGTTGGAGGATTAACTTTTTATTTAAATTACTTATTAATATTACAAGTATGTGGAAGACGCAAAAGAAGTTGCTTTTAGATCGTTCCCCATTATTTCTTAGTGCTAACTGTTTTTCTGTTTATTCAAAACTCTTAATTCTTACTAGAGATCACATTGGGGTTCTGGCTTAGTCTCGTGTGTTGGCTTTATCATCTCGCGGGCTTCATCAGTTCCAAGATTGGATAAAACTGCTGTTTGCTTGCAAGGGAGCGATCACAGTCTAGATTAGATAAGTTTCTATATCTCTTACCTAATTTACTCTCTGAATTTGTCTCAGCCTTGGTTTTTTGGACCAAAGTTAACATGCTTGTTCTGCAAGTTTGTGTGGGTTTAATTCAGAATCAATTCATGCTGGAGGTGAGACCTGTATGATACTTTCTGATTCCTAATTGGTTGACTCGAGAGGCGGCTTTCTTTTGATGGTCTTCAGGTTTTGTCGTTTTTTGCTCAATGATGGTCTTCAGATTTAATTGCTTGTGCTTACTGCTTTGCAGCTATTGCTAGTTCTTTTTACTATGACATGTTTAGCAAATCACAACTACTAGTGTCCCATGTTCTTGATCTGTTGACTTACACGCTCTTTGCTTTAACTACAGAGCCGAGACAGTTCAAGTGGAGGTCAAGACGCTGAAGCTTTATATCATCAAAATCACCTCCACGAACACCAGAATTAACAACTTAGGCATCACAAAGAGGGTAAGTTCTTTACCAGTATTGGCCTATTGAAGCATATGAGTGAAAAGGTGTATATATCTGTAAGTACAAACAAGGGTAAGAATCATAGTTAATTGTGATTATTACAAAGACGGGCCTTTTCGAAAATCCTTTTCAACATACTGTTTGAGTTCACTTCAGGTGCCTCAATGCATAGATAAACTTGCCTAAGCTGGTCTCAAGATATGGGGTTTGACAGGAGTTAAGTTGGAGACAGCGATAAACATAGGGTTTCTTGCCGTTGTAGTTGACTGTGCATCAGTGATCTGTTGTCGTGTCTCTCCCTGACCGAAAGCACTTGTATAAATAACTCCACAACTCTAAAAATATATTTTTCTAGGTAACACAGCTAGCCAAAGAAGGAACAGGAAAAACGACTTTGGGAATGGTGATGGTGAAAATGATGTTGGAATGATTCAAGAGGCTGATATTGGTGGTGGCATTAAGTGGCGTTGAAGGTATGCAAGTGCTTAAAAAAATATTCTTCAGCACAATGAGACATGGTTAAGTTTTGGAGAAAGAAAAGTAAGAATGTAGAATTGCAATTTTACATTTTCTTACTGATGCATGTGACACTTTTTTGTGTGCAGGATATCTAACAATTACAAAATCAGAGAATTGGAGTTTTGGCTTGTGTTTTGTTTTAGGTTTCATATCACTCACTTCACTTGGTCTCTTGGATCAGGATCGAAGAAATACCGGTATTGTAAGGTAAGAAGTCTCAGATTGCTTGATTTTTAAGCTTCAAAGTTAATATTATCAAATTTTCTTTGTTGTCTCTTTTCTTTTAAAAAAAGATAGTGTGTTGTTCTGTCTGAGCTCTGAACAGGTTTTTCGGTTTGCCAAGTGAACTGATGAATAAAGGAAAGCATTTCATATTGATAAGAAATCCTGTTAAAATACTGGTCAGATTTTCTCATCAAACACTGGTTCTCAACTTTAGCCAACGTTTCAACTAATGCTCTTCTCTGTTTCTGGAATTAGGCTTGGGGGAATTAGTGTCGATATACAGTGATCTCTGTCAGATGGGAATACCACCAGCAGTCATCAATGCGGATGAGCTTCAGGGAGATCCCGAGGTTTTGTTTCTGTAATATGTAAATTTTAACTAAGATGTCTTTTTCTATTACATGTTATGCCATCCATATAGACATGCAGACTACACTACACGGTCTTTGTGATGATTTGAAACTTGTGACCCTTTTTTCATCAGCCAAGTAAGTCGAGCTTTTCTATAGAGTTTTCCTCCATTTAGTTATTCAATCCTTGGACTAATAGCTGTTGAAACTTATTACTACTGGATATTTATTTGGTTGCAATATGAGCTGAAATTCTTTTGAAAACAGGAAGGAGTACTTTGACATGAGTCACTTGGTTAACACATTCAAATAAGTTCCTTGAACCTTTTTTACTCAATTAGTTTCTGTTCCTATCACCTTTATCACGTCTCTGATGTTCATTATTGTTTCTTTTAACAGGTTTTATATTTTCATCGCTCAAAAAATGGTTCAGTTGAGGACTTAAACATTCTGGAGATGGATGCGGAAGACAAGCTAAATACTGACCAGTGTTCTCCATCATCAGGTAACTAATATATGATATTATGTTAAGATTTTACAGGACACGATAAGAAGTTGCCCTTTTGTGGTAATGCTTTTTCTGCAAGTTCGTGTGTGTTTTAACACAGAATAATTTTTCGTTCCTAATTGGTTGACTCGAGCGACAATTTCCTTATCTCTTTCTTCTGATGGTCTTCCGGTTTCGTCTGTTTTTTGCTGATAATTGTTTAGACCTTAGAGTAACTTTTACTTGATTTAAATTTTAGATAGTTTCTCAGTGTGAAAAATACTGTCAAGAAGGTACTATATTATATTTTTTCTTATTACATTGCATCTTATCACAATTTTCTTACATAGTAGATGGTTGACTTCATTATTTCAACCAATTATAATTTCTCCTCATGTCTTGTTGCGTGTTTTTCATATTTTTTTCATCACTCACTTCACTTTGATTCTCTTGTTTCAGTTAATGGCTGAAGAGATTGGATTGGTGGTTCGTTTATTGTTTCAGCAAAGCCGAGATAGAAACAACAAAGTCAAGATCATAGGGTACCCTGTGCCAAGCCAAATTTGTTCCAACGTTTCTCTCTCCCTTTACTTTTTTTTTTTACACTAACATAAATTACAGTTATCTACGTACAAATATGTTGACACCATTTTTGTTTCGCAGAAGGCTGGTGTTACTACATCAAAACGAGCGTGTCAGCAACAGGTGAGTTCTTTGTCCTATTTATCTTGATAACTCAGATGTTGAATCTAAACCGTTATTCTTTTGTTGTAGAAAGAAAGAAGCTAGTGCGTAATAGTGTTAATGATCGTGCTTCAAAATAAGTCTTTTTATGCGCAAGCAGCTTGCCGGATTTTGGTCTGCATATTCACCATCTCTCTAATGAAACTGGAGATGTATCAATGGGGGATAAAGTGACCTGCTAGGTAAAATATTTCCCTTGTATAGTGGTTTCTCTCTTTTGGATTTTACTTGTATAACTTTCTTTTATCTTGTCTAATGTGTGAAGGTTAACTATGAGAGACGTAAACTCATCGCTAACAATCAGACATGCACACGTTGAATTTTTCCCTGAAGGTATGTATTTTTTCTGTTTGCTTTAATTTATACTACGAAACCTTAAAATTATGTCTTTCTCATGAACATAAAATGGGCTTAGGTATCATATTTACCAGAACAGATCAAATTGATTTTTCCTGAAAAATTACAATTTGTTTTTTCCCATGGCAAGCTGGTTGATCATGAATATTAGAGAATTATCGATTAGGACGATCTGGATGTTTTTTTTTCAAGAATGAAGGGTCTAAAAGAAGGGCTTGCTGAATCGAAACGCTAAGAGAATCATAAGGGGAAGTAAACTTTAAATTCATTCTCTTACTAGCCATTTTTTAGCTTGATTTCTACTAAATTATACATGTTTTGCTGTTTAATGCTTATTTTTAGCTTGATTTCTTTTGATTTTCCTTTTAGGGTATGGATTTAGGCTTTTCTAGTTTCTTAAGCATCGTTTCCAAGGTTCAAGTTCTCATATTGTCAACAAATTTACTTTCTTTTATACAGTTCATGGTGAAGAAACTGTCTGTGTTCTTGTTCCTCACGCAGATTACTGTCTCCCTGGCAAAACCAGAGCAACTGTAAGGGAGAGACATACTTGTCTATTCTTGTTGTGACTGATCATCGCTCTCATCTTTTTCACTAAATTACGAAAGTTTTTTGGGGTTTCTATTATCTTGTCTATTCTTAATTCTATGTTATTTGATGTTTGGCTTTTCCAATCACTAAGCAAAATTTCAATTTTGACTTTTTTAGGAGTTGCAAACATTATGGAAGAAAGAGGAGTCGAAGAAAACGTCCTCTGTGTTTTTTCTTTTGATGGTCTTCAGGTTTTCTCTGTTCACTCCTTAATTGGTTGACTCCAGAGATAGTATGTATGTAAACTATCTTTTTCCTTGTTATCTCTATATTAGAGCTTAGGAAAATTGCATTTCCTACCATCAAATACATTCAAGTAAGTGCATTGATTTTAATTTCATTCTCATCATTTCATGACTAGCTTTGATATCTATGAAATGTAGCACAACCTTCTTTGTCGTGTCTTCAATTATTATCTAATTCAGTTTTGGTAACCTCAGTTGTTAAACTCTAACGGTCTGGTTTGTGGTAGCATGCATTACCGCATCTTAAAGTCCAATATCCCTGCAATGTATCATTTTTGCTTTCATCATCTCTATATGAACAGTCTAAGCTCTTCCATATTTTCAGCAACAATGATTTTAGTGTACACTTCCCTCATTGAACCTAGGTTAAGCATTATTACTTATCCTAATTTTGATCTGCCCGCTCTTTGTTAGTCACTCATTGGATCTGGATATGTGCTCTCACGCCCACTTTCTTTATCTCTTTTTCGCTAGGTTTTTTTCGATGTGAGACAAACAAAAAGCCTGAGAGGATTTGGTTTGTGTGTAAGGATGGCTTCAAGGATCGAGAGCAGATGGAGATTCCAAACAACTTCCAACAATTGCTGTAGTTGCGTCCTATGATACTTTCGCAGCTGTCCGATATATGTAATATGAGTTATTAGGAATGTGGCCTAACTTAACCCAAAAGCTAGCTCAAGAGTTAAGGATTGCCACATCCTTTATATACTACCCAAAGATCTTAATCCCAAGCAATGTGGGACATTCTAATAGGCCTCCTCGAGATGTGGGTGGGAAACGGCCCAACGGGAACAGCCCAAGCCCAACATCTCGGAAATACAACAAGACATGCCACTTATATGGGCCACATAGGTGGGAAACCATTTTTGTGGAAATTTGCTTGTTGGGCCAACCTTGGGCTCTGATACCATATTAGGAATGTGGCCTAACTTAACCCAAAAGCTAGCTCAAGAGTTAAGGATTGCCACATCCTTTATATACTACCCAAAGATCTTAATCCCAAACAATGTGGGACATTCTAATATGAGTAGTGGATCATCTTACTATTCTTGTCGCATTTGTCTACTTTCTTTGACTATTTTGTGGTAGTATCAAGTATGTACCTGACTAACTTGTGTTTGTAGGCATTATTAGTTGGAAGTGACAGCAATGAAAGTGGGATCGTGTCGCTTATTGAAGTGCTAGACTAGTTTCCATTTAAATCCCAAGACAAGAGGAAGATATAATTTACTTTTTGTACAAACATCTGGTGGACCCAAAAACTACGAAGGAACTCAAAAGGTAACGAGACCTTACTATCTTCATTCTAATAAAACCATATCGTTCATTTGGTGCATTAAGCATTATATCTTCTGCAGTGGGTGAAGAGCTTTGATCAGAGGATGCGTGAGAGCATTGATTATGCCATTTGTTTGAACAGTGTTGGTTCTTGCCAAGAACTTCTTGGGACAATGAACTATTGATCCAGCACTAAAATTGTTATCTCTAGTAAGTAGGCAATGCCTTTACGTTTTCATGAGCTAATTCTTTATAATCATTTACCCTTTGCTGGTAGAACAAAAGCACCTACATTGTGCTTAGTTGATTGATTTTTTGTTTTTTTCACTTCCTTTTATTATCTTCCCATGCGGGGGTTATTTGAGATGTTTGACTATACTATGTTCTCCTTCCGTCGATTGTTTTCTCTGTTCATTACAGTAGACCCTTTCTGAATAAATTTGTGCTGCTGAATTCTGTAGATTGCTTGGGAGCATGAACAGTTTTCAAGACTCCGAGAAACTGCTGGCACTTTATCCGAACTTTTCAACTCCACCTGAGTTACTCGAAAAACAAATTGCCTTTGAGATTGGCCAAGTAATATGCTTCATCAATTAACTAGTTAATGTGATTGTGTTAGACTTTCTGGAAGCATCAAAACTTTCTAAAAATGTTTTCAGATATACTCTGCAACCTGAACAAATTCATGGCGTTTGAAACTGCTGACCCTTTTCTCATTCGCCAGGTAAGTCTAGCTTTTCTATAGAGTTTCCCTTTCTTTGGTTATTTAATACTTGGTTTAATAGTTATTGAAACTAATTACTACTGAATATTTATTTGGTTGCAATTCATTTGACAATAGGAAGGAGACTTTGACATGAGTCACGTGGTTCAAATAAGTTCCTTGAACCCTTTTTATTGAATTAGTTTGTGTTCCTTTCACCTTTATCACGGTCTCTGATGTTCATTATTGTTTTTTTTTAACAGGTGTTCTTTATACCTGATTGATCGATACTTCTTTATGTTGTGTCTTGGAGTTGGCCGAATCAATATTCTTTATACCTGATTGATCTCTCTTGTATGTTCTTGTGTTCCGTTCATTTGTGTTCCGTTCATGCTTATTTCGCTTTGCCATTATCTAATTGGTGATCTCTGGTTAAATCTTTGTAGGATCTGGTTAAATCTTTGCCATTTGATTTGACTCGGCTATTTATTTTATTCGTCGTTCTTTTCTAAAAGTTATGTGCTCTTTCTTAATTTTCATTCTCTTATTTCAGTTGATAGCTGAAGAGATAGGATTGGTGGTTAAAGTTGACTGTTTCAGAAAAGCCGAAAGAGAAGCAAAGTAAAGATCAAAGAGTGCACAAAGAAATGAGGTCCCATATTTCGCTCTCCCTGTACTTTTTATTTTTACTGTTGATTGATGCTACACTGACATGAGACGATGTTCTAAGTTTGAAATTACAGTATCTATTTACAAATTTGCTGATATCAAATTTTTCTGGCAGCAAGCTGGTGTTAGTACATTAACATTGCTCAAAACTGCGGTTCAGCAACAGCCAACAGATGATCCTTTTGAATGTATGTGGTTACATGTTTTTCTTTTTTTGATTGGATAACTTAGATGTTGCATCTAATTTCTTGTTCTTTTGTAGTTGAAAGAAAGAAGCTAGTGCGTATAGTGTTAAGGATCTTGCTTCACAGAAATCTTTTGCTATGCATATTGGCCATCTCTCTAGTGAAACTGGATAGTTTTATTTGTTTGGTTGTGCTATTGGTCTTAGTACTGTACAAAAGAGACGTGCATAGGTTTTCTGCATGTTCTTGGTAAATGCAAGTCAGGGTGTATATGTATGAATTAGTTTTCGAAGAGGTTTAAAAAGGTCATCTTATTTCATGCCATTATCAATATATGGTCGGAATCAATCTTGTGATTTGATAGCATGTAGGGTGTGCTAGTAATAGTTTTGGTGTCATGTTACATTTTCTAACAATCTTGCAGTAATTCTTTTACTAGTTTTTATGTGTTACATCTCTTGGTTATAGGTTGTCGATGATTCTGGATACATATAGATTTTGATGTTCCAAGATAAGAATTTTCAGGTTCCTTTTCTTGAGAGAGATAATGTTAAATTGAAAGTTTTTTGTGATTAGTTGGCCAAAGTGATTGTATAGATCAGTTTTTTTTCGGCTCTTGATTATGTGGGTTCACTTCTTTGTGTTAGGTTCTCTTTATTATAGAGCGTTTATGTTTTCGCTCTTGCTTTAGGTCGCTTAGGAGGATGGGTTTGTGTTAGTTGTTTCCTTAACTCTCTTTGGTTGTTCATGTCCTGGTAAAAGTGCTCCTAGATTTTAATTCTGTGTTACTTAATTACTAGCATAACTTCAATTTTTTTTCCAGGAGTTGGAATCATTGTGGTTTTCTGAATATATTCTCCGCTAAGACTAAGTGGACTAGTTGAGTTCTTCGGTTGGCTAAATGCAGATATGCCTGCAGTTTACTGAAATAGGCTATGAAGCAGATATCCATTTCACTTACAAATGTAGAGGAATCATCAAAAGACTCTGAAGTTGTATGTATTATGTCGATCGATGCTATAATGAAAAACCAACTTTTACTGTTTCGGTAGAATCTTGCATGTGCTGCCAAAACTTGTTAATTTTCAGGCTGCAAAGGGGAGCATTTTGATGCAGATCACATTGTAGAATTGCAATTTTACATTTTTTTACTGATGCGTGCGAGACTTTTTTGTGTGTAGGATATCTAACAATTACAAAATCAGAGAATTGGAGTTTTGGCTTGTGTCTTGTTGTGGGTTTCAGATCACTCACTTCACTTGGTCCCTTGGATCAGGATCGAAGAAATACCGGTATTGTAAGGTAGAAAGTCTATGTTTGTTTGGTTTGAAGCAAAGTTCATAATAAGGCAAAGTTCATAATATCAAACTTTCTTTTTTGTCTCTTTTCTTTTTTATATAAAAATGATATTGTTTTGTTCTGTTTTCCCTCTGAATAGCAATATCTCAAAATAACGGCTTTTCGGTTTGCCAAGTGAACTGATGAGTAAAGGAAAGCATTTCATATTGATACGAAATCCTCTTCACATACTGGTTAGGCTTTCTCATCAAACACCGGTTCTAAGCTTTAGCCAATGTTTCATCTAATGTTCTTCTCTGTTTATCCTTTTTGCAGCCTTCCTCTGCGAAGGTACACCTTCCATCATTTCTCGAATTAGGCTTAGGGGAATTAGTTTTGATATGTAGTAATCTCTGTGAGATGGGAACACCACCAGCAGTCTTCGATGCGGATCAGCTTCAGCTAGATCCCGAGGTTTTGTTTCTGTAATATGTAAAAGTTTCACAAAGATGTCTTTTCCTCCTACATGTTATGCCATCCATATATACATGCAGACTAAACTACATAGTCTTTGTGATGATTTGGAGATTCCATTTCAAGCCTCTATGCTTTAGTAAGGTTTTATCTTATCATAATCTTAAGGTTTGATAGATATCAAAACATTAATTTTCACTATGGTTTGCTGTTTTTGTTTTAAGATGGAAGTTGGTCCTATATATACCAGATGGAGTATGGGCACCATGGTGGTATAAGAGTATGCACGAATCAACAGGTTTCTCATCTCCAAAGAAGTATCCTCGAGTAAGGCCCTTGTTTGTTGTGGTTCAATGATTCTAAATTTAATCTAAGATGTGTTTGGTATTAATTTTTTTCCTTTAGAGATTCCCATTGTCACATTATGATTTGCTGGAGCAAATTCTAGTTCAACATTCTCAGGAGCCACGTGAAGCAAATTCTCAGGGATTCTCACTTGTTCTCCTTTTCCTTCAATAGAGGTGATTGAAATTGGGACATCAATTATGAGGGTCAAAGAATCTCTAATAGGGTTTACTTGTTTTTGATAAACTTGCATATTCTAACTTTTTCTTCTTCTTTTCAATGTGTCTACTCGGTTGTACAAGACAGTGACTCGGTATGGGAAGGACTTGGATTTACAGGGGAAAGATATTCAAGCTTGAGGAAAATCTAGATCGGTAAGAACAGTCAAATCTAGAAACGAAAAAGCATATAACAAAGTTTTCTAAGCAATGTTGTTTTATATGTTGAAATATTGGTTAAGGCTGTTTGATTCAGCAAAATCTCTGGCTTTCGAAATGTTCCAGCGTGTAAAGAGGTACGCATCTGGTGACCAATCGCTAAGTTTTGTTCTGTTAATACTACGCTACCACAACAGCTTTCTTGTGGCAAATATTACAGGTTAAAGAAGCAATCTTCAGATCTCTCATAACCAATGGTATGTTTGACAATACTCATATCAGGTTGTCTCTGTCTCGAGGTAAAAAGGTATTTCAAGTTGCTTTGAAACCTATTTTAGAAACTTCTATTTTCATTTTGACCATTTAGTCTAAAGAAAACTGTGAAACTTGTTTGTTTAAGGTAACTTCTGGAATGAGCCCCGCATTTAATCGATCTGGATGTACTCTTACGGGTAACCTTTCAGTTATCTTAACAACCAATTAATTGTGGCAATCTGATTACTTTAGATTTTGATTTACATGAAAATTTTGAGTTCTTTCTTTCAAATAATGCAGTGCTTGCCGAATGGAAGCCTCTGGTCTATGACAATGACAGTGGAATTGTGCTGGTGACTGCAACCACGCGCCGAAACTCGCCATTATGCTTGATGGAGGATGGAGTCAAGGAGGAGGAATTGGGAACGCTTGTGGTGGAGCGAATCCTTAAGAATTTCAAACCTATAATGTTCGTATAAGTTACTTATATGTAAATAATTTCGGCGTTTTCGTATTGCAGGTTGTTGTTACATGTGAAATAACCTTGAAGTTTTTCATTGATGATGATTTTGCTGATGGATAGAATTATTACTGCCAAGGGAGTGATACTTGATTTATGCATGTTTACTTAATGTACACTCTGGATTTGGCTCATCTTTGTTTCTCGAGTAACCTTAAGAAGGGTCTTCTTAGTTCTTAGTTCAGTTTTGTAGAGTTACATGAGGCCGTTTTGTCACTTTGCTTCAGCAAATTTCTTTGTAAAATTTGTGACTTCATGATTGTTTTCTGTTCTTCCCTTGATCTCACTACTTGCGTAGATAGTGTGGTAAGGATTTTTTTTTGCTGATTTCTATTAACTAACTGATATGGTTTCAAGTTTGAGTTTGGACATGTTACTATTTTTGAGCCTTTAAGCGTGTGGAATATATATCTTCGGGAAAAGATCAACAACAAAACAATCTCTTTATAGACACTAATTTGTATCAAAGAACACTTATCATGCAATTAGTTATCTGATCAAATCTGGTTATGTTTATTATTTGTTTACTTGGGCTAAGAAGGATTGAGCCATTGTACATGGATTATAGACAGACAATTGTGCAGGGTCTCCAGTCTCTTTTAGGTAGACAATTCAAAAGCAGCGTGGAACTGTTTGTTCTGGTGATGTACCTTCACTCATCTTATGTGTTATCAACATACTATGGTTCGACTTTCCTTTCTCTTCGTAGTGCTTCTGTTTTTTTTTTATATTGGATTTATTATTTTGACATCGCTAAGGTAAAACTAGTTGATTTCTTTCTAGGTGCGGAATACCTGGTAACTTAATCTAGCCAAGAGCTACGCAACCCGCAGGATGAAAGTATGAGTGCATCTTTCTTTTTATTCTTAATTTCCAATTTTTATTTGTATATCATGTACTGGGAGAATGATTTCGAGGGTAAGAGCATGGGCAGTGGGGCAAGCAGGTGGGTGTGAGTCTTGGGGTGTAGGTATTAAAAAAACGAAAAAATTATCTCTCTCTTCACACCCGGGTGTAAGTTTACACTCGGGTGTAACACTTTTTCTCTCTATCTCTCTCTTTCTTTCTCTTTCTCTTTTCTCTTTTGCTTTAAATTATAATACTAAAAAAATACTTACACCCACACAAACACATTTGCCACTGCTGATGGTCTAATGCGGATGATTTTTTAGTTACTGGTGTTGCTGGTGGCTCATAAAGGAAGTAGCCTCTATTTTGCTATTATATCCATTTGTTGATATCTTGGAAACTTTTTTCTATATATGGACTGGTGTAAAAGATGGAAATACTTTGTCAAGCTCAGCAAAGACACTATGTATGTCTCTGGTATTGAGACTTTCCTCTTTTTTTTTTTTGATGAAATGTGAAATTAATTCATGAAAAAGAGTTATTTACAACAATTGAAAAAATAGACCAAAGGAGAAACAGAGGGATAACGTTGGTATATAAAACAGACCAACCAAAGCTAATGATTTTGTCTTGAGCTAAACCACCTTTGAAGCAACCCTGGAAGCTTCCTATTCTCGAAATATCGTACGGACACGATTCTCGAACGTACAACTCTCTCAATCGTACTAGCTAGTTGGGAGTGCGTACGATATAGCTTGTTGTGCCTTCTCTCGTTTCGTTCCCGCCATAGATAATATATGGTTTCTTGGAAACTCAAGCGGAGAAGATTGTAGGCATACCTCACATATGGATGAGTGCTTAGCCGCTGAATTGTCTCAGCCCAATTGGGATCCGGGTCAGTTCGCAACAAGTCACCTATAACTTGAATCCACACCATGAACAAATAAGGGCAAGCGAAAAATAAATGATCTCGAGTTTCATCAGGTTCTCCACATAAGAGACATGGTTGGTCTTCTCCCCATGCTCGCATCCGTGAACCTGTGGTAAGCCTATCGCTGATCGCTAACCAAGTGATAAAAGCAAACTGAGGATCTGTTTGCGGGAACCATATAACCTTACTCCACTCCTTTGTATACCCGCGAGTTCGCAGCTGGTCCCATGTATTAGCCGCTGCATATTCAGACCAGAAATCTTCCAGAGAGTGTCTCCACACAACCTTATCGATACCTGCTTCTCTGTTTGGTACCTTAAGACCCTGAATGCTATGGATCACTTGTATTAAATTTCTGTTCCGACAACGTCTAAAGCTCCACCCCGCTTCATTAACAACATCAGAGACCTTAGCGAATTTAGGGATACCTAGTTGTCTTTGGTATTGAGACTTTCCTCTTAATAGACAAGAAATCAATGAAAGTAGTAGATAATGTTATCGAAAGCATGGGCACTGAAGGAAATACATGAGAAATGGACAGCTTCCACCAAGCTGATGGGTGAAGGTTCGTTGTAAACTTGCTTCTATTGT
Source organism: Arabidopsis arenosa (assembly GCA_905216605.1). Classification (NCBI taxonomy): domain Eukaryota; kingdom Viridiplantae; phylum Streptophyta; class Magnoliopsida; order Brassicales; family Brassicaceae; genus Arabidopsis; species Arabidopsis arenosa. Next base: position 12,440,112 of record LR999456.1, read on the forward strand.
TCATTAGCCTTTGTTTTTGGGAAGTCTACATATATTGTTTTCTTTTGGCTTCACTTGAAACTGCATAGAAGATTTTAGGGATATTCCATATAAGCAATTTTTTTTCAAAATGGAGAATGTCTTGTATCATTTAAATGAAAATTTTCATTGTAAAGTTGGCTGTTATGTCCCATATGCAGGTTTAGTGGCGGAAATCAAAGATATCAGCCACACAAAGCATAAGGAAGACCCTCTTTATTCCATTTCACTAAGCCCTCTTTCACCTCAGATGTGGAGTTCAGTTATTGCTCTGTTTTTTCATATCTTGAAATGTTACAGAAATGCACGTTAAAACATTGCTGATGGGTGAAGGTTTGTTTGTAAAATAGCTTCATTAACTCTTGGGAATCTGCATACTCTTAAGCTTGCATATTATTTTTGCATTTGCAGAGCATCAATATTCTTACTGCAATGATTCATGAGGAGTAGGCGTTGCTGAGTTGGAAGTACACACTTGGATTCCTGTCAAGTTGTCAAAAACCTCATCACAGAGTTTTCTTAGCTTGTTCTACTGTTTGATCCTTATTGTATTGGTTACCTTTATTGATTTCTTTAAATTGCTCCTTGTGCAGATACATGGGACATCACGCTTAGGTTGTAGAGCGTCTCAAAATGAGAAACAGTTCCACTTTAGGTTTTGGCTCCTAAATTGCATTTGTGGCTTTCTTCTATCGATGAAGTGGTCTAGAGGTTTGGGTGTTATCAGATTATATATCTTGGTTTAGTAGGTTTAGTTATTTGGTTTAACTTAACCAATTGTATAGCTGTAGTATAAATACTCTTGTACAGTGATGATTATACAATAATGAGAAAGTCAACATTTGAAAACTCTAACAAACTATTCTCATCATCTCCTTCTTCGTAATATGGTATCAGAGCCATCAAAGCTCAAAACTCCATTGATTTCGACTTGATTTCTTCGTTCCGAGCTCAGATTCTTCTTCTCCGTTGTCTAATCTCTAGATCCAATGGTGACTGTAGCTCGTGCTCAACGAAAATCCACTCGATCGAAGTCTGGTACAAGTTCCGCTACTCGAAAGCCGTCGCGATCCACCGGCGTTGTTGATTCACCTCCGAACTCTCCTCCAGTTACTAGATCTAATGTTTCTGGAGCTTCGCGAGCTCAAACAACATCGGAATCTCCAGATCCGACTCACTCTCCTTTCTTTATGCATAGCGCCGATCATCCAGGTTTAAATATCATCTCTCATCGCTTAGATGAAACGAACTATGGTGATTGGAGTGTTGCTATGCTTATCTCTCTAGATGCTAAGAACAAAACTGGATTCATAGATGGAACTCTCACTCGTCCTGTAGAAACGGATTTGAATTTTCGTCTGTGGTCTAGGTGTAATAGCATGGTCAAATCCTGGTTGCTTAATTATGTTTCTCCTCAGATTTATCGAAGTATTCTTCGTATGAATGATGCTTCGGATATATGGCGTGATCTTCACAGTCGATTTAATCTGACTAATCTTCCACGCACATATAATCTTACTCAAGAGATCCAGGATTTACGCCAAGGTACATTGTCTCTGTCTGAGTACTATACTCGTCTCAAGACATTATGGGATCAATTGGATAGTACAGAGGCATTGGATGAGCCATGTACATGTGGTAAAGCTACTCGTCTGCAACAGAAGGCGGAGAGAGCTAAGATTGTGAAATTCTTGGCTGGTTTGAATGAATCTTATGCGATTGTTCGCAGACAGATCATAGCTAAGAAAGTTCTTCCTAGCTTGGCAGAGGTGTATAACATTTTGGATCAAGACAATAGTCAACAGGGATTCTCTAATGTTGTTGCTCCACCTACTGTTTTCCAAGTGTCTGAGAATGTTAACTCTACTGGCATGGATCCTACTATTTGCTATGTTCAGAATGGTCCTAATAAGGGAAGACCAATTTGTTCTTTCTGCAATAGAGTGGGACATATTGCTGAGAGATGTTACAAGAAACATGGATTTCCTCCTGGATTCACACCCAAAGGAAAAACTGGTGATAAGTTTCAGAAACCAAAACCTCTGGCTGCTAATGTTGCTTTGACAACTACAGAGTCTGTTGATACTCATTCTAGTTTGGAGAATCTGGTGGGGAGCATGAATAAAGAACAACTTCAACAATTCATTGCAATGTTCAGCTCTCAACTTCAGAATTCTTCTCCCAGTAACTCTACAGTTGCTAGTTCTTCTCAGTCAGAAAATATTGGTATTTCTTTTTCACCTTCAACATATTCTTTTATTGGAATATTGACTGTTGCTCGTCATACACTTGATTCTAAAACATGGGTGATAGACTCTGGAGCTACACACCATGTCTCTCATGATAGAAGTTTATTTTCCACATTGGATACTTCTGTTTTGAGTTCAGTGAATTTGCCAACAGGTCCCACTGTGAAGATCAGTGGTGTTGGTACATTAAGACTTAACAGTCATATCCTTCTCCACAATGTGTTGTTTATCCCGGAGTTTTGACTGAATCTCATCAGTATAAGTTCTCTCACTGATGATGTTGGTTCCCGAGTGATTTTTGACAAAACTACTTGTGAAATTCAGGATCCTATCAAGGCCCGGAAGCTTGGTCAAGGTAGGAGGATTGGAAATCTCTATGTGTTAGACGTTGAAGAATCTATCTCAGTGAATGTAGTTGTGGACATCAGTATGTGGCATAGGAGACTTGGTCATGCTTCTTTGCAAAGACTTGATGTTATTTCAGATTCATTGGGGACTACAAGGCACAAGAATAAAGGCTCCGATTATTGTCATGTCTGTCATTTAGCAAAACAGAGAAAGTTATCCTTTCCTTCTCAGAATAAAGTTTGTAATGAGATATTTGACATGTTACATATAGACATTTGGGGTCCTTTCTCAGTTGAAACAGTTGATGGGTTTAAGTATTTCTTGACAATAGTAGATGATCATTCAAGAGCAACATGGATTTATCTACTAAGAACTAAGTCTGAGGTGCTAACAGTTTTCCCTGGTTTTATTGAACAAGTTGAGAATCAATACAAGATCAAGGTTAAGGCTGTGAGATCTGATAATGCACCAGAATTGAGATTTACAAGTTATTATCAACAGAAGGGTATTGCTTCATTTTATTCTTGTCCAGAGACTCCAGAACAGAATTCGGTTGTAGAAAGAAAGCACCAACACATATTAAACGTAGCCAGAGCTCTAATGTTTCAATCTCAGGTACCACTCTCTTTATGGGGTGACTGTGTTCTCACAGCTGTTTTTCTTATCAACAGGACTCCATCACAGTTGCTTTCTAACAAGACAACTTATGAGATTCTTACTGGTTCAGCTCCTCAATATGAGCAGCTTCGTACTTTTGGTTGTTTGTGCTACAGTTCTACATCACCAAAACAGAGACACAAGTTCCAACCGAGATCAAGAGCTTGTTTGTTTCTTGGATATCCTTCTGGATACAAAGGTTACAAGTTAATGGATTTGGAGAGTAATACGGTTTTCATCTCTAGAAATGTGATATTTCATGAAGAAACTTTCCCATTGGTTAAAGATCCAAGATCAGAGAGTTCTTTGGAGTTCTTCACACCAATGGTTCCTGTGTCTTCAGGTACTCATCATTCTCCTCTCTCTTCTCTTCCATCACAAATTTCTGATCTACCACCACAAATTTCTTCTCAGAGAGTTAGGAAACCACCTGCTCATCTGATAGATTATGACTGTAACATTATACAGTCTAATCATAAATATCCTATTTCCTCTACACTTTCTTATTCTAAAATTTCTCCATCTCATATGTGTTATATCAATAATATCACAAAAATTCCTATTCCCACCACTTATGCTGAGGCACAAGACACCAAAGAATGGTGTGAGGCGGTTGATGCTGAGATTGGTGCTATGGAATCTACTAACACTTGGGAGATTACTACATTACCACCAGGAAAGAAAGCTGTAGGTTGTAAATGGGTATTCACATTGAAATTTTTGGCTGATGGTAGTCTTGAAAGATATAAGGCTAGATTGGTTGCAAAAGGTTATACTCAGAAAGAAGGGTTGGATTATACTGACACATTTTCTCCAGTTGCAAAGATGACCACAATCAAGTTGTTGTTGAAAGTTTCAGCTTCTAAGAAATAGTTTTTGAAGCAGTTGGATGTGTCTAATGCGTTTTTCAATGGAGAATTGGAAGAAGAGATATTCATGAAGTTGCCTGAAGGTTATGCAGCAAGAAAAGGTATGCAATTACCATCAAATGCTGTTTGTAGGTTGAAAAGATCTATTTATGGTCTTAAACAAGCTTCCAGACAGTGGTTTAAGAAGTTTTCTGCATCACTTCTCAGTTTGGGTTTTAAAAAGACTCATGGTGATCATACTCTATTTCTCAAAGAGTATGAAGGTGAATTTGTTATTATCTTAGTCTATGTTGATGATATTGTGATAGCTAGCACAAGTGAGAATGCTGCAACACAATTAACTGATGACTTGAAGTTGAGATTTAAACTGAGGGATCTTGGTGATTTGAAATATTTTTTGGGGCTTGAGGTTGCTAGGACGACTGCAGGAATTTCTTTATGCCAAAGAAAGTATGCTTTGGAATTATTGCAGTCTACTGGTATGACTAATTGTAAGCCGGTTTCAGTACCAATGATTCCTAATGTGAAGATGATGAAAGAAGATGGTGATTTGCTAGAAGACAAAGAGCAATATCGCAGAATTGTTGGCAAATTGATGTATCTGACAATCACAAGGCCATATATCACTTTTGCGGTTAACAAATTATGTCAATTCTCTTCTGCTCCTAGAACAACTCATCTTGCTGGAGCTTACAGAGTTTTACAGTATATCAAAGGAACAGTTGGACATGGCTTATTCTACTCTGCTTCTCCTGATCTCACTTTAAAAGGGTTTACAGACTCTGATTGGGCTTCCTGTTCTGATAGTCGCCGTTCTACTACTGGTTTCTCAATGTTTGTAGGGGATTCTTTGATATCTTGGCGATCAAAGAAGCAACATACAGTGTCAAGATCCTCTGCAGAAGCTGAGTACAGAGCTTTAGCTTTGGCAACTTGTGAGATAGTCTGGTTGTACACTCTACTTACCTCTTTGAAGACTTCTCCAACAGTGCCTATCCTCTTTTCAGACAGCACTGCAGCAATATACATTGCTACTAATCCAGTCTTCCATGAAAGACCAAAGCATATTGAAATCGATTGTCACACAGTTAGGGAGAGACTGGACAATGGTGAACTCAAGCTACTTCATGTGAGAACTGAAGATCAAGTAGCTGATATTTTGACTAAACCATTGTTTCCTCATCAATTTGAGCATCTTAAGTCCAAGATGAACATTCTAAACATTTTTGAATGCTCATCTTGAGGGGGCATATCAGATTATATATCTTGGTTTAGTAGGTTTAGTTATTTGGTTTAACTTAACCAATTGTATAGCTGTAGTATAAATACTCTTGTACAGTGATGATTATACAATAATGAGAAAGTCAACATTTGAAAACTCTAACAAACTATTCTCATCATCTCCTTCTTCGTAATAGGTGTCTTACTTTGCTGCGTGAGAATTGATGGGTCATTGCACATTCTTATGTGGTTGTGTATGGTTTCAAGGGTTTTACTCGTTTTCTAATTTTGTATACCTACTTTACCTGTTTTTTTTTATCTGGATGAATCTGGTTATTGAATGTTGTTCTTTTCAAGTGTTTACAATTTATCCTCTTGCTGTGGGATAAGTCTAGCTGTGGAAACCAAGGGCCAGGGAAAAAGGTTGATGCTTTAGCTGCCTTGACTTCTGCATTTAAATTTTCTTCCGGGAGAACAAGCTCTTCGGTAAATAGTATAAGCTCATTTTTTATGTTTTTACTAGATTCTTTCTACACATATATGAAGATATTGACAGATATTTCATTGTCAATGAGATTCATGTCATAGATTTCTAAAACTTATCAAAACCTTTCACTTTCCATCAAACTTCTCTTCCCGCTTATGTTTTCTTGTTTGCTTGAGGGCAAGCAAAGACTAAGTTTGGGGGAGTTGATATGTCTATAATTTGCATGATTTAAGCATTCATTCTTATCACTTTGTCATTGTTTCAATCACATTTCATCTCATTAGTAGTCGTTTTAGTGTGTTTTGCATACTTAGGACGTTTTTGCATTAGGATTGCATGTGCATTGCATATTTGGTTGTTTTAAGGTACTTTGGATGCTTTTGGAGTTCAAACAGAGGAGAAACAGAACAGAAATTCAGAACGCTCAATCACGCCTTCAGCCAAAGCACTCGATCGCAACCTCGGAGCCCTGACAGAGCAAAGCACTCGATCGCAACCCCAGAAACTGTCATGAAGGGCAAAACCACTCGATCACAACCCCGGAGCAATTTCAGAAGAAACCACTCGATCGCAAGATCGAGCTGAAGCTGTCATGGAGGACATATCACTCGATCACCACCTTGTCATCAGAAGCCCATCTACTCATTCCTCACTCAACCAGACAAGCTGAGCATACGGAAGAGAAGAGAAGCTGAAGAAACCACTCGATCACCACCTCACGTCATCTACTCGATCGCACCACTTGATCGCAGGGTCGCTGGACCATTCCATCTCGTCTTCACTACAGACCACTCGATCGCAAGACGGAGTTCCCGAAGCCCAGTTTGATCAGTTACACTCGATCACAGGGAAGCCCATTTCAGCCCATCAGATGCTCGATCGCAGAGTCTCGATGTGAAGACCACTATCTCGAACTTTCCTTATTTAACTTTTTTCGCTTATATAAGCAGCCTCTAAGGGTTTTCCCTAGGGCAGCCAGTCATTATTTTCAGTTTTTACCTAGACTTGTTTTCATAGCCGCAGTGTGTTCTTCCTGCGACTTTGTATTCGCTTTCAAGTATTTTATAATTCAGTTTTCGTTTCAGTCTTTATCATTTCCTGTTATCATGTTTTCAATCGTTTCATTGCTATTGTTTTTGATTATGTCTGAGTAGTGAATTGTATTTCTGAGGATGGGATAGAGTAGTCGTGGTTGCCTTAGTCGCTTTAGATGGTTGAGTTTAGATTGTTTGAATCCCTTCTGGATTAGTTGTACTTATTGCTTGTTCCTTTCTGATCAACTGGAAAATGAATCCAGACATTCCCGCACCCAAAAGGTGTTTGATGGAATGTCTGATCCACTAATTCCAGAGATACTCGTCTCTATCCCAAGGTATTGGCCGTTTAGAGCGGGTATTGGCTTTAACAAGTTGATTCGATATTGCCTGCTTAGTTAGAGATCGCTAATGGTGATTAGGTCTGTGTCTAGGTCTGCTTGAGAATTTCTATCACGGTGGTGAATTGATTTGCTTTTGAATTTGTTGTCAAGGGATAGCTTCTGTGAAGTTTTGTCAACCGTCTAAATAGATTAAGGAGATCACGCTATTCGATTACCCTGTCCTTAGAAATCTCTCATCCATTTGATTGCCTGCTATCTTAACTGCTTTGTTCTTCAACTGCCTGCTATTGCTAGTTTGCATTTCAGTTTCATTTCATTTCTGTTATTTCGCACTAGGACTGTTAGAAAACCACAACTCTCTGCTTGGCTTGACTTAGCAAATTCTGATCATATCTCATCTGTTTGCATCACACTAGATTGGATTGACAACCTAAAATACTACAACGACACAATAGTGTTTTAGGATAATTGATCTGAAAAATTCTATTATCAATTTGGCGCCGTTGCCAGTTTAGTGTTTGTTTGCTATATTTGAGATCATTAGAATCGTTAAGATCAAGTTCGTTTTTGTTACACAAGATATTGACATTGTGTTTTTCTGTCTGTATTTCAGGTACTCACAGCAACCAGCTTTACAGACTCATCTCTGATTGGTCTGCTAAAGCCTTGCTGTTACCTGTTATATGCATACACGGTCAAGAAAAAATCAAAATCTCCTTTTCAACGATAACATCGACCGTATCGCTCGCCAACTAAGAGAACAGACAGCAACAGACACAATGGCTGACATTGTAGATGACCAAGACCAACCCAACAACATTGGTGCTGGTGACTTCCCACACAATCACAACCAGCGTCATGGAATTGTTCCTCCACCAGTCCAGAACAACAACTTTGAGATCAAGAGCGGTCTCATTGCAATGGTTCAGGGGAACAAGTTTCACGGCTTGCCAATGGAGGATCCGCTTGATCATCTTGACGAGTTTGAAAGGCTCTGTGGCCTTACTAAAATCAATGGAGTAAGTGAAGATGGTTTCAAGCTTCGCTTGTTTCCATTCTCACTTGGAGACAAAGCCCATCTGTGGGAAAAGACGCTACCCCAGGGTTCAATCACGACCTGGGATGACTGCAAAAAAGCCTTCTTGGCTAAATTTTTCTCCAACTCCAGAACAGCAAGACTCCGGAATGAGATATCCGGATTCACTCAGAAGAATACTGAAACCTTCTGTGAAGCATGGGAGCGCTTCAAAGGTTATCAGACCAAATGCCCTCATCACGGCTTTGGAAAAGCTTCTCTTCTCAGCACACTCTACAGAGGCGTTCTTCCCAAGATAAGGATGCTGCTTGATACCGCTTCCAATGGGAACTTCCTCAACAAAGAAGATGGTGAAGGATGGGAGCTCGTTGAAAACTTAGCTCAGTCGGATGGCAACTACAACGAGGATTATGACAGAAGCATCCGCACCAGTTCTGACACTGATGAGAAGCACCGCAAAGAGATGAAAGCTCTCAATGATAAACTAGACAAGCTCCTGCAAGTGCAACAGACGCATGTTCACTTCGTCTCTGAAGATGAACTATTCCAAGTCCAAGAGGGGGAGAATGATCAGTCTGCTGAAATCAGTTACATTCAGAACCAAGGTGGCTACAACAAGGGTTACAACAACTACAGACCAAACCCGAATCTGTCATATAGAAGCACCAAGGTTGCCAACCCTCAAGACCAAGTTTATCCTTCTCAGCAGCAGCAACAACAACAACCCAAACCGTTTGTTCCATACAACCAAGGCCAAGGGTTCGTTCCAAAGCATCAGTTCCAGGGAGGATATCAACAACAACAACCACCACCTGGTTTTCCATCACAGCAACATCAAGCACCTTCGCCTCCGGATTCTTATATGAAGAACTTGGTCCAACAGATACTTCAAGGGCAAGCCACAGGAGCGATGGAAATTGCAAAGAAGTTGGTTGAATTAAACAACAAAGTCGACCGCAATTTCAATGACCTTAACAGCAAGTTTGAATCATTGAGTACTAGACTGCGCTATATGGAAGGCAATCCTATTTCAACATCCATTTCCAACAACCCAGGCCAACTTCCAAGGAAAGCAATCCAGAACCCAAAGGAGTATGCCACTGCTCATGCTATCACTATCTGCCATGATCGAGAGCTGCCACCTCGACATGCCCTTAACTCAATCACTGAGGGCAGTGTGGTTCAAGAGGGGGAGGATTTCTGTCAAGATGACGTTATGGCTGACCAAACACTAGAGGAGCCCATACTTGACAAGCATTCCACTCGCCCACCAGCTTCACCAGTCGCTCCCACTGTTGAAAAACCAGCTGCTGCAAAGACCAAGGATACAGTCTTTGTGCCACCTCCCAAGAAATTGGAAGATCCTGGTTCGTTTACCTTACCTTGCTCTATAGGTCCTTTAGCCTTCAGTAACTGCCTATGTGATCTAGGTGGTTTTATAAGTCTCATGCCTCTCTCTGTGGCCAAGAGACTAGGTCTCAGCGAGTACAAATCTTTCAACAACTCCTTGATCCTGGCTGATGGGTCTGTTAGACTACCTCATGGGTTATTAGAAGATTTGCCTATTAAGATTGGAAATGTTGAAGTCCCCACAGACTTCATAGTGCTCGAAATGGATGAAGATCCAATAAATCCTTTAATCTTAGGGAGGCCCTTCTTAGCTACAGCCGGAGCAGTCATAGATGTCAAGAAGGGGATGATTGATCTTAATCTCGGAAAAGATTTCACGATGAAGTTTGACATTAATGATGCTATGAAGAAACCTACTCGACATGACCAACACTCAATCACTGCGGACAGTGAAGTTCAGGAAGGGGAGACTTCTAGACGCATTGAAGTCTCAGTTGTTCAACTCAATCATTCAGCTCAACCTCGCTATCAAACTCAGTCTGCCTTGGAAGAGAAAGCTGCTATAATTGAGAGGATGGTAAAACGACTCAAGCCAACTCCATCACCTTCACTTGCTCTCCCATGGAAGTTCAGGAAAACTTGGAAAGACAACTATGAATCTCTTGCAGAGAAACAGCTTGACGAGATGGAAGCAGTGATGCCATTAATTGAAGTTCTCAAGCTGATTCCGGACCCTCACAGAGATGTGAGAAACTTGATACTAGAAAGGCTCAACATGTATCAAGATTCAGGTGATGAATATGATGCCAATCCGATTCAAGCCTCTGATGAGAGGATTATTCAAGAAAAGTTGGAAGATCCTGGATCTTTCACTCTGCCATATTCCATCAGGCAATCGACTTTCAGCAATTGTCTATGTGATCTAGGAGCTTCAGTCAGCCTAATGCCACTCTTTGTGACATCACCTTGATTCTTGCTGATAGGACTACAAGGAGACCTTTTAGCCTGCTGGAGGATGTGCCAGTAATGATTAATGGAGTAGAGGTGCCTACTGATTTTGTTGTGCTTGACATGGATGAAGAATCTAAGGATCCTCTGATCTTAGGAAGACCTTTCTTGGCCTCAGTGGGAGCAGTAATAGATGTCAGATATGGTAAGATTGATCTCAACCTTGGGAGGTACGTCAAGTTGCAGTTTGACATCAACAAAACTCCAACAAGGTCAACAACAGAGGGAAAGGCCTTGGAGATTCAGAGAGCGGTTCCAGGAGAAGGATTTGGCTGCAAAAGTGAAGGAACCAATTCTAGTCCAAACTCAACCTTCAAACTCAATCGCTAAATCGAGTATACCTTCAGCGCTTGATTGGCGAGAGCTCAAAAAGAAATCTGATCTCCAAGAAAGAACCATTCAGAAGCTGACCCACACTGTTGAAAAGCTGACCCACATTGCTGCATTAAATCGTTTCATCTCGAAATCTACCGATAAATGTCTCCCTTTTTATCAAATTTTAAAAGGAAACAAGAAATTTCGGTGGGATGATCAATGCGAAGCAGCATTTGGTCAACTCAAAACTTATCTGACAACGCCGCCGATTCTCTCAAAACCTGAGTTAGATGAGAAACTTTATCTTTACATTTCAGTTTCTAACCATTCTGTAAGTGGGGTTTTAGTTCGAGAGGACCGAGGTGAACAAAAGCCGATTTTCTACATAAGTAAATCTCTTACTAGTCCAGAAACGAGATATACTATGATGGAAAAATTTGCTTTAGCAGTAGTCATATCCGCTAGGAAACTCAGACCTTATTTCCAATCTCATCCGATAGAAGTTTTAACTTCTCATCCACTTCGCTCAATTCTTCACGGTCCAAGTCAGTCCGGTAGATTGGCGAAATGGGCAATCGAACTCAGTGAGTACGATATAGAATACAAAAGTCGAACTAGCGCAAAAGCACAAGTTCTGGCTGATTTTCTAACCGAACTACCATTAGATAATGGAATCCTTATTGAAATGGACTCCACATGGAAATTGCATGTAGATGGCTCTTCTTCTAAACAAGGATCCGGAATCGGTATTAGGCTCGAGACTCCGACAAAGGAAATAATCGAACAATCATTTCGATTAATGTTCCCGGCTTCGAACAATGAAGCGGAATACGAAGCTCTCTTAGCAGGACTTCGGCTTGCTCTTGCAATTGGAGGAGAAAAAATAATAGCTTATTGTGATTCTCAGCTAGTTGTAAACCAGTTCGCTTGAGATTACAAAGCTAAGGCTCCTCGAATGGAAGCCTATCTTCGGCTGTCAAAAAATTAGCCAGAAAATTCAAAGAATTCGAATTAGTTCGAATACCTCGAGGAGAAAACACTTCGGCGGACGCTTTAGCTGCCCTAGCTTCTACCTCAGATCCCGAGCTCAAGCGAGTTATTCCAGTTGAATGTATTTCTTCGCGAAGTATTTCAGTTGAAGAAACAGAAAACGATAACATTTTGGAGGCCGAGCATATCGAAACTCCAAAATTAAGTTCCGGAAATGAAAATAGCTCACTTGTCGTCACCAGATCACGAGTAAAATCTCAAGATGACGAACTTACTCCACCACTGGAACTTCCTAAAAGGAAGCCAAGAAGAAAATTAAAGGATCAAGAGGTTCCCATTAAAGAACCGTCTCGAACTGAACAGACACCTCCAGGTGGAGAAGAAGTTCGGGAAACAGTCGAAGATCCTGATATTCCTTCCGAACCCGAACCAAGGAAGTTTATACTCGAAGATAATACTTCCGCTAATGATTGGGGGGCTGACTGGAGGGTACCCATCAAAAATTTTATTCTTAATGGAGAACTACCATCGAACAAGTGGTAAGCTCGCAAATTAAGAATCATCAGCGCTAAGTATTGCATAATTAAAGACTCATTATATAAGCGAGGTGTCAGTGACCCTTATCTTTTATGTATTTTTGGACCCGAAGTTGAAATAGTGACAAGCGAGGTCCACGAAGGGCTTTGTGGTAGTCATTCTTCGGGACGATCAATGGCCTTCAAAATCAAACGGTTAGGATATTTCTGGCCAACTATGATTTCTAACTGCATCGATTACGCCAAACGGTGTATGTGGATGTAGGATTAACACTCGATTGTCTTTAAGTATTTTAGTGGAGAAAAACTCTAAAAATCTACGAATGAATATGAGAATTCGAAAGGGAAATTGACCAAGAAAAGAATGAAATAAAGGGAATGACAAGAACGAAGTACAAAAGACCTTGCGAAATTATAAGAGAAAAAAGTATGTTGTATTGCTTGGTAGTAATGAGTAAAAAGATTGTCCCCCCTCAAACACATGCGTTTGAGGTTGTTTTTATAGAGAAAATATGATTAATGCGGTCATTTACTACTCGTAATCATATTGATCCGCATTAATCACATAAGTTACATTTTGACCGAAACGGCTTGAACTTGAATTGTCTTGGGCTTCACATGGGCCTTCCGAACTCTTTCTTGCTGACTCCGAACTCCCGTACTTTGATGCTACCGCGAGCCTCGAACAATATTCTCCTCGCTTCGACCTTTCTCTATGCGAACTGTATGTCGAATAAGAGCGAACTCCATACTGGTAAAGATCGAACTCTTTTAGTAAACTGAATCGAACTCCCAACCGGTCAAGTCCAATAAAATATCTAGAAATCCGAGAGGATTATTGTGTAATAATGACGTGGATAGATCCAAGTGGATCCTACCGAAAATGTGTGGGATCCGACCCCAACAGTGTAAAAAGTGCCAGATGCACGCTCCTCTTATTCACCAGCCGTCTGAATTTTTGTCATCTATATCCGCTCCATGAAACCGAAGGGGCGTACGTTTGGAGGACGGATGGACCAATGAGCCAAGAGCTTGATTCGACCACCGTGAACCAAGGGAAACGTACAATCCACAATCTCTATCGGGGGACTTAGACCAGTGGGGTTGGTTGGATGTATGGCTAAGTAACGATGGAGATTGGTCCATCAATACACGATTGGTTAAGAATCGTTGTACGAATGGAATATGGAAACAAGAAGGCTAAGGGAAGGATCAATGGACGGATCGAAGAGGAATCAAATCCTTATGTTGGCCAAGGTATGTAAACGAATCTAACTTATTAGTTAAGCTAGACGTTTAGGAATTGGCCGTTGAAATTAGGATAACGGAATATGCAATCGTTAGAATTAGAATGGTTAGCGAACAAATTGCATGTCTTGACCGAATAAAGGTTCGATCTAAGTCTTAAGGACAAAGACGATAAAATTGGTACAAGGGTTGGTTGGAATTAAACCAAAGATAGAAAGACTTCCGCTGGGTACTAAGAAAGCGATTATAGAATTAAGCCTCGTAAAGGCAATTCTAGGTGAAATCGCGAAAAATATGGAGGTTCGGCCGAGAGGAGGGACGAACATGTGACCATGGTCGCCGGACGCCGAGACGTCCGGGACGGGACGCTACAAGTTGGTATCAGAGCATGCTTGATCCTAGGATGGATAAGTGCTCGGGAAAATGTCATGGTAAATGACTACTAAAGGTGTAACTTAAATGATTGAGTCCTCGGGGAAACGAATGATGAACTTGAACATTTGTGTTGGTGAGCCGGAAGGGAATTGAGGCAAGAACGCAATTACATGCTTGGAAACAAAGAGAGTTTACCAAGATGAATTGGTTAAGCCAAGATGATTACCGAAGGGGCAAGAACTACACAAGTAGCAAGTGAATAATTATTCGGAGAGAGGGGCTTATTATAAAATTTGAAAATGTGAAGTTAAGTGTTTGGCGGATAAGGAAGTTGAGGTGAATGAGATTGATGTGCTTGAGGAAAGGTTACCTAAGGCATGATCGGGCACCAAGATACGAGCCTTGTAGTCAAATGACTTAACATAACGGGGAAAAGGTATTGATCTATTCGGAGAATGACCAAGAATCAATGGAAATTAGATCTCGTCGGAATTTGACGAAGATCGGGAAACACTTGATCTATTCGGAGATTGAAAAGATCAAGGGGTACTGACCGAGTCCGGAAAGGACCAAGGTCGGGGATATTGACCGAGTTCGGTGGGGGCCAAGGTCGGGAATATTGACCGAGTCCGGTGGGGACCAAGGTCGGGAAAATTGACCGAGTCCGAAAAGGACCAAGGTCGTGAAAAGTGACCGAGTCCGGTGGGGACCAAGGTCGGGAATAATGACTGTGTCCGGAAAGGACCAAGGTCGGGAATTATAGACCAAGTCCAGTTTGGACTAAAGTAAAAAAAAAATTTGTTCTAGTCGGGATTGGACTAGGACGGGAAACATTTGATCTACTCCGGAAAGGACCAAGATCGGGAAAATGGATCGAGTCCGAGAAAGGACCAAGATCGGGAAAATGGATCGAGTCCGAGAAATGGACCAAGATCGGGAAAAATTTGATCGAGTCCAAGAAAGGACAAGGATAGGATAATTTGATCGAGTGTCGGAAAAGACCAAGATCGGGAAGCTTGATCAAATTCGGAAATAGATATTTGATCAAGTGTGACATCTAAAGTCTCGGAAGACTAAAGATGGGAAATCGTTAAGGAGTAAAGAAATTCTAACACCCACCGAATTCGAGGACGAATTCATTTTAAGGGGGGTAGACTTGTAACGTCCGCGTCTCGCGATCCTAAAGGAGGCCGGTTTGTTTTAGGGAAAACTAGATCATGGTCGAGAAAACGAAAGAAACGTTTAAGTCATGAAAAGTGTAGATGACTTAGACGGTTTCGGGATAATCTAGTGATCATGGAGAAATGATCATGGAAAGATTGGGAATGGCATAGTCAAGGCCGAGAAAACGGACCGAAAGACTTAGCCGGAAAGAAAGTGAAAGAATGTTCGAGCTAAACCAGCTAGGTGAGCTGGACAAGCTGGATGAACTAGCTAGCTCAGCTAGGTGAGCTAAACCAGCTGGAAGACTAGCTAGCTCAGCTAGGTTAGCTGACCGACAGCTCAACCGAGCTCGGTGAACTGATCGAGTACTGACCCAGCTGGGTGGTCCGGTCAGCTGACACTCGAGCTGGTGGACTGTGGTAGCTCGGGATGAAGAGGTGTAAGGTCGAGCAGTTACCGATAAACGGTTACCGTTGGCCAAAGGGTGGATAAGGCCGAACGGTTACGATCGGAAAGACGCAACCTTTCGGAAAGGTACAACGAACGGATATGATGTTTCGGAAACACACCCATTCGCCCCCTATATAAGGGCGGACGCCCAAGGCATTTAGAATCACCACCACAACCCAAAACAAGTCCCAAAACACTCTACGAAGTGTTGGTCGGAAAGGGGGTGCGGCTCGGCGAGTTTCTCCGGAATCGGAATGGATTCTCGGAGCCTTGACCGAACTGATGCGCATGCTACCTCCCGATCCAACGGTTCGATAGAATGTATTGAGGGATAGATGGGATGGACCGATCGTCTTAGAGACAAATCGGATAGGACAAACCGATCGTCGGACGGATCGGATCGGATAGACCAATCGTTCGGACGGATCATATCGGACAGACCGATCGTCGAACGGATCGGATCAGATCGGACAGAGCGAACGTCGGACAGAAGGATCGGATCGGAGAAGAAAACGGAAAGGATAAACCGTCACACAGACTGATCGACCGACCGGGAAAGGCGGATCGATCGTCGGGTCAACAAGTCGGATTGACGTATGACCAGATCGGTGTACGATTGGATAAACGGATCAAGGCGAATGATCAATGATCCAATGGAGGGACGGATCAATGATAAGATTGTCTGGTCGACCGAATGATCGGATTGTTGTTTCGATCGATGGATCGGATTGATGGAACAACGTTTTGATCGAGGACTTGGATGGTCGGAGCAATCGACATTTCGACCATGGGATGGTATATGTGGAACAATCGATGCTTTGACCCAAGGCTTAGATCGGCGGATTGATCGATCGTACATATCGGCGGGATGACCGACGGTATGTATCGGAGATCTTGTCGAGCGAACATGGCGGATTACATGATCGAGGATTCGATGGGAACCGCCGGAGAATTCGATGACTTGATCGATGGTTCGGATCGATAGCTCGATTATGGGATCGATGGATCGTCCGTTCTATAAATCATATCGTCGAGGGAAAGACAAGAAAAGTAAATAGATCGGCAAATCTCAGATTGTCAATACGGAAGTATTGATGAATCCAAAGATAGTCTGATAGAAAGATATGGTTAACGGGAAGTTAATCGGGAAGGCGTATAAGAGAAAGGTGTTCGAGGAAGCACGAGGATAAGTGCAAGCGAACACACCCAAGGGTCGCCCATAGATGCAATCTCACCGAGAAAGGGAGAAGGCACCGAGAATGGGTAAGGCACGTGGTTCTCCATGTAAGGATCAAATATCGCGGCCGCCTTTATGAATCAAACGTCGCATCCTTGGTGAAACCGATCGGAAATCGGTAAGACCAATGGTGACTTGACGGATAACCAACGGGAAAGTCCACGGTGAGAACCGATGGACAAAACGGATATTGGACCCGTGAGCAAACCAAAGGCCGACGGACGAATGATTTCATGGGCGAGCCTACGATAATCCAATGGATGAATCCACGGACCCTTGGGTGTGATAATGATATTGTTCGGATCGCATGGATGGATCGATAAGCCGAAGGCTTTACCGACCACCATGGACCGGACAGGTAAACGGTTAATAAACCGTGGGCGGTCGTAGTGATAAACGACCGGATCGGAAACATGGATGGTTCGGTAAGGCGAGGGCTTGATCGTCCACCATGAAACCGAAGGGGCGTACGTTTGGAGGACGGATGGACCAATGAGCCAAGAGCTTGATTCGGCCACCCTGAACCAAGGGAAACGTACGATCCCCAATCTCTATCGGGGGACTTAGACCAGTGGGGTTGGTTGGATGTATGGCTAAGTAACGATGGAGATTGGTCCATCAATACACGATTGGTTAAGAATCGTTGTACGAATGGAATATGGAAACAAGAAGGCTAAGGGAAGGATCAATGGATGGATCGAAGAGGAATCGAATCCGCATGTTGGCCAAGGTATGTAAACGAATCTAACTTATTAGTTAAGCTAGACGTTTAGGAATTGGCCGTTGAAATTAGGATAACGGAATATGCAATCGTTAGACTTAGAATGGTTAGCGAACAAATTGCATGTCTTGACCGAATAAAGGTTCGATCTAAGTCTTAAGGACAAAGACGATAAAATCGGTACAAGGGTTGGTTGGAATTAAACCAAGGATAGAAAGACTTCCGCTGGGTACTAAGAAAGCGATTATAGAATTAAGCCTCGTAAAGGTAATTCTATGTGAAATCGCGAAAAATATGGAGGTTCGGCCGGGAGGAGGCACGAACGTGTGACCATGGTCGCCGGACGCCGAGACGTCCGGGACAGTACGCTACAGTTATCACTAGATTCCGATTGATGAGGCAGATGTTCGAAAGACAGCGTTTTGGACGAGATATGGGCATTACGAGTTTGTAGTGATGCCTTTTGGCTTGACTAATGCACCAGCAGCATTTATGAGGTTGATGAATGGTGTGTTTCAGGAGTACCTGGATGAGTTCGTGATAATCTTTATAGACGACATTTTGGTGTATTCGAAGAGTTCTGAGGAGCACGAGGTACACCTGAGAGTTGTTTTGGAGAAGCTGTGGGAGCAGAAGCTGTTCGCTAAGTTGAGCAAGTGCAGTTTCTGGCAGCGGGAGATTGGTTTCCTAGGACATATTATTTCAGCGGCCGGGGTGTCTGTTGATCCAGAGAAGATTCAGGCTATCAGAGAATGGTCGAGGCCGAGGAATGCTACGGAGATCCAAAGTTTTCTTGGCTTAGCGGGATATTACAGGAGATTTGTTAAGGGTTTCGCGAGTATGGCTCAAGCTATGACGAAGCTAACTGGGAAGGATGTTCCTTTTGTGTGGTCTCCAGAGTGTGAGGAGAGTTTCGCGAACCTAAAGACGATGTTGACGAGCACACCAGTCTTGGCATTGCCAGAGGAAGGCAAGCCATATGCGGTGTATACAGATACATCGAGAGTGGGTCTTGGATGTGTGTTAATGCAGTAGGGGAAGGTGTTTGCCTATGCTTTGCGACAGTTGAGGAAGCATGAGGGCAACTATCCTACCCATGATCTTGAGATGGCTGCTGTTATTTTTGCCTTGAAGATTTGGAGATCTTATCTTTATGGCGGGAAGGTTCAGGTGTTTACAAATCACAAGAGCCTGAAGTACATCTTTACTCAGCCAGAGATGAATGTTGCTAGTTGGGTTGCAGCTTGCGATGTGTGTCAGTTAGTGAAGGCTGAGCACCGGAATCCGGGTGGGTTATTGCAGAGTTTACCCGTTCTAGAGTGGAAGTGGGATATGATTACAATGGATTTCGTGGTGGGGTTGCCTACTTCTCGAACCAAGGATGCTATATGGGTTATTATGGATCGTCTAACGAAGTCCGCGCAGTTTTTAGCCATTAAGAAGACCGATGGGGCTGAGGTCTTGGCTAAAAAGTATGTGAGACGTCATGGAGTACCGGTGAGTATTGTGTCAGACCAGGATCCTAAGTTCACTTCAGTGTTTTGGAGGGCGTTCCAGGCGGAGATGGGCACTAATGTGCATCTGAGTACGGCTTATCATCCTTAGACGGATGGGCAGTCTGAGAGGACCATTCAGACTCTTGAGGATTTGCTGAGGATGTGTGTACTGGATTGGGGTGGTCATTGGGCAGATCATCTGGGCTTGGTGGAGTTTTCTTATAATAATAGCTACCAGGCGAGTATTGGGATGGCTCCTTTTGAGGCGTTGTATGGGAGACCATGTCGTACACCTTTATGTTGGACCCAAGTGGGGGAGATGAGCCTTTATGATGAAGGTTTTGTTCGGAATACCTCAGAGAAGATTCAGGTTTTGAAGCTGAACATGAAAGAAGCTCAGGATCGACAAAAGAGTTATGCTGATAAGAGGAGGAGAGAGCTTGAGTTTGAGGTGGGAGATAGAGTGTATCTCAAGATGGCAATGTTGAGAGGTCCTAACAGGTCCATTACCGAGAACAAGTTGAGTCCGAGGTATATGGGTCCGTTTAAGATTGTTGAGCGAGTTGGACAGGTTGCTTATCGGTTAGAGTTACCAGAGATTATGCACGCATTTCATAAGGTTTTCCATGTGTCGATGCTGAAGAAGTGCTTGCATAAGGATGATGAGGTGTTGGCTAAGATTCCCGCAGATCTTCAGCCCAACATGACCTTGGAGGCGAGGCCAGTGAGGGTTCTCGAGAGGAAGGTCAGGCAGGATCGTCGGAAGAAGACTCCGATGATCAAGGTTTTGTGGGATTGTGACGGTGTGGAATAGGAAACTTGGGAACCAGAGGCGAGGATGAAAGCGAGATACAAGAAGTGGTTTGAGAAGCAGGTGGAGGCTTGAGCTTATCATCGATGGTCCCAGTTTCAGATATTGAGTATTTTGTTTCGGTTATTTCATTATGTAATTCGTTAAGATTGTAACGATTGATACATTTATGAGTTTAATAAGAGGAGTAATTTCTTATGGATTGTTGACTTGCGATGTCATGAAAGATTCGAGAAAAAACATGAGTTTGAAAGAAAGTTTTAGGAGAAATTTAAAACTTGACTTATACTCGGAGAGAGAGTATGTGATATATCCCGAGTGACTGGGATGTTTTAGATGGCCTGAGGGAGTGGTCATTGTTGAGACGATATTCCAGGGTGGGAATATGGGTGGTGAGTATGACATTGCGATGTTGCATGCGAGCCACGTAAGGTAATTTTAGTCGGAGATGCTTTTAGACATATAGACATGATTGCTCGGAGGACGGTTTGGTCCTGGACAACTCGTAAGGGAATGAATAGTTTCCCTGGTACCGAGAGCTCGTAAGGTTATACAGCCTAGAGTGTGAGTGGTATGGATATGATACCCAGAGCTCGTAAGGTTATATAGCCCAGAGTGTGAGTGGTACGGATTTGATACCCAGAGCTTGTAAGATTGTACGACCCAGAGTGAGAGTGGTATGAGTATGATACCCAGAGCTCGTAAGGTCGTATGATCTAGAGTGAGAGTGGTATGAGTGTGATACCGATAGCTCGAGGGACTTTGTGGCCTGAGAGTGGGAGTGGTATGGGGTACCCAGAACTCGAAATACCTTGCGTCTGAGAGTGGAGTAGTCTGAGGTGAGTTGTAAGCAATGAGTCTATGAGGTGAGTCTAAAGCATGGTGATTAGGATTGTGTTGGCCGGGTTGGTCAAGAGTTGAGCGATCGTTGGCGGAGGCCATTTCGGATGGACTGTATCGTAAGATTCGAGGGTGAATCTCTGTAAGTGGGGGAGAATTGTAACATCCCGAACCCAGAATGGCGGGGAGTTTTTGGTCGTTCTAGAGAAGAGAGAAAGAGAGAGTTGGCTTTGTGATTGATCTGGAGAGAAAAGAGAAGGGTTTGAGTGAGTTAAGGAGAGAAGGAAAGCTTGTTTTTGGTGTTAGCAAGAGGAGGAGGAGCAGATCAGCGGCTGTAGGTTGAGAGAAGGTAGTGGTGGTGCTGGATTCTGCTGTTCTTTGTCTCAAATTAATCCTAAATCGAGGTGAGTGCGTGACCATGGCTTATCTAAGCAAGTTTGGGAAGTTTTGATGCTTTGTTTGAATGTATAGGTTGATTGAGAATGATTTGAGGTGTGATTGTTGGTTGATGTGATCCTGTATGTTTGTAATTGTGCCTTGGATCGTGGGAGACTCGAAGTGGGCAGCAGACCTGGGTGTTTGGTGACGATCGACACCAGGAGGGTGTCGGTCGACACCAGGTCTGGGTGGGAGCTTTTCAGCCTCCTGAAATTGTCTGGATTGATTTTGTTTTGGTGTTTTGATTTTCCTATCTTGCTTGTGTGTATAGCTGGTTGATGGGAGGATCGCCTCACTAAGTATTTGTGATAATACTTACGCATCTCTTTTTTTATGGTGCAGGTAAAGAAAAAGTGTGACGTGGAATCATGACAAGGAAGAGAGGATGATCTAGGAACTCGTTTGATTGCGTTTTATTATGTTGCTTGAACCCGTTTTGGAACTATGCTAGGATTGCTGGTTATTTCTGGTTATGTTAGTTGGATTGTTTATTTTTAAGAAATTGCATTTTTGACTTGTTGGTTGCTGTTGTTTTATCGGTTGATTTAATAAAGTATTTATGGGGATATTTAATTATGTTTTAAAAAAAAAAACGTGTCGGGGCTTCACAATAGATCTATTCTTTAGTCATGGATATCTCTTCTCTATCTTCACTCTTTTGATCGATCAATGTCCTTGTCTTTGGCTCCATCACCATAGAAGATGCTATGATTCGCAAATCAGAGATCCAACAACAATCTCGATCTAGATCTCTCTAAAATCGGCTTTATAATGCACGGGTAAGAGAAGACGGTTCACAAACTTCGACGAGGAAGGGTGACGGTGGATAATCGGCGACGACGACGGTGAACAAAGCAAGAAAAGACGAATTAACAAGTGTGACGGCGCTAGGGTTTAGAATTACAATTTCTTTGCTTCAGTTGTCCCTAACTATTTGTACCAGTTGTATCTAGTTGTACCTATTTATATGTCATTTATACCAATTGTATCAATTGTACTATTATCTTTCAGTAATACCATTTGTACCAGTTTTCCAATTATCTCTCAATTATACTATTTGTATCAGTTGTCCTATAATCCTTTATCTGTACCAGTTGTACTATCATCTCTTAGTTGTACCAATCGTCTTTTATTTCATTAAGGGTTCACATTTACAGTGGCACTCAGATCACAAAATGGCATGCCGGATTCATTTTCTCCATTTAGTGGCAAACTAGCCTCGGACTCCTTTGGTCTCGATTCGAGAATCACACATCACAAGCCAGAATCTCTAGTCATCGTCTTCTCAACAATCTAGTGAGCTCATCATCATCTTCATTGCAATGATTCGTCAGTCTTCGGCGGCGAGACAGTTCTCGAGTATAGATCTGAAAGGCGAAGAAGATGATGATGATAAAAGATGGTGATATGAAGAAAAAAAAAGATGATGGTGATGGATCGAAGAAGAAGAGAAGTCGTTGGTGATGAATAGAAGAAGAAGAAGAAGCTCTTGGTAATGGATCAAAGAGGAAGAAGGAGAACTTTAAGAGAAGTTTAAGAGAAGATGAAGATGTTGATGATGAATGATTGATGAATCGAGAAAAAGAAAGAAGAAGAAGAATAAAGAGGTAATAGACCATGAAGAAGAAGAGCGGCTAGGGTATTTTTAGGTTAGGGTGTGTCTTATCGGTTAACCGAACCTAAATTAAAACCTTTCCGATCGGTTTAACTCAATTAAGTGGAACCGAACCGATTTGCCCAAATCTCGGTTCGGTTCGGTCCGGACAAATCGGTTCGGTTCAAAGTCCCTGGCCTAGTAATTACTCTTTCTTTTAGTAGTGGGCACTCAAACGAAAAAAGCTTTAGTTTGTTTCATTTTAAAGAGTGCATGCAATATTTTAACCCTATTTTTGGTATTGAACCTATGGAGGAGTTACATTGTTGAAGTTCTTCCTCACGATCTTGCCTCTTATATATTGATGCGATTAGCCAAATCAAGGTGAAGTAAATGAAAATATGATGCAACGTCTGTTACTTTGTGGTAATATATGGTTTTGGGGTCAATCTTGTCCTGCCTTACTCTCATCCTGATTTTATTTATGGATACCTGATTTAATTTTGGTGGTAATCTTGTAGTTAAGCTCCGATATAACTTCTAAATAATCTGTGCAAGGGATTTGTTGGAAGCTCAAATACTATGATAACATCGATCGAAATTTTGTTTTTTGTGTTATCATGCATGATACTAGCTTATCAATGATAGTTAGCGTGTTATGAGATGTTAAATTCTATTTTCTTAGATGGTTTATTTTGAAGAATTTCAGTTTTGATGCATCATGTTTATTTATTGAGAACTTTTCTTGTTTCATGGGTGTTTTTTTAGGTAGTTAGGGCTTCTTTCTTCTTTCATTTCATAAGATCTCTCGTTTTATAGATAGCTCTCTCTTTCTTCCTGAGAATTAGATGGACTTATACAACTGGATTGAGGAGGAATGAGGGTGTATACATCAACAATAGTCTTCTGACTCTTACTGTGTAGGTATCTCATGAGCTTTCTTTTAATTTGTTAGATTTTCCTTTTCAGAAATTCTATGATCTAAATCTGCCTTAGAAGAACGGCCTGGCATGCTCCCACATCCGATTTGGTGGCACTAGAGGCTATTGTTAAATTTCTTCTTCAGTGCAATGATCTAGTATTGAGCTAGTGTGTTCCCTTTAATTCTGAGAAGTATTTTTGCTTTTTGTGTCCTAATGTCACCTAACCATTGAGATGGATCTTTAGAATGTTTTGATTATAAAGTATCTCTTATTGTTTCAATATGTAGGTGACTAGAAAATGACTGAGACCAATACAACTCAAGTCCCATTTCGGGACTCTAAGAAAACGTCTTCTGCCATCTTCATTGACTGAGCATGTATCGTACAACTCTTATGGACGATTTATTGTTTCTGATTATTTAATTGTGATGTCTCATAGCATATTTAAGGCAATGTTGGTTTGTTTATATTGGCAATCTATTATAGGTTGCATGATGATGTCTATTTAAAATCGTAAGGAGCAAAAGCTTATTTAGGTTTTTTATTTCTTGTAATTTTTATAGCTCATATGAACAGTTACTCCTGCGTCAAACACTACCGACGAAACTTATAATACATTGAAGTTTCCTGTAAGACAAAGATAATAGAAACCAATGCATCTCGCAATAAGGTGATTTCTTAGGCTTTTTAGCTCAGGTGCGTGGACGGTATGACTTGACCTGGGAGGATTTCAAGATAGAATTTTCGAGAAAATATTTTCCTAAGGAGGCCATGTACCGGATGGAGAACGAGTTCTCGGAACTTCGCCTGGAAAATATGACCGTGAGAGAGTATGAGAGAGAGTTTGACCGATTGAGTAGTTTTCAAGCCGATTCTTGGATGAAGAGGAGCTTATTCGCATGTTTATTAGGGGTATGAGGATTGAACTTCAGAATCGCTGTGAGATGAACTACTATCGCAGCATGATTGAGCTGGTGGAAAAAGCTGCTAATTTGGAGATTGGGCTAGAAAAAGAGATGAATCAGAATAAGGCAGCTCAGGCAAAGGCTGCAAAGGGACCAAGCTCTAACAAGAGGATGTGGGATACATCGAATGTGAGAACTCCACCGACGTGTTTTGGGTGCAATCAGGTAGGACATCTGCAGAGGGATTGCCCTCGAGCTATGACCAATAGGAGTTGTTACGAATGCGTGCAACAAAGACATGTTTCAAGGTTTTGCCCTCGAAAGGTTGGGAGGCAGCAGACTGAGAATCACCCCAGAGGGAACTTACAGCCACCTCCAAAATGTCAGAATGTTGGACCACATGTGATGATGGCTGGAGAGCCTGAGGAGGAGGATCAGGAGGACCCGATCGCTGGTACGTAAATGTTATCTTGACCAAGTAGTATTTTTTTTTTTTTTTGTGATTGGTAAATTCAAAAAAAAAAAAAAAAAAATATGCGTGTGAAATGTTTTGCTTAGAAATTATATATCCGTGTAGGATCGATTTTAGTGGGAGGCTAGATTGCATATACATTATTTGATAGTGGCGCTACAGTTTGTGTAAAACCAGGAGTGGTTAAGCGCTGGACCTTTAAAGGTGAATTTGTTCCGAAGGCTAAGAAGGTTGGTACTGTCGGTAAAGAAAAAGTGGGGTCCATTGGAGTTCATCGGGATGTGCTTATCATGATAAACGGAGAGATATTGTTCGGGAACCTTACAGAAGCAGAGGTTAGTCATTATGACGTGATCCTTGGAATGAATTGGTTAAAGAAGCACTGAGCTAATTTGGATTGCCATCTAGCTCGTGTTAATTTCGAAAGGCCAGAGGGAAAGTTAGTATTCCAAGGTGTAAAGAGGGGTGAAGGGTTCTCTATTATATCCATGATGCAAGCAAAAGAGCTGATTGGAAAAAGGAAATGATGCTTTCCTCGCCACCATTTCTGTAGTGGGGGAGGACATGGATATAGGAGTCGGTGATATACCGATAGTTGCAGAATATGCGGATGTGTTTGAATCTTTGAAAGGACCACCACTGAGTAGAGGAGACGCTTTCACTATCGAATTGGAACTAGGGATGGCACCCGTATCTCGAGCACCTTACCGATTGGCGCCTGCAGAAATGGCAGAATTGAAAAGCCAATTAGAAGATCTTTCAGACAAAGGGTTTATTCGACCGAGTAGTTCACCGTGGGGAGCACATGTGCTATTTGTGAAAAAGAAAGATGGGAGTTTTAAACTTTGCATTGATTACCGAGGACTGAACAAGGTGACCATTAAGAATAAGTATCCGCTGCCACGAATTGATGAGTTGTTAGACCAGCTGGAGGGAGCATCGTGGTTCTCAAAGATTGACTTGGCATCAGGATATCATCAGATTTCAATTGCAGAGGATTATATTCGGAAAACGGCTTTTCGGACTAGATATGGACATTACGAATTTGTAGTAATGTCGTTTGGGTTAACTAATGCACCAGCTGCGTTTATGAAGTTGATGAATAATGTTTTTGGGAGTACTTGGATAAGTGTGTGATAGTGTTCATCAATGATATCTTGATCTACTCAAAAAGTTGTGAGGAACACGAGGAACACCTTTGAGTTGTGTTGGATAAACTGCGGGAACAATAGTTGTATGGGAAGTTAAGTAAGTGCAGCTTTGGCAGAGATAGATTAGGTTTCTCAGGCATGTTGTTTCAAAAGCTGGAGTATCAGTAGATCCAGAGAAGATAGCCTTGATAACCAGTTGGCCAACACCTAAGAGCGCTACCGAGGTCCGTAGTTTTCTTGGATTGGTAGGTTACTACCGGAAGTTCGTAGAGGGGTTTGCTAGAATAGCTAAGCCGATGACTTGACTCACAAGGAAGGATGTGAAGTTCGAATGGATAGAAGAGTGTGAAAATAGCTTTCAAAAGCTGAAGGAACATTTGACAGAAACACCAATACTAGTACTACCAAAGACAGGGGTACCATATGTGGTGTATACGGACGCATCGGGAACTGGATTAGGGTGTGTGTTGATGCAAGATGAGAAGGTCATCGCTTATGCATCGAGGCAGCTAAGACCAGACGAGGTTAACTACCCTACTCATGATTTGGAGTTAGTAGCTGTAGTATTCGCTCTAAAGATTTTGCGAGCATACCTGTATGGGGAGAAGGTTCAGGTGTTTACGGACCATAAAAGTCTGAAGTATATTTTCACTCAATCGGACCTTAACCTCAGGCAGAGGAGATGGACAGAGTTGTTAGCTGATTATGACTTGGACATTGCCTACCATCCAGGAAAGGTCAATTTGGTTGCTGACGCCTTGAGCAGGCGTAGGAGTGATATCTCGAGTGAAAAAGAGATACAAGAGCTGGAAGATAAATTGTGTGCTCTGAATATTTGTGCGACCTCTGCTGGAGAAGACGTTGTTGGATTAGAAGCTGTGAATCAGGCAGACTTACTATGGAGAATACGGGATGAACAAAAATCTAATGTTGATTTGAAAAAGGCAATGGAAAACAATGTTGAGGGATTCCACACAGCGGAGAATGGTATGTTCATGTATAAAAATTGAGTTAGGGTGCCAGACGATAAAGGTCTAAGGGATGAGATCTTGGCACAAGCTCACAGTTCGCGGTTTTTAGTTCACCCTGGAACGACTAAGATGTATCATGACCTAAAGCGGTATTATAATTGGACCAATATGAAACATGATGTGGCTGCTTGGGTATTGTGGATGTAGGATTCACACTCAATTGTCTTTAAGTATTTTAGTGGAGAAAAACTCTTAAAATCAACGAATGAATATGAGGATTCGAAAGGGAAATTAACCAAGAAAAGAATAAAGTAAAGAAATTTGATAAGAACGAAGTACAAAAGGCCTTGCGAAATTGTAAGAGAAAAAAGTATGTTGTATTGCTTCGTAGTAGTAAGTCAAAGATCTCCCCCAAACACATGCGTTTGAGGTTGTTTTTATAGAGAAAATATGATTAATGCGGCTATTTACTACTCGTAATCATATTGATCCGCATTAATCATATAAGTTACATTTTGACCGAAACGGCTTGAACTTGAACTGTCTTGGGCTTCACATGGGCCTTCCGAACTCTTTCTTGCTGACTCCGAACTCCCGTGCTTTGGTGCTACTGCGAGCCTCGAACAATATTCTCCTTGCTTCGGCCTTTCTCTATGCGAACTGTATGTTGAATAAGAGCGAACTCCATGCTGGTAAAGATCGAACTCTTTTAGTAAACTGAATAGAACTCCCAACTGGTCAAGTCCAATAAAATATCTTGAAATCCGAGAGGATTATTGTGTAATAACGACGTGGAAAGATCCAAGTGGATCCTACCGAAAATGTGTGGGATCCGACCCCAACATTTAGCCTCCCAAGTCTTGCGAGCTAATTGGAAGACTTAAGTAAATAGTAAACGGAGAGATATTGTTCGGGAACCTTACAGAAGCAGAGGTTAGTCATTATGACGTGATCCTTGGAATGAATTGGTTAAAGAAGCACTGAGCTAATTTGGATTGCCATCTAGCTCGTGTTAATTTCGAAAGGCCGGAGGGAAAGTTAGTATTTCAAGGTGTAAAGAGGGGTGAAGGGTTCTCTATTATATCCATGATGAAAGCAAAAGAGCTGATTGGAAAAAGGAAATGATGCTTTCCTCGCCACCATTTCTGTAGTGGGGGAGGACATGGATATAGGAGTCAGTGATATACCGATAGTTGCAGAATATGCGGATGTGTTTGAATCTTTGAAAGGACCACCACTGAGTAGAGGAGACGCTTTCACTATCGAATTGGAACTAGGGATGGCACCCGTATCTCGAGCACCTTACCGATTGGCGCCTGCAGAAATGGCAGAATTGAAAAGCCAATTAGAAGATCTTTCAGACAAAGGGTTTATTCGACCGAGTAGTTCACCGTGGGGAGCACATGTGCTATTTGTGAAAAAGAAAGATGGGAGTTTTAAACTTTGCATTGATTACCGAGGACTGAACAAGGTGACCATTAAGAATAAGTATCCGCTGCCACGAATTGATGAGTTGTTAGACCAGCTGCAGGGAGCATCGTGGTTCTCAAAGATTGACTTGGCATCAGGATATCATCAGATTTCAATTGCAGAGGATTATATTCGGAAAACGGCTTTTCGGACTAGATATGGACATTACGAATTTGTAGTAATGTCGTTTGGGTTAACTAATGCACCAGCTGCGTTTATGAAGTTGATGAATAATGTTTTTGGGAGTACTTGGATAAGTGTGTGATAGTGTTCATCAATGATATCTTGATCTACTCAAAAAGTTGTGAGGAACACGAGGAACACCTTTGAGTTGTGTTGGATAAACTGCGGGAACAATAGTTGTATGGGAAGTTAAGTAAGTGCAGCTTTGGCAGAGATAGATTAGGTTTCTCAGGCATGTTGTTTCAAAAGCTGGAGTATCAGTAGATCCAGAGAAGATAGCCTTGATAACCAGTTGGCCAACACCTAAGAGCGCTACCGAGGTCCGTAGTTTTCTTGGATTGGTAGGTTACTACCGGAAGTTCGTAGAGGGGTTTGCTAGAATAGCTAAGCCGATGACTTGACTCACAGGGAAGGATGTGAAGTTCGAATGGATAGAAGAGTGTGAAAATAGCTTTCAAAAGCTGAAGGAACATTTGACAGAAACACCAATACTAGTACTACCAAAGACAGGGGTACCATATGTGGTGTATACGGACGCATCGGGAACTGGATTAGGGTGTGTGTTGATGCAAGATGAGAAGGTCATCGCTTATGCATCGAGTCAGCTAAGACCAGACGAGGTTAACTACCCTACTCATGATTTGGAGTTAGTAGCTGTAGTATTCGCTCTAAAGATTTTGCGAGCATACCTGTATGGGGAGAAGGTTCAGGTGTTTACGGACCATAAAAGTCTGAAGTATATTTTCACTCAATCGGACCTTAACCTCAGGCAGAGGAGATGGACAGAGTTGTTAGCTGATTATGACTTGGACATTGCCTACCATCCAGGAAAGGTCAATTTGGTTGCTGACGCCTTGAGCAGGCGTAGGAGTGATATCTCGAGTGAAAAAGAGATACAAGAGCTGGAAGATAAATTGTGTGCTCTGAATATTTGTGCGACCTCTGCTGGAGAAGACGTTGTTGGATTAGAAGCTGTGAATCAGGCAGACTTACTATGGAGAATACGGGATGAACAAAAATCTAATGTTGATTTGAAAAAGGCAATGGAAAACAATGTTGAGGGATTCCACACAGCGGAGAATGGTATGTTCATGTATAAAAATTGAGTTAGGGTGCCAGACGATAAAGGTCTAAGGGATGAGATCTTGGCACAAGCTCACAGTTCGCGGTTTTTAGTTCACCCTGGAACGACTAAGATGTATCATGACCTAAAGCGGTATTATAATTGGACCAATATGAAACATGATGTGGCTGCTTGGGTATTGTGGATGTAGGATTCACACTCAATTGTCTTTAAGTATTTTAGTGGAGAAAAACTCTTAAAATCAACGAATGAATATGAGGATTCGAAAGGGAAATTAACCAAGAAAAGAATAAAGTAAAGAAATTTGATAAGAACGAAGTACAAAAGGCCTTGCGAAATTGTAAGAGAAAAAAGTATGTTGTATTGCTTCGTAGTAGTAAGTCAAAGATCTCCCCCAAACACATGCGTTTGAGGTTGTTTTTATAGAGAAAATATGATTAATGCGGCTATTTACTACTCGTAATCATATTGATCCGCATTAATCATATAAGTTACATTTTGACCGAAACGGCTTGAACTTGAACTGTCTTGGGCTTCACATGGGCCTTCCGAACTCTTTCTTGCTGACTCCGAACTCCCGTGCTTTGGTGCTACTGCGAGCCTCGAACAATATTCTCCTCGCTTCGGCCTTTCTCTATGCGAACTGTATGTTGAATAAGAGCGAACTCCATGCTGGTAAAGATCGAACTCTTTTAGTAAACTGAATAGAACTCCCAACTGGTCAAGTCCAATAAAATATCTTGAAATCCGAGAGGATTATTGTGTAATAACGACGTGGAAAGATCCAAGTGGATCCTACCGAAAATGTGTGGGATCCGACCCCAACATTTAGCCTCCCAAGTCTTGCGAGCTAATTGGAAGACTTAAGTAAATAGTAAACGGAGAGATATTGTTCGGGAACCTTACAGAAGCAGAGGTTAGTCATTATGACGTGATCCTTGGAATGAATTGGTTAAAGAAGCACTGAGCTAATTTGGATTGCCATCTAGCTCGTGTTAATTTCGAAAGGCCGGAGGGAAAGTTAGTATTTCAAGGTGTAAAGAGGGGTGAAGGGTTCTCTATTATATCCATGATGAAAGCAAAAGAGCTGATTGGAAAAAGGAAATGATGCTTTCCTCGCCACCATTTCTGTAGTGGGGGAGGACATGGATATAGGAGTCAGTGATATACCGATAGTTGCAGAATATGCGGATGTGTTTGAATCTTTGAAAGGACCACCACTGAGTAGAGGAGACGCTTTCACTATCGAATTGGAACTAGGGATGGCACCCGTATCTCGAGCACCTTACCGATTGGCGCCTGCAGAAATGGCAGAATTGAAAAGCCAATTAGAAGATCTTTCAGACAAAGGGTTTATTCGACCGAGTAGTTCACCGTGGGGAGCACATGTGCTATTTGTGAAAAAGAAAGATGGGAGTTTTAAACTTTGCATTGATTACCGAGGACTGAACAAGGTGACCATTAAGAATAAGTATCCGCTGCCACGAATTGATGAGTTGTTAGACCAGCTGCAGGGAGCATCGTGGTTCTCAAAGATTGACTTGGCATCAGGATATCATCAGATTTCAATTGTAGAGGATTATATTCGGAAAACGGCTTTTCGGACTAGATATGGACATTACGAATTTGTAGTAATGTCGTTTGGGTTAACCAATGCACCAGCTGCGTTTATGAAGTTGATGAATAATGTTTTTGGGAGTACTTGGATAAGTGTGTGATAGTGTTCATCAATGATATCTTGATCTACTCAAAAAGTTGTGAGGAACACGAGGAACACCTTTGAGTTGTGTTGGATAAACTACGGGAACAATAGTTGTATGGGAAGTTAAGTAAGTGCAGCTTTGGCAGAGATAGATTAGGTTTCTCAGGCATGTTGTTTCAAAAGCTGGAGTATCAGTAGATCCAGAGAAGATAGCCTTGATAACCAGTTGGCCAACACCTAAGAGCGCTACCGAGGTCAGTAGTTTTCTTGGATTGGCAGGTTACTACCGGAAGTTCGTAGAGGGGTTTGCTAGAATAGCTAAGCCGATGACTTGACTCACAGGGAAGGATGTGAAGTTCGAATGGATAGAAGAGTGTGAAAATAGCTTTCAAAAGCTGAAGGAACATTTGACAGAAACACCAATACTAGTATTACCAAAGACAGGGGTACCATATGTGGTGTATACGGACGCATCGGGAACTGGATTAGGGTGTGTGTTGATGCAAGATGAGAAGGTCATCGCTTATGCATCGAGGCAGCTAAGACCAGACGAGGTTAACTACCCTACTCATGATTTGGAGTTAGTAGCTGTAGTATTCGCTCTAAAGATTTTGCGAGCATACCTGTATGGGGAGAAGGTTCAGGTGTTTACGGACCATAAAAGTCTGAAGTATATTTTCACTCAATCGGACCTTAACCTCAGGCAGAGGAGATGGACAGAGTTGTTAGCTGATTATGACTTGGACATTGCCTACCATCCAGGAAAGGTCAATTTGGTTGCTGACGCCTTGAGCAGGCGTAGGAGTGATATCTCGAGTGAAAAAGAGATACAAGAGCTGAAAGATACATTGTGTGCTCTGAATATTTGTGCGACCTCTGCTGGAGAAGACGTTGTTGGATTAGAAGCTGTGAATCAGGCAGACTTACTATGGAGAATACGGGATGAACAAAAATCTAATGTTGATTTGAAAAAGGCAATGGAAAACAATGTTGAGGGATTCCACACAGCGGAGAATGGTATGTTCATGTATAAAAATTGAGTTAGGGTGCCAGACGATAAAGGTCTAAGGGATGAGATCTTGGCACAAGCTCACAGTTCGCGGTTTTTAGTTCACCCTGGAACGACTAAGATGTATCATGACCTAAAGCGGTATTATAATTGGACCAATATGAAACATGATGTGGCTGCTTGGGTATTGTGGATGTAGGATTCACACTCAACTGTCTTTAAGTATTTTAGTGGAGAAAAACTCTTAAAATCAACGAATGAATATGAGGATTCGAAAGGGAAATTAACCAAGAAAAGAATAAAGTAAAGAAATTTGATAAGAACGAAGTACAAAAGGCCTTGCGAAATTGTAAGAGAAAAAAGTATGTTGTATTGCTTCGTAGTAGTAAGTCAAAGATCTCCCCCAAACACATGCGTTTGAGGTTGTTTTTATAGAGAAAATATGATTAATGCGGCTATTTACTACTCGTAATCATATTGATCCGCATTAATCATATAAGTTACATTTTGACCGAAACGGCTTGAACTTGAACTGTCTTGGGCTTCACATGGGCCTTCCGAACTCTTTCTTGCTGACTCCGAATTCCAGTGCTTTGGTGCTACTGCGAGCCTCGAACAATATTCTCCTCGCTTCGGCCTTTCTCTATGCGAGCTGTATGTTGAATAAGAGCGAACTCCATGCTGGTAAAGATCGAACTCTTTTAGTAAACTGAATCGAACTCCCAACTGGTCAAGTCCAATAAAATATCTTGAAATCCGAGAGGATTATTGTGTAATAACGACGTGGAAAGATCCAAGTGGATCCTACCGAAAATGTGTGGGATCCGACCCCAACATTTAGCCTCCCAAGTCTTGCGAGCTAATTGGAAGACTTAAGTAAATAGTAAACGGAGAGATATTGTTCGGGAACCTTACAGAAGCAGAGGTTAGTCATTATGACGTGATCCTTGGAATGAATTGGTTAAAGAAGCACTGAGCTAATTTGGATTGCCATCTAGCTCGTGTTAATTTCGAAAGGCCGGAGGGAAAGTTAGTATTTCAAGGTGTAAAGAGGGGTGAAGGGTTCTCTATTATATCCATGATGCAAGCAAAAGAGCTGATTGGAAAAAGGAAATGATGCTTTCCTCGCCACCATTTCTGTAGTGGGGGAGGACATGGATATAGGAGTCAGTGATATACCGATAGTTGCAGAATATGCGGATGTGTTTGAATCTTTGAAAGGACCACCACTGAGTAGAGGAGACGCTTTCACTATCGAATTGGAACTAGGGATGGCACCCGTATCTCGAGCACCTTACCGATTGGCGCCTGCAGAAATGGCAGAATTGAAAAGCCAATTAGAAGATCTTTCAGACAAAGGGTTTATTCGACCGAGTAGTTCACCGTGGGGAGCACATGTGCTATTTGTGAAAAAGAAAGATGGGAGTTTTAAACTTTGCATTGATTACCGAGGACTGAACAAGGTGACCATTAAGAATAAGTATCCGCTGCCACGAATTGATGAGTTGTTAGACCAGCTGCAGGGAGCATCGTGGTTCTCAAAGATTGACTTGGCATCAGGATATCATCAGATTTCAATTGCAGAGGATTATATTCGGAAAACGGCTTTTCGGACTAGATATGGACATTACGAATTTGTAGTAATGTCGTTTGGGTTAACTAATGCACCAGCTGCGTTTATGAAGTTGATGAATAATGTTTTTGGGAGTACTTGGATAAGTGTGTGATAGTGTTCATCAATGATATCTTGATCTACTCAAAAAGTTGTGAGGAACACGAGGAACACCTTTGAGTTGTGTTGGATAAACTACAGGAACAATAGTTGTATGGGAAGTTAAGTAAGTGCAGCTTTGGCAGAGATAGATTAGGTTTCTCAGGCATGTTGTTTCAAAAGCTGGAGTATCAGTAGATCCAGAGAAGATAGCCTTGATAACCAGTTGGCCAACACCTAAGAGCGCTACCGAGGTCCGTAGTTTTCTTGGATTGGCAGGTTACTACCGGAAGTTCGTAGAGGGGTTTGCTAGAATAGCTAAGCCGATGACTTGACTCACAGGGAAGGATGTGAAGTTCGAATGGATAGAAGAGTGTGAAAATAGCTTTCAAAAGCTGAAGGAACATTTGACAGAAACACCAATACTAGTACTACCAAAGACAGGGGTACCATATGTGGTGCATACGGACGCATCGGGAACTGGATTAGGGTGTGTGTTGATGCAAGATGAGAAGGTCATCGCTTATGCATCGAGGCAGCTAAGACCAGACGAGGTTAACTACCCTACTCATGATTTGGAGTTAGTAGCTGTAGTATTCGCTCTAAAGATTTTGCGAGCATACCTGTATGGGGAGAAGGTTCAGGTGTTTACGGACCATAAAAGTCTGAAGTATATTTTCACTCAATCGGACCTTAACCTCAGGCAGAGGAGATGGACAGAGTTGTTAGCTGATTATGACTTGGACATTGCCTACCATCCAGGAAAGGTCAATTTGGTTGCTGACGCCTTGGGCAGGCGTAGGAGTGATATCTCGAGTGAAAAAGAGATACAAGAGCTGGAAGATACATTGTGTGCTCTGAATATTTGTGCGACCCCTGCTGGAGAAGACGTTGTTGGATTAGAAGCTGTGAATCAGGCAGACTTACTATGGAGAATACGGGATGAACAAAAATCTAATGTTGATTTGAAAAAGGCAATGGAAAACAATGTTGAGGGATTCCACACAGCGGAGAATGGTATGTTCATGTATAAAAACTGAGTTAGGGTGCCAGACGATAAAGGTCTAAGGGATGAGATCTTGGCACAAGCTCACAGTTCGCGGTTTTTAGTTCACCCTGGAACGACTAAGATGTATCATGACCTAAAGCGGTATTATAATTGGACCAATATGAAACATG
Source organism: Arabidopsis arenosa (assembly GCA_905216605.1). Lineage (NCBI taxonomy): Eukaryota > Viridiplantae > Streptophyta > Magnoliopsida > Brassicales > Brassicaceae > Arabidopsis > Arabidopsis arenosa. Next base: position 12,475,708 of record LR999456.1, read on the forward strand.
ATGTGGCTGCTTGGGTATTGTGGATGTAGGATTCACACTCAATTGTCTTTAAGTATTTTAGTGGAGAAAAACTCTTAAAATCAACGAATGAATATGAGGATTCGAAAGGGAAATTAACCAAGAAAAGAATAAAGTAAAGAAATTTGATAAGAACGAAGTACAAAAGGCCTTGCGAAATTTTAAGAGAAAAAAGTATGTTGTATTGCTTCGTAGTAGTAAGTCAAAGATCTCCCCCAAACACATGCGTTTGAGGTTGTTTTTATAGAGAAAATATGATTAATGCGGCTATTTACTACTCGTAATCATATTGATCCGCATTAATCATATAAGTTACATTTTGACCGAAACGGCTTGAACTTGAACTGTCTTGGGCTTCACATGGGCCTTCCGAACTCTTTCTTGCTGACTCCGAACTCCCGTGCTTTGGTGCTACTGCGAGCCTCGAACAATATTCTCCTCGCTTCGGCCTTTCTCTATGCGAACTGTATGTTGAATAAGAGCGAACTCCATGCTGGTAAAGATCGAACTCTTTTAGTAAACTGAATCGAACTCCCAACTGGTCAAGTCCAATAAAATATCTTGAAATCCGAGAGGATTATTGTGTAATAACGACGTGGAAAGATCCAAGTGGATCCTACCAAAAATGTGTGGGATCCGACCCCAACATTTAGCCCCCCAAGTCTTGTGAGCTGATTGGAAGACTTAAGTAAATAGTAATTAATGAATCGAGATCTTTAACATTCTGGAATTTCTCCTTGTTTTACGCTGTTACGCCGATCTCGGATAATCAAATGATTTGATTTCCCTGACAACCGTCATCATTAATTTCTTAATTTTATATTAATACTGCGGGGAAAACTGTCCCGCTTCCCAATATTTCCAAGGCGGTTTTCCGCTAAATAGGGTTAAATGGAACGACGGCTTTTACAGCGTACATTTACCCCAAAAAGCTTTTACCAAACCAGAGAAAGAAAAACCTTCTAGTAAAAAATGTCTTCCCCAGCCGTTTATGTCTCAGACAATGAGGATGATAGTCAGGGAATCCCTGTTCCCAGAGGGAACGAAGTCTTCACCCAAAGTGGAGATAAATTTGGTCCGCATTTTAGGTCTCAATCGACCCATGCTTCCCTTGGCGCTCTTCGTCGCCTCTGCAATTTCCCTCAGGAAATAGAATTCTCCTTTCCTAAACCCAATGAGTCTCCGGAAATAGTACGAGAAGGTTACTGTTGTGCTTACGAAATCTATTTCAAAGGTTGCGGTTTATTTTTTCCCATACCGGAAGTTCTCCTTTTGTACCTCCTCCATCTGGGGATTGCTTTTCCCCAAATGGCTCCCAACTTTCTCCGATATGTCCTGAGTACCCTAACTGTTTCGGCAGAAGCAGGGTTTTCTCTCACCACTAGCGAACTCTTAGGGGTATGTAGAGCCCGTGAATCCACAGCGGCGGGTATTTTTTCTATGAATCCTATCTTTGACCGTAACCTGATCGACGGAATGCCCTCGCATGATGGGCCTTGGAGGAAATACTGGTTCTTTTTCCGAGTCAATCCTCACTCCGTCCAAGGTCTTTCCGGTTTTCTTCTCCCAAATTGGTCGTCTAAAGTTGGTTAGAACCAACCTTTACTATTTTTTACTGTACTGTGTGAAAGAAATAGAATTCTTAACTCAACATTTTATTTCAGGGAATCAAACTATTCCCCGTCCAACTGTTGATTTCTTATCTTTCTTTCGAATCGTTTCCGAGGGTGAAACAAATTGGAATTCCTTCACCCTTCAACGTATTCATAATGCGGGGCTCGCTATCAAAGATGATCAAACTCATCCCCTCGATCCTCCTTCTGAAGAAAAATCCTTGCCGAGACTAAGGTTCTTAAGGATCAATTATCCGAAATTAGGAAAAAGAAACGGATCACCGCAATCTCCAGGGTTGGTAACTTCCACAGGAAGATCCTCTTGGTCGATGATGGTTCTTTAGAAGCAGCTCTGTCAATTGCGGTGGATTCTCACGTAGCCGAGATTCCTAACAACCCTCCAATTGCTACCGCTATTTGCCCTTCCGTACAAGAGAGAGAGAGAGAGAGAAGTTACTTCTTCTCCTTATACAAAGAGGAAAGCTCCAGACTCAGATACTCTGTCGAACGAGAAACTCAAAACCGTCAGATTTAGTTCTCCGTTACGAGCTCCTAGCCCTTTGCATTTTGTTTTCCCTTCTTCGGAACCTTTAGACCCTGAGCTCCCTCTCCGAGCGATAGAGTAATTCCAGAAGAAATCGATGAATTGAGACCGGAGTTTCCTTCGTCTCAAGGGTTGAGTGTTAGTACTCAAAACCCTTCACCAGCTTCGATTTCTGAAACAGGTAAGTTTTTTAGAACGCGAGCCTTAGCAAGACATGTTACAGACAGCAGCTATTTTACTAATCTACTATTCTCCTTTGTTCTGTAGGCGGAGAAGAGATTGGAGACATCTTCCGGAGTTTTCAAACCAGGGGAGGGGCATCCTTTCCCCCTTTTTCAGTTTGGAGGCCGGAAATCCGTCAGATGTATGTTAATCGAGCTTGCCACCTATCCCAGGTTCGGAACTTTTCGATTTTTACTATGATAACCCCTTTTTTATTAAGTAAAAGATTTTTGTCTGAATGACATTTTTTTTTACTTTGAAGGCGTTTACGGAGACTAATGGAATGATCTTCCATTATGAGAATCTTCTTCACCAAGCGATGAGAGAGACCGCAAAGGCTAAGAAGGAGATCAATGAACTTAAACTAGTCAATCAGTCTGACCGACTCGAGCAGGCGAAAGCCCTCGAGTCGTCCTTCGAGAATATGAAGAAGACTTTGGCAGCTAACGAGCAACGCCTCAGAATTGCAAATGCTGAAAGAGATTCTGCGAGGTCTAATGCTCTTCGCTTGAAGACTGAGTTAGAAGAGGCTTCGTCTTTGTCCGAAGAAGCAAGCCATAAGGCCGACTTTTTAGCTAAGACTAGGGCTCGCGAGATCGCCGAAGTCGAACATAACGTTCGAGAAGAGATGAGGGGCTTTGGTAGGCAACTTATTCAGTCTATCATGAAGTTTATCAAAGACGAAGAAGTCTGGACTAAACTTCAATCCGATCGAGCCGAGCTGAAGAGTAATCTAGACCTGATTGGGGGACTAGAGAATGGAAGAGTTTCGTTCGAGAATGAGAGGAGGGAAGTTACTGCCGAACTCGCTGCAGTTGAATCCGAGTTATCCTCGGCTTCCCGTCCTACTCTCGATCTGAAACAATTTTCTTTGGTATTTGGATATTCTCCTTCTCAATTCGAGGTTGGCGAAGGTTCTCGACCATGCGAGGGTTCTCCAGAGGTAGAGGATCGCTCTTAAAAAATTGTTTTGTTGAGTCCATGAGTAGTACTCCGTTTGACGGAAATATCACTACAAGAAATATCTACATTATTAGCAAGAGATAAGTGCTATTATATGTCATTAATAGCGTTTTCATAAACGCTGTCTTATGCCCCTGTTATGGTAGACCCCCTACATACGATAGCGTATTTTCCGTATGTTATTATAGAGCATTCTACCATAGCATTAGGCAAACGCTTTGATATAACGACTCTTTTTTTTTTTAATTATGTATTAAGTCATTTTTCGTGCTATTATAGATACTTTCTACCATAGCGTTATTAAAATGCTTTAATTTTTTATAGCACCTTTTTATACGTTAATACGTCATATGCAATTAAAATATATATATTTGAAATCCAATTAATTATATGCTACAAAACCAATTTATTAAAAGCATGTTTCTTTCCATAGATCATCAAAATATACATAGTTTAGTATTCAACACCATTTCAAACAAGGTCTTAAACAAGACAAGTATTGTAATTCAGATGGACTAAACGAAGAACTCCATTGGTTTGCTCTTTCTCTCCCTCCAAGAACTTAGGTTGATGTCCACACTTCACTGCCAGCTCCAAATCCTCTATAGCTTGGTTCTTTTCTTTGTCGTTGGCTGTCTTTGTATAAGTAAAACAAGTTAGTTTTTCAAATGCTTCTACTAGATAATGACTATGTATAAAACCGTGAGGAAAGAGGGAAATATAGGAACCTGAGATCTCTTTTGCAGAAGCTGCAGCAACCTTGACTACGTCACTTCTAGAGACTCCAGGATTCCATCTCTCTCTGCTTCACAACTTACCAAAAGAAAATAATTTCGAAACAAATGTGATCTCACCATATATCAAACAAACAGCGGATACTAAACGCACATACTCCATTTCTCTAGCGTCAAAATATTCATTCACCCTATAAGAAAGGCAAAACAACAACAATCCTATATCAATCTCCGATGAAACCAACATATGATTTTTCATGTAAGCTGCATTTGATTCAAAATCCAGTTAATAACAATAGCCTTTGCAGTAGCTTTTTTACACATACCAAAAACTAAGACAAAGTAAGCTTACAGTTTTGCTATATATCAAGAGGTAAAAATTCAGAACCTACAAAACAAAAAAAAGAGATTGTTTAATTAATCTCCAGAACTGAGATAAACAAACAAACAAAGACATTTTCTTAGTTCACAAATCTTACCATGAAAGAGTAGTTTATGGCCAGAGAAGAAGCAAGAGAACAAAAAGAGTGACACAAAGAACAAGAAGAAATACTCAAGCAAATTCTGAAAACAGATTCCAAGAAAATGAGTTACCTTCACTATCATCCATCTCTTAACTCAGAAAAACGTCCACGATTAAATTCTACAGAAGCCTGTAGGTAGAGCAAATTATTAATTTGCAGAAAACTAAATAATAGGCTAACACTGTGTCAGGCCTTGGTTAACAGGAGAGAAAGCGTCAGAATCAAATTCTTATTACCTAGAAATCTGATATACCAGCTAACCCAAAATTTGTTTCCAAGATGTACTTAATTGTGCTTTAAGAAACTAAGAAAGTTTTAATACCTAACTGTACCCAAAAATTTAATTCCCAAATTTTCACCCAGAGCTTTCTCAAGCACAGTTACACTCCAAGAAATTTGGCAACCATAATTATGCTTTAAGAAAATAAGAATATTTGATAACCGTCCTTAGGCTAAGAATTACATTTCCCAAAGAGTATCTAGTAAACATAGAGTATAAAACGAATAAGAACCTGGTAGTACCTTTCCCAACCCAAGTGGAAGGCTCATGCATATCGATTCTCGACGCTTTGTTATAATATCGTGTTGCCAAGATAAATTGCTCCTCTTTTTCTCTGTGTTTTGTCTCAGTTTTACCCAAGTAGTTGTAATACGCACCTAGAGCGTTCAAGATTGCTATTCTCTCGTACTTAACATCAGCATAGTACTCATCAATGTCTTGCCAAAAAGAAACAAACATGAGTTTTCTTCAGTTCCCAAAAATCCTAAAACCGAAATCTAAACAATTCTGAATGATTGCAACACTAAAATACACTATTAATTAAGCAGTAGCATACCAGAACTTGAGCCTTCCTCCAATATTTGGCGGAACTGTTCAATTTTTCCTTGCTTGAAGTACTCCCTCTTCACCAGAGATGAAACCAAAAAAATCAGAAGAAATAGAAACGAGAGAGCATCCAAAGATAAGACCTAGAAATTTGAGTGAAAAGAACGAACCGCGATGATGAGCCAGAGATCGAGAGGAGCTTGTTCGGCTTTAAGGATATCAAGGATATCAGAAGCGTCACGAGGGAGCTGATCAAGAGCAACCCTAACTTCTTCTTCCGAATTCTGTACCGGTATGTACACACTCGCCATTGCTGATAGTGAAGGGTTGAATCTGCTCCAGCTCTCAGCAAACTTACCAACCACCAGATCCATGGCTTGAATCTGCTCCAGCTCTCACCAAACTCCTAACCGAAACCGAAAACGCAATTTTCAAAATCGGTGAAGATATGCTTCTTCTTCTCCGGTTTCAGCTCCGGCGGTGCAAGTTACGGAGGCGACGATTGAGAAATCCGAGGAGAGAATCGGGAATATGACGGTGAAGATGAGTTTAGGGTTCATAAGTTAAGAAATCTGAATAAAGTACCTTTACTGTGTTCCGTCGTGACGACGAGCTTCACGGTGGAGGCCGGCGACGAGCTTCACGGTGGAGGCCGGCGACGAGCTTCACGCTGGAGGCTATGGCTATGTCTCAGATCCAACAAATCTCTTTCTTCGACTTTGGGATTTTTTTATTTTTTAGAGATATGTTTTATTTTGTGGTAAAGTGAAGGGTTTTAATTTTTGGACTTTGGCGTTTTAAGTTTTTGGATCTGAAACATATGGCGCTTAAGTGAATTATTTCGCCTAAGTATTGGCGGAACGAGTGATTTTAGTTTTCTATTTGGTGATTTTCTAATTTAGCGTTGTTTCAGTGCTATTATATATAATTTAAAACAAAAACTTATCTTTCATAGCAGTTACGGAAAATGAGCTATCATCATGTGCTATCAATGTGGATATTTCTTGTAGTGTATTTTGTTTAATTAGTGTGACTGAACACAATCATGTACATGCTCCTGCATATGATTTTTTTATTTAAGTAAAACGTTTGGATGCGATTCTAGGTTTGCAAGTCCTAGCCCACCAAAGAGGTTTTATGAATTGTGAGAGATGAGCTGATCAGGCTCACTTGCCTTTTTTAAAGAAATAATCTTAACAAGTATTTTTCCTCGGTCTCTCGAAAGCGAGGATGGAGCTCGGCTTAAGCTTCTTATCGGATAAGATTTTTATAATTCATGAGAATTTTGCCGTAAAAATGAATAGGCAATGGTTTCGATCATAGCCTAAAAATGGCTTTGAAAATTTTGGGTCATGTTTTAATCGGACCCGAAGTCTGCTCTAGCAGGCCCGCAATATATTATTATTTTTTAAGAAATCCGAACATCTTTCTCCTTTAAAAGAATTCTGAAAGACTCTCACAGTTTATAATAAGAAAAAACTGAAATATGCCGCTATCTTCTTTCAGATCAAGCTCAAGAATAACAACTTCAAACGGGGATCCATTGTTTGAATTCGAAGACGGATTCTCTCCAAAGGGAGTCATTCACCCCACGTTTTTTCATTTCCGAACGGGGAAAGAAAGGGTCAAATGTTATGACTTCCTGGAAAAAAGGTTCCCTTTCTAATTTTTAGTCTTTTCGGAAGATTGTAAATTCTTTTTCGGACAGTTGACAAAATGTTTGTTCAAACAGATCGTCGGGAGACATAAAGCTTTATGTGATAAGAGACAAAGAATCGGAAGAAGGCGCCGTCCTCTTGATGAGCGCATAAAGAGGATGGAAAGAGAGATCTTTCGCCTGGAATCTGAACCGCATGAATGGGAGAGAAACAGTTTAGACATCGTGGCCATCATTCCTACTTGTCTCCGAAGATTCCTCCGCATGCTGGATAAATTTTCTCATCTATCATTGGCAACCAGCGATGGGTCCTCTTTTGTTTCGTGTTCTTCAGAGTTTCGGAGATTTCCGATGTTAAGGACAGAAGAGAACGAAGAACCGGAGACGAAAGCTATCGATGATTTCTCTGGTCCTCTGGATTTGTCCTCTGACGAGGGATTATCCTCGGAAAGCTGTTCGGGATCCTCCACCTCGCTGGAATCATTAACGGGCGAAGACTTTTGATCGAACATCCTCCTATTTTTGTTTCTAAAATGCCGCTGGGCTTGAGGCCCAGCAACAGTAATCATATTTCCCCTTTTGCTTTAAATTTGCCGATTTACTTAAATCTTATTTAATGCGATTAATCTAGGGAATACAATTAGCAATTAACTCGATTTCATTTTCCATAAAAGTAGTAATTTCAGATTTGGAAAATCGTCAACTAACCCTCTTAAATGTGGTCGAGTATTTTTCGAGTATAAAATGGGTGTAGTTTATCATTGAGTTTTATCAACAATAGTTCTACAAAAATGTTCGAGGAAGGTAATTCTTTAGAGAATCCTTCTGACTCATTCAGAGCGGTAAGTGATGATCTTCCGGGAGCGCCAGACATCGAGCTCATAAAAACGGGAGGAACTGGCGAACCGGAAGAGTCACGAATATTGAGGAGGGGAACCAGCATTCAGGTTCCGATCGTATTAATCGAGAGATTATCAGCTCAAGATCGTGTCAAGACTGAGGAATTTATTAACAAGGTATTGTTTTCCCCAGTGTTTTTGACTACTTTTGTCATTGCTAAACGAAGCGTTTTATTTTCTTCAGCTCATCATTCGGCACGACGAGCTCGAAGATGAGAAAAAAGAGATTAGGAAGAAGAGAAGGGAACTATAAAACACTTAATTTTTTATGTCGATGTCGCTTCTTGAGCGACTAAGAAACGAACACGCCCCTCGATATCAGTAACCACGACTATATCACATGAAGACATCCAAAACTAGAAAACCCTTGTGGATATCTGAGGCATGCAGGTATACAAAACAAAAGTGATGATGTCTTGTTCAAAGGAAAGTGAAGAAGAGAACAGTTGTGCCGATCTTACTGCAAATAAAGCTTCTTCTTTTACTCTTTATTTTGTTTATTTATCTTTTTGACTTAGGAATTTTAGGATTTTGGAATCACAAGTTGTGTGCCTATATGTGAGACCCCGTCCTAGACGTCTCGGCGTCCGGCGACCATGGTCACACGTTCGTGCCTCTTCCCGGCCGAACCTCTATATTTTTCGCGATTAAACATCGAATTGCCTTTACGAAGCTTAATTCTATAATCGCTTTCTTATTACCCAGCGGAAGTCTTTCTACCCTTGGTCTAATTCCAACCATCCCTTGTACCGGTTTAATCGTCCTCGTCCCTTAGACTTTAGATCAATCATTTATTCGGCCAAGTCATGCAATTTGTTCGCTAACCATTCTAAGTCTAACGATTGCATATTCTTTTATCCTTAATCCAACGGCCAATTCCCAAATGTCTATCTTAACTTAATAAGTTAGATTCGTTTACATACCTTGGCCTACATGCAGATTGGATTCCTTGTTGATCCACCCGTTGATCCTTATTTTAGCCCTTTAGTTGCCTCATTCTATTCGTACAATGATTCTTAACCAATCGTGTATTGATGGACCAATCTCTATCGTTACTTAGCCATACATCCAACCAACCCCACTAATCTAAGTCTGACGATAGAGATTGGGGATCGTACGTTCCCTTTGGTTCACGGTGGTCGAATCAAGCTCTTGGCTCATTGGTCCATCCGTCCTCCAAACGTACGCCCCTTCGGTTTCATGGTGGACGATCAAGCCCTCGGCTTATCGAATCAACCATGTTTCTGATCTAGTCGTTTATCACTACGACCGCCTACGGTTTACTAACCGTGTATCCGTCCGGTCCATGGTGGTCGGCAAAGCTTTCGGCTTATCGATCCATCCATGTGATCTGAACAATATCATTATTACACACAAGGGTCTGTGGATTCATCCATCGGATCATCATAGGCTAGCCCATGAAATCATTTGTCCACCGGCCTTTGGTTTGCTCGCGGGTCCAACATCCGTTTTGTCCATCGGTTCTCACCGTGGACTTTCCCGTTGGTTATCCGTCGAGTTACCATTGGTTTTACCGATCTTGGATCGGTTTCACCATTAGCCACGGCGATTGATACATAAAGGCGGCCACGTCATTTATCCTTGTGTGGAGAACCACGTTCCTTACCCATTCTTGGTGCTTTCTCCCTTTCTCGGTGAGATTGCATATATGGGCGACCCTTGGGTGTGTTCGGTTGCACATATCCTCGTGCTTCCTCGAACACCTTTCCCGATTAACTTCCCATTAACCATATCATTCTATCGGTCCATCATTGGATTCGTCAATACTTCCATATTGACAATCTTAGATTTACCGATCCGATTTATAGAATGGACGATCCATCGATCCCATAATCGAGCTATCGATCCGAACTATCAATCAAGTCGTCGAACCCTCCGGCGGTTCCCATCGAATCCTAGAGCAAATAATCCGCCATGTTCTGTAGAGTCCCGTCCCGGACGTCTCGGCGTCCGGCGACCATGGACACTAGCTCGCGCCTCTTCCCGGCCGAACCTCCATATTTTTCGCGATTTAACATAGAATTGCCTTTACCAGGCTTAATTCTATAATCGCTTTCTTAGTACCCAGCGGAAGTCTTTCTACCCTTGGTCTAATTCCAACCATCCCTTGTACCGGTTTGATCGTCTTTGTCCCTTAGACTTTAGACAAATCATTTACTCGGCCAAGTCATGCAATTTGTTCGCTAACCATTCCAAGTCTAACGATTGCATATTCTTTTATCCTTAATCCAACGGCCAATTCCCAAACGTCTAGCTTAACTAATAAGTTAGATTCGTTTACATACCTTGGCCAACATGCGGATTCGATTCTTCTTTGATCCGTCCATTGATCCTTCCCTAAGCCCTCTTTGTTGCCTTATTCCATCCGTACAACGATTCTTAACCAATCGTGTATTGATGGACCAATCTCTATCGTTACTTAGCCATACATCCAACCAACCCCACTGGTCTAAGTCCCACGATAGAGATTGGGGATCGTACGTTTCCCTTGGTTCACGGTGGCCGAATCAAGCTCTTGGCTCATTGGTCCATCCGTCCTCCAAACGTACGCCCCTTCGGTTTCATGGTGGTCGATCAAGCCCGAGGCTTATCGAACCATCCATGTTTCCGATCCGGTCGTTTATCACTACGACCGCCCACGGTTCATTAACCGTTTACCCGTCCGGTCCATGGTGGTCGGTAACGCCTTCGGCTTATCGATCCATCCATGCGATCCGAACAATATCATTATCACACCCAAGGGTCCGTGGATTCATCCATCGGATTATCGTAGGCTAGCCCATGAAATCATTCGTCCGTTGGCCATTGGTTCGCTCGCGGGTCCAACATCTGTTTTGTCCATTGGTTCTCACCGTAGACTTTCCTGTTGGTTATCCGTCGAGTCACCATTGGTCTTACCGATTTCCGATCGGTTTCACCAAGGCTGCGACGTTTGATTCATAAAGGCGGCCGCGATATTTGATTCTTACTTGGAGAACCACGTGCCTTACCCATTCACGATGCTTTCTCCCTTTCTCGGTGAGATTGCATCTATGGGCGACCCTTGGGTGTGTTCGGTTGCACTTATCCTCGTGCTTCCTCGAACACCTTCCCCTTATACACCTTATCGATTAACTTCCCGTTAACCCTATCCTCCCTCGACGATCTGATTTATCGGACGATCCATCGATCCCATAATCGAGCTATCGATCCGAACCATCAATTGAATCTCGACGATCGATCCGACTGTACTGTCCATCTGATCCGTCTCCTTGTTAGATCCGTTCCGTCTGTCTGACGATCAGTCTCTCCGATCCGATCCGTCCGACGATCCGTCTGTCCGATCCGATCCGTCTGACGATCGGTCTGTCCGATCCGATTCGTCTCTAAGACGATCGGTCCATCCCATCTATCCCTCAATACATTCTATCGAACTGTTGGATAGGGAGGTAGCATGCGCATCAGTTCGGTTGAGGCTCCGAGAATCCATTCCGATTCCGGAGATACTCGCCGAGCCGCACCCCCTTTCCGACGATCCGTCTGTCCGATCCGATCCGTCTGACGATCGGTCTGTCCGATCCGATTCGTCTCTAAGACGATCGGTCCATCCCATCTATCCCTCAATACATTCTATCGAACTGTTGGATAGGGAGGTAGCATGCGCATCAGTTCGGTCGAGGCTCCGAGAATCCATTCCGATTCCGGAGATACTCGCCGAGCCGCACCCCCTTTGGGACTTGTTTTGGGTTGTGGTGGTGATTGTGAATGCCTTGGGCGTCCTCCCTTATATAGGGGCGAATGGGTGTGTTTTCGAAACATCACATCCGTTCGTTGCACCCTTCCGAAAGGTTACGTCTTTCCGATCGTAACCGTTCGGCCTTATCCACCCTTTGGCCAACGGTAACCGTTCGTCGGTATCCGCTCGACCTTACACCTCTTCATCCCGAGCTACCACAGTCCACCAGCTCGAGTGTCAGCTGACCGGACCACCCAGCTGGGTCAGTACTCGATCAGTTCACCGAGCTCGGTTGAGCTGCCGGTCAGCTCACCTAGCTGAGCTAGCTAGTCATGCAGCTGGTTTAGCTCACCTAGCGGAGCTACCTAGTTCATCCAGCTTGTCCAGCTCACCTAGCTGGTTTAGCTCGAACGTTCTTCCACGTTCTTTCCGGCTAAGTCTTTCGGTCCGTTTTCTCGGCCTTGACTACGCCATTCCCAATCTTTCCATGATCATTTCTCCATGATCACTAGATTATCCCGAGACCGTCTAAGTCATCTACACTTTTCATGACTTAAACGTTTCTTTCGTTTCTTAGGTTAACTTATTCATTAGTCTTTCTCGACCATGATCTAGTTTTCCCTAAAACAAACCAGCCCCCTTTAGGATCGCGGGACGCGGACGTTACAAGTCTACCCCCTTAAAATGAATTCGTCCTCGAATTCGGCGGGTGTTAGATTTTCTTTACTCCTTAACGTTTTCCCATCTTTAGTCTTCCCAAGACTTTAGATTTCGCATTGACCAAATATCTATTTTCGAGTTTGATCAAGTTTTTCCCGATCTTGGTCTTTTCCGACACACGATCAAATTTCTAGATCTTGGTCCTTTCTCGGACTCGATCAAATTCCCGATCTTGGTCCTTTCTTGGACTTGATCAATTGCTACCCGTCCAAGTCTAATTCCGACTAGAACAAATTTCTGACCTTGGTCCCCACCGGACTCGGTCACTTTTCACGACCTTGGTCCCTTACCGGACTCGGTCAATAATTCCCGACCTTGGTCCTTTCCGGACTTGGTCAATAATTCCCGACCTTGGTCCTTTCCGGACTTGGTCAATAATTCCCGACCTTGGTCCTTTACCGGACTCGGTCAATAATTTCTGACCTTGGTCCTTTACCGGACTCGGTCAATACCCCTTGATCTTTTCAACGAATAGATCAAGTCTTTCCCGATCTTTGTCAAATTCCGACGAGATCTAATTTCTATTGATCTTGGTCATTCTCCGAATAGATCAATACCTTTTTTCTCCGTTATGTTAAGTCGTTTGACTATAAGGGTCATATCTTGGTGCCCGATCATGCCTTGGGTAATCTTTCCTCAAGTACATCGATCCCATTCACCTCAACTTCCTTATCCGCCAAACACTTAGCATAACATTTTCAACTTTTAAAATCAAGCCCCTCTCTCAGCATAATTATTCACTTGTTACACATGTAGTTCTTGCCCCTTGGGTAATAATCTTGGCTTAACCAATTCATCTTGGCAAACTCTCTTGGTTCCCAAGCATGTAATCGCGTTCTTGCCTCAATTCCCTTCTGGCTCACCAACACTAATGTTCAAGTTCATAATTCGGTTCCCCGAGGACTTAATCATTTAAGTTACACCTTTAGTAGTCATTTACCATGACCTTTTCCCGAGCACTTATCCATCCTAGGATCAAGCATGCGCTGCTACCAACTTGTAGAGTCCCGTCCCGGATGTCTCGGTGTCCGGCAACCATGGACACTAGCTCGCACCTCTTCCCGGCCGAACCTCCATATTTTTCGCGATTTAACATAGAATTGCCTTTACGAGGCTTAATTCTATAATCGCTTTCTTAGTACCCAGTGGAAGTCTTTCTACCCTTGGTCTAATTCCAACCATCCCTTGTACCGGTTTGATCGTCTTTGTCCCTTAGACTTTAAATCAATCATTTACTCGGCCAAGTCATGCAATTTGTTCGCTAACCATTTCAAGTCTAACGATTGCATATTCTTTTATCCTTAATCCAACGACCAGTTCCCAAACGTCTAGCTTAACTAATAAGTTAGATTCGTTTACATACCTTGGCCAACATGCGGATTCGATTCTTCTTTGATCCGTCCATTGATCCTTCCCTTAGCCCTTTTTGTTGCATTATTCCATTCGTACAACGATTCTTAACCAATCGTGTATTGATGGACCAATCTCTATCGTTACTTAGCCATACATCCAACCAACCCCACTGGTCTAAGTCCCACGATAGAGATTGGGGATCGTACGTTTCCCTTGGTTCACGGTGGCCGAATCAAGCTCTTGGCTCATTGGTCCATCCGTCCTCCAAACATACGCCCCTTCTGTTTCATGGTGGTCGATCAAGCCCGAGGCTTATCGAACCATCCATGTTTCCGATCCGGTCGTTTATCACTACGACCGCCCACGGTTCATTAACCGTTTACCCGTCCGGTCCATGGTGGTCGGTAACGCCTTCGGCTTATCGATCCATCCATGCGATCCGAACAATATCATTATCACACCCAAGGGTCCGTGGATTCATCCATCGGATTATCGTAGGCTAGCCCATGAAATCATTCGTCCGTCGGCCATTGGTTCGCTCGCGGGTCCAACATCTGTTTTGTCCATCGGTTCTCACCGTAGACTTTCCCGTTGGTTATCCGTCGAGTCACCATTGGTCTTACCGATTTTCGATCGGTTTTACCAAGGCTGCGACGTTTGATTCATAAAGGCGGCCGCGATATTTGATTCTTACTTGGAGAACCACGTGCCTTACCCATTCACGATGCTTTCTCCCTTTCTCGGTGAGATTGCATCTATGGGCGACCCTTGGGTGTGTTCGAATGCACTTATCCTCGTGCTTCCTCGAATACCTTCCCCTTATACACCTTATCGATTAACTTCCCGTTAACCCTATCCTCCCTCGACGATCTGATTTATCGGACGATCCATCGATCCCATAATCGAGCTATCGATCCAAACCATCAATTGAATCTCGACGATCGATCCGACTGTACCGTCCATCTGATCCGTCTCCTTGTTAGATCTGTTCCGTCTGTCCGACGATCAGTCTCTCCGATCCGATCCGTCCGACGATCCGTCTGTCCGATCTGATCCGTCCGACGATCGGTCTGTCCGATCCGAGTCGTCTCTAAGACGATCGGTCCATCCCATCTATCCCTCAATACATTCTATCGAACCGTTGGATAGGGAGGTAGCATGCGCATCAGTTCGGTCGAGGCTCCGAGAATCCATTCCGATTCCGGAGATACTCGCCGAGCCGCACCCCCTTTCCGACCAACACTTCGTAGAGTGTTTTGGGACTTGTTTTGGGTTGTGGTGGTGATTGTGAATGCCTTGGGCGTCCTCCCTTATATAGGGGCAAATGGGTGTGTTTCCGAAACATAACATCCGTTCGTTGCACCCTTCCGAAAGGTTACGTCTTTCCGATCGTAACCGTTCGGCCTTATCCACCCTTTGGCCGACGGTAACCGTTCGTCGGTAACCGCTCGACCTTACACCTCTTCATCCCGAGCTACCACAGTCCACCAGCTCGAGTGTCAGCTGACCGGACCACCCAGCTGGGTCAGTACTTGATCAGTTCACCGAGTTCGGTTGAGCTGCCGGTCAGCTCACCTAGCTGAGCTAGCTAGTCATGCAGCTGGTTTAGCTCACCTAGCTGAGCTACCTAGTTCATCCAGCTTGTCCAGCTCACCTAGCTGGTTTAGCTCGAACGTTCTTCCACGTTCTTTCCGGCTAAGTCTTTCGGTCCGTTTTCTCGGCCTTGACTACGCCATTCCCAATCTTTCCATGATCATTTCTCCATGATCACTAGATTATCCCGAGACCGTCTAAGTCATCTACACTT
Source organism: Arabidopsis arenosa (assembly GCA_905216605.1). Classification (NCBI taxonomy): domain Eukaryota; kingdom Viridiplantae; phylum Streptophyta; class Magnoliopsida; order Brassicales; family Brassicaceae; genus Arabidopsis; species Arabidopsis arenosa. Next base: position 12,491,324 of record LR999456.1, read on the forward strand.
TTCATGACTTAAACGTTTCTTTTGTTTCTTAGGTTAACTTATTCATTAGTCTTTCTCGACCATGATCTAGTTTTCCCTAAAACAAACCGGCCCCCTTTAGGATCGCGGGACGCGGATGTTACATGTTCCCTCGACCAGATCTCCGATACGTACCGTCGGTCAACCCGCCGATCTGTACAATCGATCAATCTGATCCATCTTCTTACCAGATCCGATCCGTCTATCCGACGATCGGTCTTTCCGATCCGATCCGTCTGAAGATCGGTCTGTCCGATCCGATCCGTCTGTCCGATCCGATCCGTCTGACGATCGGTCTGTCCGATCCGATCCGTCCGCCGATCGGTCTCTCTAATCCAATTCGTCTCTATGACGATCGGTCTATCCCATCTATCCCCTCAATACATTCTATTGAACCGTTAGATCGGGAGGTAGCATGCGTATCAGTTCGGTCGAGGCTTTGAGAATCCTTTCCGATTTCCGAGATACTCGCCGAGCCGCACCCCCTTTCTGACCAACAATTTCGTAGAGTGTTTTGGGACTCGTTTTGGTTGTGATGGTGATTGTGAAGTGATCCTAAAGCCCTTGGGCGTCCTCCCTTATATAGGGGCCGAATGGGTGTGTTTCCGAAATATCACGTCCGTTCGTTGCACCCTTTCAAAGGGTTGCACCTTTCCAATTGTAACCGCTCGGCCTTATCCACCCTTTGCCCAACGGTAACCGTTCGTTGGTAACCGCTCGAGCTTACACCTCTTCATTCCGAGCTACCACAATCCACCAGCTCGAGTGTCAGCTGGCCGCACCACCCAGCTGGGTCAGTACTCGATCAGTTCACTGAGCTCGGTTGAGCTGTCGGTCAGCTCACCTAACTGAGCTAGCTAGTCATGCAGCTGGTTTAGCTCACCTAGCTGAGCTAGCTAGTTCATCCAGCTTGTCCAGCTCACCTAGCTGGTTTAGCTCGGACTCTTTTGTCGATTCTTTCCGGCTAAGTCTTTCGGTCTGTTTCTCGGCCATTACTACGCCATTCCTAATCTTTCCATAATCATTTCCCCATGATCACTTAGATTATCCCGAAATCGTTTAAGTCATCTACCCTTTTCATGCATTAAACGATTCATTCTTTCCTTGGGTTAACTTCTTCATTGGTCTTTCTCGACATGATTTAGTTTTCCCTAAAACAAACCGGCCCCCTTTAGGATCGCGGGACGCGGGTGTTACACTATACCTGTGTTATTGAGGCTTCTCGATTGTGTTTAGGTTACGACCATGAATTCCAGAAACGTATCGCGTTAGGCCTAACATTGGAATTGTTTCATCTGAGGTCCACTTTTGAAGTTCTTGGTTCGTTCTCTGATCATCAGTTCTGTTTTGTTTATTGTATTTGATTATCAATGGAGAGTACAGACTACAGAGCAACTCTTCTTAAAGAAACATTGATGATACAATTGAAGAAGATTGAACAATCGAGCTAATGCCTAGAGAAGCAGATCCTTCTTCCCCAATCTCTACTAAAGGTAAATTTACTCATTGTATCATTGGAGGATCTACATGGTTTTGTTAATACCGAACTTCAGGTGTTAGATTGATGGCTTCAAGATCTCCTGAAGGCCATGAAATCTCTTCCACTGACGAAGAAGAAGAGACGATGAAACCACAAAAGAAAAGAGGAAAGAGAAACCCGAGTCTTGTTATTCACAACACAGTCAACTATTGTCATCACAGTTGTAGCTAACTCCTCATAGACCTTGTGCAAGAAACAAACCACCCACAAAGCATTAGAGGAAACAAAAGGGCTTGAAAGTCTGCTCTATCATTGATATAAACAATAGAAACCCATGCCTTATCATCTTCTGATTTGCAAGTATCCGACCTAGCTGCAAGTCTTATCCAAATAGAAAGCAAGCATATTTTCAACAACAATCTTCTCAACCTGTTCAATGCAAATGGCAGCAACAAGAGAGAAAAAAATAAATCAATTCCTTAAGAAAAGATAACAAAACACAAAATTGAGTTTAAGAACACCTTGCTCATATAGATGCTAACGGCCTCCTTGAATCGGCCAGTCATCGCCTGCCACGCGTCAACTTCACACTCGCCTAATTGCAACTTGACTTCACTTCGCACGTGTCTCCCCACACGTGTAATGCTATATCATAATAATTACCTTGGCTTCTAATCGAATCCTGAGAACAGAGAAAGCTTCCATAGACTCGAAGATACGAAAGCCCTTCAATTTTAAACCCTAATCTCGCTCTCTTTCTCTCTCTCGTCCGAATCAAATCCGATTGTCGTGGTGGGAGGAGAAGCGAAGCCCTAATTTTTCTCAGACGCCGTTCGTACGAGTTTGGGACCGAAAGGAATGGACAAGATGATTTCCACGGTGAACGGCGAGGTAATCATTACTAACGATGGAGCTACGATCCTCAACAAGATGGAGGTTTTGCAGCCAGCGACGAATATTTTAGTCGAGCTTTCCAAATCTCAAGATTCAGCCGCCGGAGATGGGACTACAACCGTCGTCGTAATCGCCGGTGCGCTTCTCAAGGAGTGTCAATCGCTTCTCTCAAATGGGATCCACCCTACTGTCATCTCAGACTCGCTTCACAAGGCTTGTGCTAAGGCGATTATATCTTGACGGCCATGGCTGTTCCGGTGGAGGCTGTGGAGCTCACTGATCGAGATTCACTTGTTAAATCTGCGAGCACGTCGCTTAACAGTAAGGTTGTTAGTCAGTACCCTACATTGCTTGCTCCTTTAGCTGTAGATGCGGTTCTCTCTGTTATAGATCCGGAAAAGCCAGAGATTGTGGTTTTATGTGTTGTGTTAGAATCAAAAGAGTTTTCTATAGAGAGTGAATGTTGAATGTGTGTTTTTTTTTGTTACAGCCTGGGATTGTTCAGCTTGGTAATGTACTTATGCATTATTTCTTGAGGAACGGCTTGAATGCTTCATTGTTTTAAAATATGATACTAAGGCAGAACGTCTTCCGAAATCTACCCCAGGGTAGGATAAGGTATCAAATGTTGGTTTACTCTTTTTTTTTCTTGGTGTTCATACAATTCTCACTCTCAATATCTGTATTATCCACCACATTTTAAAAGTTATTTTGAATTCTTAATAAATAGTAGAAGAAATATCGTCATCAATTTAGTATAGTATAAGCATCTCTAGACTATACTACATTATTTAAATAACAAATATACATATGGCACAAAAATATATATATATATATGACTTTGTGATTTTATTATAGAAAAAGTGCTCTATAACAGATGATAATCCAGAGGAGCAAATTCGATTCTAATTAGTGAGTTAGGTCATTAGTACTGTTAGATTTCCAGATATATTATGCTCTGCATGAACCTTTAATTATGAATCCCATCGAGCAAATAAACATTATTATGAATCCGATTTCTCTTTTGATCAATTATTTAAATCCTGCTTTGTCTTTTTTTTTTTTTTTTTTTCTTAGGACAATTCCTACCTTGAGTACTTATTTTATTTCGTGTAGTCAATAAAAAGCAATTTAATTAATTTTATTAACGGACAGATAATAAAATCTAAGCATTAAGAAAATTCAATTGGCTATTTTCATATAATTTGACTCATTTTATTTTTTTTAATCTGAACAAATTGACTTTAAATTAAGAAAATAGGAAAAAAGAAAAAGAAACGGAACGAGTCATCATAAACCTCGCGTCCTTTTTTTTCTTTTTTCTTCTTCACTTTCTTCCGGATCTAAATCTCTCTAGCCCCTTTTCCTCCAAACATTCTTTCAAAAACCCTCGCTTATTCTCATTACCCCCTTTCCTTCCCAATCATATTCATTATCTCTCCTCTCTTATTAACTACCAAAAAACCTTAAAAATGAGATTATTTTTCTTCTTACGACATATTTCTTCTCCTTTATTCTTATTTTTTCTTCTCTATCCACCATTAAAACTTACGATATTGCATCTTCAAAGACATATTTTCCTCTCTTCTTCTTCTTCTCCATCCAAAAACCTAAAAAAACAAATTCTTCTTCTTCTTACGATTCAAGCATCTCCAAAGCATATCTCCTCTCTTCTTCTTCTCCATCCACCATTAAAGCTCGTTGTTTACTTCTTCTCTATCCACCATACTTTAAGGTAAGTATACTTGTTTTCTTAGTGTAATATGATTGAGAAAAATTGAATTCGTAACTTGAATGCGTTTTTGGTAGAAAATTTTGGGGATTGCAGATTTTGAACAACTAAAATTATTGGGTACAACTAAGTAGACCAAATTATACGAGAATGATTTATCCGGTTCTCCATAATTTTCAATGGATTGTTCCAATGGAGATAATGAAACAGTTTGCCTATTCTCCGGATTATGAGGTAAAACAAGGAAGATGACAAGAAACAAGATTCCCTTCCGTTAGAGAACATAGAGGAAAAGGAGGTAAGAAGAGGTCGAAGAGGCCGAGTGGTTTATCAATGATGGTAACAATGATGGTGATGTTGATGGGACGATGAGGGTGACCAAGGTTGATTTATGAGTGCCATTATTAGGATGATTTAAGAAGCGATGTTGTTTGTATTGGTTTTGGTTGTGAAACTTATTTGTTCTGTTTCGTACAACTAAGTTTTAACAGGTACAACTCTGGTTGATTTCCTTGTCGTATCTATACAAATTAAATTGTTCTGTCTTGGTACAACTACGTACAACCCGTACAACTAAGGTCTATTGCCTTTGCTAGTTTTCAGAATTTTATAAAAAATGAAAATTTAAAACCAAATTAAAAAATCTTAAAAAATGCATACTCGGTGGTAATGAAACTACACAAGAAGTTTTTGACAAAAAATTTCATATTTTTCTAAATTAATGAAATTCTTATCACAAAATCTCACATTCATACACTAATAACCTTATACTTCCATGGTTACTTTGTAGATTTGAACTAAATTTTTTTCAAATTTTGAAATACTTGTATTTTGATAAATATAACTACACTGATACAAAGTAATGGTATTTTGATGAGGCAATACCATCGGTTTCACCCACAAAAATTAATTTAGAGTTGATAACAACTAAATTTACTAATTTCTCTATATTGTACAACTATGAGCAAAAATGTGCAACCGAGTACAACTGTACAACTATGAGCAAATTTGTGCTACTATTTAATTATTTTTTTTTCTAAAATAACGGCGTTAGGTAAGATATTTTTAGATATTTTGAGATACTTTTAGATATTTTATTGTTTTTTTTTTGTTTTTTTTGAATCAAAATCCTTAGAAACATACATATTTGTCAGATATTTAGGAAAATTTATATATTTAATTTTTTTTTTGATCAAAACCCTTAGATTATATTCATACATAAAGATATTAAGATTAAGATTCATAGATTCATACATAATTGGATAGTTTTTTTTTATCAAAAAATCATAAACACAGATACATAGTTGTACCTGAGCATACCAGTTGTACATAAACACTTAAATTTATACATCAACATAAGAAACAAAAAGACAAACTGGACACAACTGTATCTAAAAACTCAACCACCAAAGATTTTAGGAATTAGGGTTTGGATTTGATTTTAGGAATAAAAGATCCGAAATTTATATGAAGCTAGATTCAACTGACTGGTTGGATCGTAATAAGTGAAAACTCTTTGTTTTATTTGTCTTTTACTATTTTTCTGAATTAAAATAAACTATTAACTATATTAATTTTATTACGGGGCTAAATGGAATCGATTTTGAGCGCAAGGGTGGACTAGATTAAAATCCCTTTCTTCCCCTCTTTCTCGATAGTCTCTCTGACAAATTTTCCCGGAGCTTTTCTCGGGAAAATAATATAAAGAAGATTCGAGATTGAGACACGTCATCTCCGGTTTCGTAGAGAGATCTGAAGAACGAACGAGTCTCATTCTATAGATTTTCCGATGGGAACGCTTCAGTCATGGAGAAAAGCTTACGGAGCCCTAAAAGACTCCACCAAAGTCGGCCTTGTCCGTGTCAACAGCGAATACGCCGTACGCTCTTTCCAATTTCCATTGATTCTTTTTTGTCTATTTCTTTAATCTGAAGAAAATCGCCGATAGATTCGGTTTTTGATTTCTGGAATTTTCATTGTAATTTTTAGGATTTAGATGTCGCCATAGTCATCTCAGAAGTGAGTGATTCACTTTCTCGGGAATTCTTAGATCTGATTTCGCTGCAACGTCAGTGACTCGTGCTCGAGCAGACGTTGCTTATTGTATTCACGCTCTTTCCCGGCGTTTGCATAAAACCAGGAATTGGACGGTACTTATTGATTACTCTCTCTTGTGTTTCTTGATGACATGATCCTTAGTACAACATGTTGATCTCTTTATGTCTATTCTCTCTTGGGTTGCTTCAACAGGTGGCTCTGAAAAAAACTAATTGTTATTCACCGGCTTCTAAGGGAAGGAGATCCAACTTTTAGAGAGGAACTATTGAATTTTGCAGCTTTCTAATTTTAAGGATGGTTCAAGTCCTATTGGTAAGTCTATTTAGTGTTTCTTCTTCATTTGTGGGTACATGTGGCTTCTATAGAGAGTTAACTTTATATGTATGCTTTTTTGTGTCTCCTACAGCCTGGGATTGTTCAGCTTGGGTACGTACTTATGCGTTATTTCTCGAGGAACGGCTTGAATGCTTCAGGGTTTTAAAATATGATACTGAGGCAGAACGTCTTCCGAAATCTAACCCAGGGCAGGATAAGGGATCAGCTGTTGGTTTACTCTTCTTTTTTGGTGTTCCTACCTCTTTTTCTTTTCTGATTGTTTCGATTTTGCATATTGCGGATGGCCAGGGGTAGAGTAGAACCAGGGATTTAGATGGTGAAGAACTCTTGGAGCAGTTGCCAGCTTTGCAGCAGCTTCGCTATCGTCTCATTGGTTGCAGGGTACTTTTTCTAATGTTATTAGTTTCTGTTGTTGATAGTTTGTGACATTGTGCTGTGGCTGCACTTACTGATCAGTGAACTGTCTTGCTCCTTTAACTTTTTCAGCCAGAAGGCGCTGCTAACCACAATCATGTTATACAATATGCACTAGCTCTGGTACGTAATAATTATACCTGGTCCTAGGATTAACATTTCCACAACTGTACACAGTTGTTGGTGTCTTGCTCTGCAAAAGCGAAGCTCGAAAATTTCTAAACTTCTTTATCATCGTATTATAGGTGTTGAAAGAGAGTTTTAAAGTCTATTGTGCTATCAATGATGGGATCATTAATCTCATTGACAAGGTAGGTCTACTTTGTCTTTTTGCCATCATAGCTATCATATCTCTCTATCTGCTTTCCATATTCCCTACTTAATTTTTCATATAATTTTTCATCACTTCCCTTGAGATATACAAGCGTGCAGGTCAGCAGGTGATTTTGTTGGACTATTTCAGTTGGTATATATTTTACTTGTCGCTCATTTTGTGTGTAACAAGGGATAATTTATTTTTCAGGCTCGTAGCCTTTCTGATTTATATGAAGCCTGCAAAGGATTGGAACTTGCAAGGAATTTTCAATTTCCTGTTCTAGGAGAGGTACTAACTGAGGACAACTTTCGATAAATTTAATTGACAACCATTGCTTGTTTCTGTTACTTAATACATTACTTTACATTGATTACTTCAGCCTCCACAATCTTTTCTGACAACAATGGAGGAGTATATTAAAGAAGCACCGCGAGTTGTCGATGTCCCTGCGGAAACACTGGTATCTATGCATATATTCTCATATTAGTGATCTAATTTTTGTTTTGGTCTTTTGGCTTTTTTTGCTCTCTGTCTTGTGTGATAATAAAGTTGTCTACATTCAGCTTCTAACGTATAGGCTGGATGATGGACTGAATGTCGAAGATACTGAACTGTTGCATGAAGAACGTGAAATGTTACCTTCAGATGATGCCGTTGTTGTATCTGAAGAAACAGAACCTTCTCCCCCCGCCTCCTCCTCCAGCCAACGCTCAGAACTTCATTGATACCGATGATTTACTGGTGAAAAGTCTATCATGATCACTTTATGATTTTGATTTCAATTTTGTTACTTACTGCGATTCCTATGTCTCAAGTTCTATTTGTTCAATTCTCCCCACAGGGCCTGAACACTGGTGCTCCTGATGCATCAGTGATCGAAGACCAAAATGCACTTGTTTTAGCCATTATTTCAACTGATGGTGAGCTTCTTGCTGGACCATTTACATGTACACTAATATTCTGCCAGTCTTGCGTTTCATGTGATATTAATTCAGTTTTGTTGTGTCACAGCTGGAGCATGAGAGAAAAAAGTTGCAACTAAGTGATACATGAGGCAGTGTGAAGGAGCAATAGTGTAAGTCTCTACTATCCCTAGAAGTTCCCTAGATCTGATGCCATGTTACAACGCAATTCAAGATAAGAAGATTGGAGATTTTTGGGTTGAGTAGATAGATTTTTAGTGTTGACGAGAACACAGAGTTTTAGTGTTTTAGTGTTGAGGGACGTACTTAACTTTTGTTTGTTGATTGGTTAAGTTTACATATTTACTAATTGTTTTGGATTAACTTTTGTTTTAGGGAGATTTTGTTTCGAATCTAACACTTGGGAAGCTTGCCTCCACTTCAATGAGGTATTTCTGTCTTTCCCTCTTTGTTTGTGTTTTTGATTTTTTTTGTTTTTTCTTAGAAACCCAAAAAAAGATAAGTGGACAAAAAACACAAACCCGAAAACCCAAATCGGAACCCACCCTAAATATCTGGATCAGGTCGGTTATGTCTACCCATGTGTAGTGGTATGGCTAGAACCAAATTACCACTATACATGTCTACCCATGTAAGGGTTCAGGTCCAGGTATTACCCGATACCCGAACATGCATTAGAATATCCAAAATATTTGTACCCATTTGTACCCGATACTCGACTGATACTAGGTTATCAACAATTATTCGGAAGCGTACCAAAATACCCGTAACGTAACTGAACTCATACAAATGTTTCAAGTATTTGGGTAACCTTCCTGGTATCGGATACAAAATCCCCGAACAGAAGAAATACCCAATTTTTTTTGGTATTTATAAGTTCTTAAAAACCGAATTGACCAGTACTTGAAAAGACCGTAACCAAATATTTATAATTACCCAATCGGGTAATATATTCAAAACCTGATTGAACTTAAACCCCATTGGATTCTAACCCTAATACTAACCCGAACCCGAACCCGAACCTGAACTCGAACCCGAACCCGAACCCATTACCCAAAGCCCATACATGTAGACATGGGTCAAATGACTCCGGATTGTGACGGGTCCTAGGACAAGGGCTCAAATCCTATAAAAGAGTTGCGAATTGGTACCCTCGGCTTTGGAAAAACAACAAGACCAAATCGGCTTAGAAAACATTTATGACAAAAGAGTCAAATGACTCCGAATTGTGACGGGTCCTAGGACAGGGGCTCGAATCCTATAAAAGAGTTGCGAATTGGTACCCTCGGCTTTGAAAAAAAAAAAAGACCATATCGGCTTAGAAAGAATTAATGACGAAAGAGTCAAATGACTCGGGATTGTGACGGGTTCTAGGGCAGGGGCTCAAATCCTATAAAAGAGTTGCGAATTGGTGCCCTCGGCTTTGGAAAAACAACAAGACCAAATCGGCTTAGAAAGAATTTATGACAAAAGAGTCGAATGACTCCGGATTGTGACGGGTCCTAGGACAGGGGCTCGATTCCTATAAAATAGTTGCGAATTGGTACCCTCGGCTTTGGAAAAACAAAAAGACCAAATCGGCTTAGAAAGAATTTCTGACAAAAGAGTCGAATGACTCCGGATTGTGACGGGTCCTAGGACAGGGGCTCGAATCCTATAAAAGAGTTGCGAATTGGTACCCTCGGCTTTGGAAAAACAAAAAGACCATATCGGCTTAGAAAGAATTAATGACGAAAGAGTCAAATGACTCGGGATTGTGACGGGTCCTAGGACAGGGTCTCGAATCCTATAAAAGAGTTGCGAATTGGTACCCTCGGCTTTGGAAAAACAACAAGACCAAATCGGCTTAGAAAGAATTTATGACAAAAGAGTCGAATGACTCCGGATTGTGACGGGTCCTAGGACAGGGGCTCGAATCTTATAAAAGAGTTGCGAATTGGTACCCTCGGCTTTGAAAAAACAAAAGACCAAATCGGCTTAGAAAGAATTTATGACAAAAGAGTCAAATGACTCAGGATTGTGACGGGTCCTAGGACAGGGGCTCGAATCCTATAAAATAGTTGCGAATTGGTACCCTCGGCTTTGGAAAAACAAAAAGACCAAATCGGCTTAGAAAGAATTTATGACAAAAGAGTCGAATGACTCCGGATTGTGACGGGTCCTAGGACAGGGGCTCGAATCCTATAAAAGAGATGCGAATTGGTACCCTCGGCTTTGGAAAAACAAAAAGACCATATCGGCTTAGAAAGAATTAATGACGAAAGAGTCAAATGACTCGGGATTGTGACGGGTCCTAGGACAGGGGCTCGAATCCTATAAAAGAGTTGTGAATTGGTACCTTTGGCTTTGGAAAAACAACAAGACCAAATCGGCTTAGAAAGAATTTATGACAAAAGAGTCGAATGACTCCGGATTGTGATGGGTCCTAGGACAGGGGCTCGAATCCTATAAAAGAGTTGCGAATTGGTACCTTCGGCTTTGAAAAAACAAAAAGACCATATCGGCTTAGAAATAATTTATGACAAAAGAGTCAATTGACTCCGGATTGTGACGGGTCCTAGGACATGGGCTCGAATCCTATAAAAGAGTTGCGAATTGGTACCCTCGGCTTTGGAAAAACAATATGACCAAATCGGCTTAAAAAAATATATGACAAAAGAGTCAAATGACTCCGGATTGTGACGGGTCCTAGGACAAGGGCTCGAATCCTATAAAATAGTTGCGAATTGGTACCCTCGGCTTTGGAAAAACAACATGACCAAATCGGCTTAGAAAAATATATGACAAAAGAGTCAAATGACTCCGGATTGTGACGGGTCCTAGGACAAGGGCTCGAATCCTAAAAAGAGTTGCGAATTGGTACCCTCGGCTTTGGAAAAACAACAAGACCAAATCGGCTTAGAAAGAATTATGACAAAATAGTCAAGTGACTCTGGATTGTGACGGGTCCTAGGACAGGGGCTCGAATCCTATAAAATAGTTGCGAATTGGTACCCTCGGCTTTGAAAAAACAACAAGACCAAATCGCTTAGAAAGAATTTATGACAAAAGAGTCAAATGACTCCGGATTGTGACGGGTCCTAGGACAGGGGCTCGAATCCTATAAAAGAGTTGCGAATTGGTACCCTCGGCTTTGGAAAAACAACATGACCAAATCGGCTTAGAAAAATATATGACAAAAGAGTCAAATGACTCCGGATTGTGACGGGTCCTAGAACAGGGCTCGAATCCTATAAAATAGTTGCGAATTGGTACCCTCGGCTTTGGAAAACCAAACAAGACCAAATCGGCTTAGAAAGAATTTGTGACAAAGAGTCGAATGACTCCGAATTGTGACGGGTCCTAGGACAGGGGCTCGAATCCTAAAAAAGAGTTGCGAATTGGTACCCTCGGCTTTGGAAAAACAACAAGACCAAATCGCCTTAGAAAGAATTTATGACAAAAGAGTCAAGTGACTCTAGATTGTGACGGGTCCTAGGACAGGGGCTCGAATCCTATAAAATAGTTGCGAATTGGTACCCTCGGCTTTGAAAAAACAACAAGACCAAATCGGCTTAGAAAAATATATGACAAAAGAGTCAAATGACTCCGGATTGTGACGGGTCCTAGGACAAGGGCTCGAATCCTATAAAATAGTTGCGAATTGGTACCCTCGGCTTTGGAAAAACAACAAGACCAAATCGGCTTAGAAAGAATTTATGACAAAAGAGTCGAATGACTCCGGATTGTGACGGGTCCTAGGACAGGGGCTCGAATCCTAAAAAGAGTTGCGAATTGGTACCCTCGGCTTGGAAAAAAACAACAAGACCAAATCGGCTTAGAAAAAAATTTATGACAAAAGAGTCAAATGACTCCGGATTGTGACGGGTCCTAGGACAGGGGCTCGAATCCTATAAAAGAGTTGCGAATTGGTACCCTCGGCTTTGAAAAAACAAAAAGACCAAATCGGCTTAGAAAGAATTTATGACAAAAGAGTCAAATGACTCAGGATTGTGACGGGTCCTAGGACAGGGGCTCGAATCCTATAAAATAGTTGCGAATTGGTACCCCTCGGCTTTGGAAAAACAAAAGACCAAATCGGCTTAGAAAGAATTATGACAAAAGAGTCGAATGACTCCGGATTGTGACGGGTCCTAGGACAGGGGCTCGAATCCTATAAAAGAGATGCGAATTGGTACCCTCGGCTTTGGAAAAACAAAAAGACCATATCGGCTTAGAAAGAATTAATGACGAAAGAGTCAAATGACTCGGGATTGTGACGGGTCCTAGGACAGGGGCTCGAATCCTATAAAAGAGTTGTGAATTGGTACCCTTGGCTTTGGAAAAACACAAGACCAAATCGGCTTAGAAAGAATTTATGACAAAAGAGTCGAATGACTCCGGATTGTGATGGGTCCTAGGACAGGGGCTCGAATCCTATAAAAGAGTTGCGAATTGGTACCCTTCGGCTTTGAAAAAAACAAAAAGACCATATCGGCTTAGAAAGAATTTATGACAAAAGAGTCAATTGACTCCGGATTGTGACGGGTCCTAGGACAGGGGCTCGAATCCTATAAAAGAGTTGCGAATTGGTACCCTCGGCTTTGGAAAAAACAACATGACCAAATCGGCTTAGAAAAATATATGACAAAAGAGTCAAATGACTTCCGGATTGTGACGGGTCCTAGGACAAGGGCTCGAATCTATAAAATAGTTGCGAATTGGTACCTCGGCTTGGAAAAACAACATGACCAAATCGGCTTAGAAAAATATATGACAAAAGAGTCAAATGACTCCGGATTTTGACGGGTCCTAGGACAAGGGCTCGGAATCCTAAAAAGAGTTGCGAATTGGTACCCTCGGCTTTGGAAAAACAACAAGACCAAATCGGCTTAGAAAGAATTTATGACAAAAGAGTCAAATGACTCCGGATTGTGACGGGTCCTAGGACAGGGGCTCGAATCCTATAAAAGAGTTGCGAATTGGTACCCTCGGCTTTGGAAAAAAACAACAAGACCAAATCGGCTTAGAAAGAATTTATGACAAAAGAGTCAAATGACTCCGGATTGTGACGGGTCCTAGGACAGGGGCTCGAATCCTATAAAAGAGTTGCGAATTGGTACCCTCGGCTTTGGAAAACAACAAGACCAAATCGGCTTAGAAAGAATTTATGACAAAAGAGTCAAATGACTCCGGATTGTGACGGGTCCTAGGACAGGGGCTCGAATCCTAAAAGAGTTGCGAATTGGTACCCTCGGCTTTGGAAAAACAAAAGACCAAATCGGCTTAGAAAGAATTTATGACAAAAGAGTCAAATGACTCCGGATTGTGACGGGTCCTAGGACAGGGGCTCGAATCCTATAAAAGAGTTGCGAATTGGTACCCTCGGCTTGGAAAAACAACAAGACCAAATCGGCTTAGAAAGAATTTATGACAAAAGAGTCAAATGACTCGGATTGTGACGGGTCCTAGGACAGGGGCTCGAATCCTATAAAATAGTTGCGAATTGGTACCCTCGGCTTTGGAAAAACAACAGACCAAATCGGCTTAGAAAGAATTTATGACAAAAGAGTCAAATGACTCCGGATTGTGACGGGTCCTAGGACAGGGCTCGAATCCTATAAAAGAGTTGCGAATTGGTACCCTCGGCTTTGGAAAAACAACAAGACCAAATCGGCTTAGAAAGAATTTATGACAAAAGAGTCAAATGACTCCGGATTGTGACGGGTCCTAGGACAGGGGCTCGAATCCTATAAAAGAGTTGCGAATTGGTACCCTCGGCTTTGGAAAAACAACAAGACCAAATCGGCTTAGAAAGAATTTATGACAAAAGAGTCAAATGACTCCGGATTGTGACGGGTCCTAGGACAGGGGCTCGAATCCTATAAAAGAGTTGCGAATTGGTACCACGGCTTTGGAAAAACAAAGTACCAAATCGGCTTAGAAAAGAATTATGACAAAAGAGTCAAATGACTCCGGATTGTGACGGGGCTCCTAGGACAGGGCTCGAATCCTATAAAGAGTTGCGAATTGGTACCCTCGGCTTTGGAAAAACAAAGACCAAATCGGCTTAGAAAGAATTTATGACAAAAGAGTCAAATGACTCCGGATTGTGACGGGTCCCTAGGACAGGGGCTCGAATCCTATAAAAAGAGTTGCGAATTGGTACCCTCGGCTTTGGAAAAACAACAAGACCAAATCGGCTTAGAAAAATTTATGACAAAGAGTCAAATGACTCCGGATTGTGACGGGTCCTAGACAGGGGCTCGAATCCTATAAAAGAGTTGCGAATTGGTACCCTCGGCTTTGGAAAAAACAACAAGACCAAATCGGCTTAGAAAGAATTTATGACAAAGAGTCAAATGACTCCGGATTGTGACGGGTCCTAGGACAGGGGCTCGAATCCTATAAAAGAGTTGCGAATTGGTACCCTCGGCTTTGGAAAAAACACAATGACCAAATCGGCTTAGAAAGAATTTATGACAAAAGAGTCAATGACTCCGGATTGTGACGGGTCCTAGGACAGGGCTCGAATCCTATAAAAGAGTTGCGAATTGTACCCTCGGCTTTGGAAAAACAACAAGACCAATCGGCTTAGAAAAATATATGACAAAAGAGTCAATGACTCCGGATTGTGACGGGTCCTAGGACAGGGCTCGAATCCTATAAAATAGTTGCGATTGGTACCCTCGGCTTGGAAAAACAACAAGGACAAATCGGCTTAGAAAGAATTATAGACAAAAGAGTCGAATGACTCCGGATTGTGACGGGGTCCTAGGACAAGGGGCTCGAATCCTAAAAAAGAGTTTGCGAATTGGTACCTCGGCTTTGGAAAAAACAACATGACCAAATCGGCTTAGAAAAATTTATGACAAAAGAGTCAATGACTCAGGATTGTGACGGGTCTAGGACAGGGGCTCGAATCCTATAAAAGAGTTGCGAATTGGTACCCCGGCTTTGGAAAAAACAACAAGACCAAATCGGCTTAGAAAGAATTTATGACAAAAGAGTCAAATGACTCCGGATTGTGAGGGTCCTAGGACAGGGGCTCGAATCCTATAAAAGAGTTGCGAATTGGTACCCTCGGCTTTGGAAAACAACAAGACCAAATCGGCTTAGAAAGAATTTATGACAAAAGAGTCAAATGACTCCGGATTGTGACGGGTCCTAGGACAGGGGCTCGAATCCTATAAAAGAGTTGCGAATTGGTACCCTCGGCTTTGGAAAAACAACAAGACCAAATCGGCTTAGAAAGAATTTGACAAAAGTCAAATGACTCCGGATTGTGACGGGTCCTAGGACAGGGGCTCGAATCCTATAAAAGAGTTGCGAATTGGTACCCTCGGCTTTGGAAAACAACAAACCAAATCGGCTTAGAAAAATTTATGACAAAAGAGTCAAATGACTCCGGATTGTGACGGGTCCTAGGACAAGGGGCTCGAATCCTATAAAAGTTGCGAATTGGTACCCTCGGCTTTGGAAAACAACAAGACCAAATCGGCTTAGAAAGAATTTTTATGACAAAAGAGTCAAATGACTCCGGATTGTGACGGGTCCTAGGACAGGGGCTCGAATCCTAAAAAGAGTTGCGAATTGGTACCCTCGGCTTTGGAAAAACAAACAAGACCAAATCGGCTTAGAAGATTTATGACAAAATAGTCAAATGACTCCGGATTGTGACGGGTCCTAGGACAGGGGCTCGAATCCTATAAAAGAGTTGCGAATTGGTACCCTCGGCTTTGGAAAACAAAGACCAAATCGGCTTAGAAAGAATTTATGACAAAAGAGTCAAATGACTCCGGATTGTGCGGGTCCTAGGACAGGGGCTCGAATCCTATAAAGAGTTGCGAATTGGTACCCTCGGCTTTGGAAAAACAAAAAGACCAAATCGGCTTAGAAAGAATTATGACAAAAGAGTCAAATGACTCCGGATTGTGACGGGTCCTAGGACAGGGGCTCGAATCCTATAAAAGAGTTGCGAATTGGTACCCTCGGCTTTGGAAAAAAAAAGACCAAATCGGCTTAGAAAGAATTTATGACAAAGAGTCAAATGACTCCGGATTGTGACGGGTCCTAGGACAGGGGCTCGAATCCTATAAA